>SJYX01024051.1:157981-227240 GCA_006410675.1 Oreotragus oreotragus
ACGGATAATGTTTGCTGTGGGTTTGTCATATATAGCTTTTATTATGTTGAGGTATGTTCCTTCTATTCCTGATTTCTGAAGAGTTTTTTTTTTTATCATAAATGGATGTTGAATTTTGTCAAAGGCCTTCTCTGCATCTATTGAGATAATCATATGGCTTTTATTTTTCAATTTGTTAATGTGGTGAATTACATTGATTGATTTGTGGATATTGAAGAATCCTTGCATCCCTGGGATAAAGCCCACTTGGTCATGGTGTATGATCTTTTTAATGTGTTGTTGGATTCTGATTGCTAGAATTTTGTTGAGGATTTTTGCATCTATGTTCATCAGTGATATCGGCCTGTAGTTTTCTTTTTTTATGGCATCTTTGTCAGGTTTTGGTATTAAGGTGATGTGAACCAGCCCTTTTTTAAACACCAGAAATAAGTGCCTGAGCTGTGCTGTGCTTAGTTGCATCCGACTCTTTGTGACTCCCTGGACTGTAGCCCTCCTAGCTTCCTCTGTTCATGGGGCTCTCCAGGCAAGACTGCTGGAGTGGGTTTCCATGCCCTCCTTCAGGAGATCTTCCCAACCCAAGGATTGAACTGAGGTCTCTTACATTGCAGGTGATTCTTTACCATATGAGCCATCAGGGAAGCCTAAGAATACTGGAGTGGGTGGCCTATCCCTTCTCCAGGTAATCTTCCTGACCTGGGAATTGAACTGGGGTCTCCTGCATTGCAGGTGGATTCTTTACCAGCTGAACTAATAAGTGCCTACAACTCTGATTTGAACAGCACAGACATGGTTCCACGCTCAGACTGCTCACCAGCTAGGAAGACCCCTGGAACAACAGTTCACTGAATTTTAGCCAAAAGGATCATGTGAGAGTATAACAAAGAGATGTCAAGGAAAGACTTCCCCATTGAGCTGAGGTCGGTAACCAGGAGGAAGAGAGCAGATTTCATGGTATGAAGCAAGGGAGATGGGACAGACCAAAGAACCTGGAGGTCCTGAAAAGCCAGTGGGGCAGGAGCAGAGATCGAGAGAGGTCAGGAACAGGGCAGGCAAGACCAGAGAGGTGAGCAGGAGCTGTGCTGGGAACAGGGCCTCTATCTAAAGGCTTACAGGGAATCGTCGATGGGTTTAAGAGAGCCCACACGCAACCTGTGTGTCTGAGCATACCGCAGAGTGGGGAGGGACGTGATCAGAAGGAGGATAAGAGGGGTTCCAGGGGTACAGACAAGCAGGAAATGGATATGCTCTACTCCATCTGATTTGTTCCACGGAGCTTTGCTTTGTTAAGGGATTAGTAACAGTATTTTAAAAAAATAAACCTTTTCACTGGATAAGAACAATGCATAATGTATTGTAGAGAACCTAGAAAATAGAGGAAATGTGCAAAAATAAAATCACCCCAAATTCCACAATCACAGTCAAATAGCATTTTATACTTTGAGAATACTTATTTCCAGTCTTTTTTCTAAGCATACTCTAGTATATTAACATACAGTGTAATTTTTTAATATTAATAATGTATTTTAATATATATTATATAATATATTGCACCAGGATGAAAGTTTTTGTACCATTTTTACAAAAATATTGTTAGCCTTGAGTGCTCATTGTATACAAGACTCTGAACAGAGTGCTTTGCCAGATTACAATTTAATCCCACAGTAACCTTATGAGGTGGGATATATTACTGTCTCCATTTATAGATAAAGAAACTGAGGCTTAGAAGGATTAAACAACTTCTTTAACAGCTTTATCAATGTGTAACTGACATACCATGAACTGCTGCTGCTGCTGCTGCTGCTAAGTCGCTTCAGTCGTGTCTGACTCTGTGCGACCCCATAGATGGCAGCCCACCAGGCTCCCCTGTCCCTGGGATTCTCCAGGCAAGAACACTGGAGTGGGTTCCCATTGCCTTCTCCAATGCATGAAAGTGAAAAGTGAAAGTGAAGTTGCTCAGTCGTGTCTGACCCTTAGTGACCCCATGGACTACAGCCCACCAGGCTCCCCTGTCCCTGGGATTCTCCAGGCAAGAACACTGGAGTGGGCTGCCATTGCCTTCTCCAAGACCATGAACTGAACATATTTAAAGTCTACAGTTTGACAACATATAAGGTCTACAGTTTGACACTCATATATACCTGGAAATCTTCTCTGTAGTCAAGACGATGAATGTAAATGTCACCCCCAAAGTCTTCTCTTCTCCTTTAATTATCCCTTCTCCCCACTTTCCTCGTCCCTAGGCAGCCGTAGATCTGCCCTCTGTCACTGTGGGTCAGTTTGACTTTTCTAGAATTGTAGACTCCTACAGTATGTATGATGTTTTTGATCTGGCTTCTTTCATTCAGAAAAATTATTCAAGTCAATCCACACAGGAGACATAAGAGATGTGGGTTCAATCCCTGGGTCAGGAAGGTCCCTTGGAGGAGGCCATGGCAGCCCACTCCAGTACTCTTGCCTGCAGAATCCCATGGGCAGAGGAGCCTGGCGGGCTACGGTCCATGGGGGCACAAAGAGTCAGACATGACTGAAGCAACTTAGCACGCACACAATCCATGCTGTTGTCTGTGCCAATAGTTGCTTGATTTTTGTCACTGACTGGTATTCCATTGGATGGGTACCACAATTTGTTTATCCATTCAACAGCTGATGAACATTTGAGTTGTTTCTGGTTTTTGACCTTTACAAGCAAAACATCTATGAATAGTAGTATACAAATCTTTGTGTGGATATATATACCTCGTTTTTCTCGGATAAATACCTAAGAATGGAGTAGATGGGTTTTAGGGTAGGTGTCTTCAGAATACATGAAGAACGCTCAAAACCCAATAATAAGAAAACAAGTAAACCAAACTAAAAGTAGACAAACGTTGTAAACATAGACTTCTCCAGAGAAGATATGCAGATGGCAAATAACCACATGAAAATATACTTAAAATTATTGGCCGTTCCGTTCCATTCAGTTCAGTCACTCATGGACTGACTCTTGCGACCTCATAGACATGAGGTCGCCAGGCCTCCCTGTCCATCACCAACTCCCGGAGTTCACCCAGACTCATGTCCGTTGAGTCGGTGATGCCATCCAACCATTTCATCCTCTGTCATCCCATTTTCCTCCTGCCTTCAATCTTTCCCAGCATCAGGGACTTTTCAAATGAGTCAGCTCTTCCAGAAATGCAAGTTAAAACCATAGTGAGCGACCACTGTACTCTGATCTGAATGGCTCGCGTGAAGGAGACTGACCATTCCCAGTGATGCTGCCATGTGGGGGAGCGGAGTCTCCATACTCTGCTGGCGGAAATGGAGAATGGTACAGACACATTAAGAAACTATTTGGTGGTTTCCTAAAAGGTTGAATGTAAGCTTGCCATATACGTTTCCTGTGGCTGCTGTAACAAATTACTGTAAACTTGATGGATTAAAATGGCAGACATTTGTTCTAAGTTCTGGAGGTCAGAAATCCAAAGCCAAGGGGTCCGCAGAACTGTGCTCCCTTCAGCGGCTTTAGGGAGGGCTCCGCTGTTTGCTTCGGCTGTTGGCGGTTGCCCACCTTGCTTGCCTTGAGGCTGCATCATTCCAGTTAGTTTCCCTCTTCATATCCCCTCGCCCTCTTCTCAGCATCTGTGTCTAAACTCCATCTGTCTCTTCTTATAGGGAGACATGTGTCTCGATTTAGGGGCCACCTACATAATCCAGGATACTCTCCCCCTCTCAGGATCCTTCATTTAAGCACATCTTCTGCACATATGAAAATATGTACAAGTTCTGAGGACTAGGACATGGCCGTACCTCTTGGAGGACTGACATTCTGCCCACCATACCTACCATAAGCAAATTTTCAACCTCACAACACAAGTGGGATCCGATTTTATTAAAAACGCTTTGTGATATCTTTTCAGATTGTCACAAAATACTTGCTGCATTAGTGGATGCATCACCATGAGCTACCGATTCGACTACTGAAAGTTAAGGAGATTCAGAAGAAAGTCTTTCTTTCTTTCCTTCTTTCCTTTTTTTTTTCTTTTTTGCCCCACTATGGGGCACACAGGATCTTAGTTCCCCAACCAGGAACAAAACTCATGCCTCCTGCAACGGAAGGGCAGAGTTCTAACCATCGGACTGCCAGGGAATTCCCAGAAATTCTTTATTAAATAGCACTGCAGTGAACATCCTTGTGTGTAAAGCTGTTTTTTCTGTATTTTGAGATTTTCCTCCCTCTTAATCCTCCTAAGTAAGTTCAGTAGGCCAAAAACTATGAATGTGAACTTCTTTCTGTGTCTTCCAGAAGGGTAGTACCAACAGATATTCCACCTGTAGCATAAGAAAACCTCTTTAACCACTCCTTCCTGTTGAAAGTAGAAAGAAAAAAAGCAAATTGATAAGTAGAAAATGGTATATTATTTTAATGTATATTTCTAGTGAAATGAGATGTTTCCTGCATTTTTTTTAAGTTTCTAAAATTTTGTGTCCTCTGCTCAACTGTCATTTGGTTGATACTTTTTTAAAATGATCTTATATGTTAAAAATAGTGACACTTTAAAATTTGTGTTATAAATGTCTTCCTGAGTCTGTGGTTTGCTTTTGAATGTTGACAAGGTTTGATTTGGGGGGTTTAATAAGCAAAAGTGTAAACTTATCTCACATAGTTCAGTCATTGAGTCGTGTGAGACCCCATGGACTGAAGCACGCCAGACTTCCTTGTCCATCACCAACTCCTAGAGCTTACTCAAACTCATGTCCATAACGTCAGTGATGCCATCCAGCCCTCTCATCCTCTGTCATCCCCTTCTCCTCCTGCCTTCAATCTTTCCCAGCATCACCAAAAATTTAGAGAAGAGCTAACACCTATCCTACTCAAACTCTTCCAGAAAATTGCAGAGGAAGATAAGCTTCCAAACTCATTCTATGAGGCCACCATCACCCTAATATCAATTAACTTCTTTTTAGCACCTGCTGTGATCAACTTCTTACCTGATTTCTTGGGTACAGAAAGAAAGGAAGTTTGGGAAAGGGGGATACAGAGCCTAAAATGAGATGGAATAAGTCACAGGAAACCTGGCCCTTGGAGCTTTCCCCTCAGCTCACCATACTTGTCCTTCCCTGTCCACCTCTTCTCAGGCTATTCTTGTCTCCATATGTCAGTCTCTGTTTAAGGAACTCAGGCGGCAGCTGCACATACCCTGCTTGAATATGATCTTGTGTTTACTGGACACAACAAAGACAGCACCATTGCTCTAAGAAGATCATAAACCAAATGATTTAAATTTACATGTCAGAGACAGTAGGCCTGGCAATCCAGAACCAAGGATAAAGTTTTGTTGTTGAAGTTTTCCCATGACTTTCAAAAATTTTTCCTTCATACTTTTAATTTAGAAGTTAACTAACATCTTAACTGTCTCTCAGTTGAGGACATGATCTAGCAGGAATAGAATAGTATGAAATGAAGAGATGTGTGCTTGAGGGAGGCCAAAGGGCACCAATATGGTAGATGGTGGGCACCATTTTCATACCTCTTACAACTCCTTGTCCTAGTGGTTGCCTCAGGTGCATGAGAGTTACTTTGAGGTGGAAAGTCAAGAAATTAAGCATTTGGACTAGTGAATTTATCATCAATAATCTATGATTTCATAGAGAAAGTAGAATTTTAGAAGTAAAGTATGTACTAATGAATCACTTCATTATTTACTAATAAGTTGACTTAATTTAATGAATGCCTATATAATGTGCTTAGGTACATTGCCAACTGGAAGGAAATTGCTACAAGCAACTCTTCAGCTAACTTCAAAAGTAGGTGATTTTTTTAGCAATAATGGGAAATTGTGTGTGTGTGTATGCTTTGTTGCTCTGTCAAGTATGAATCTTTGTGACCACATGCCCATCAGGCTCCTCTGTCCATGGGATTTCTCAGGCAAGACTACTAGAGTGGGTTGCCATTTTCTTCTCCAATGGGAAATTCTTATAAACCAAAACAATACATTCCACACATGTACACATTTTGAGGTACCTAACAAACACTTCTGCCCTCCACACACTATACAGATAAATAAATTTACCAAGTCATTTTTGCCTTTATATATATAATTGTTATTTGGAAATAGAAGCAAATTTTGTATTTTATTTAGAGTTGGATAAAATGTTTCTTTTTAATTAAAAAAAAAGAATCCTCTTTTAAACATGTTTCATATCTCATGTTTCAGTAATAATTTTTAATTAGCAAACTTGACATGGCAAAATAAATGCTTTTCCAGAAGTATCAATAATTCTAACATAGCCAAAGCCTAGTTATAGTTTTCAGAGAAGGAAATGGCAACCAACTCCAGTACTCTTGCCTGGAAAATCCCATGAATGGAGGAGCCTGGTAAGCTACAGTCCATGGGGTCACGAAGAGTCGGACATGACTGAGCGACTTCACTTTCACTTTCATGCATTGGAGAAGGAGATGGCAACCCACTCCAGTGTTCTTGCCTGGAGAATCCCAGGGACGGGGGAGCCTGGTGGGCTGCCGTCTATGGGATCGCACAGAGTCGGACATGACTGAAGCAACTTAGTAGCAGTAGCAGCAGTTATAGTTTTTATATAATTTGAGTGCATGAGTTCTGTCCCTCTGTCACCTGTGATTAGCAGTAAAACAAAGAGGCTTTAATTGTGGAATGTTGATTCATGACTTCTTGGTTTTGATTTTTTGCTCTATTGTTTACTGGCTGTATAATCTTGGGCAAGTTACTAGCCTAGTTTCCTCATCTATAAAATGAAAATAACAGTAGCACTTAACTCATGGATTACTGTGAGGTCATGAGATAACACATGAAAGAGCTTATTACAGTGCCTGGTGCATAGTATGCACTCTGTAGTGGTGGTGGTGTAGTCGCTAGGTTGTGTCCAGCTCTTGTGACCCCATGGACTGTAGCCCACCAGGTTCCTCTGTCCATGGGGTTTCCCAGGCAAAAATACTGGAGTGGGTTGCCATTGCCTTCTGCAGGGGATCTTCCTGACCCAGGGATCGATCCTGAGTCTCTTGCATTGCAGGAGGATTCTTTACCACTGAGCCACTAGGGAAGCCTTTAACCTATCTACTTATTTCCAACTCACTGGCCCCACCACAGTCAAAGTTGCCATCATTTTCTGTGGGCTTCTGCAACATCTCCAAACTTATTCTCCTCCAGTCCATTCCTCATGCAATAGCTAGTGATCTACAAATTTAAACCAGCATAATTAAAACAAAACACTTATTTAATGAACTTTTCTTTAGCAACTTCCATGTTGAAGTACTATCTTAAAATTGATTCATTTGATTTTCAGAACAACCCAATGAAACAGGTTCTATTATCCACATTTTAAAGAGATGCCAAGTTACTTGCTCAAGGTCACACAGTCCCTGTGAGGGCCAGGATTTGAACTCACAGTCCCTGTGAGGGCCAGCTCTAGAAACCATACTCTCTAGACACCATACTCTTAATGATGACTACCCCTGCTGCCATTTAGTTTTCCACTGCACTTGGAATAAAACCCTAACTTTATCATGGCACTCTGGCTCTGGTTTAGCTTTTCATCCTTATCATGTCCCACTCTCTCCCCCTCGTTCACAACAACGCAGCATCACTGCAGTGTTGCCTGGTCCTCAAGCACACTTTGTGGCTTCCACTTCAGGGGTTTCATGCAGTTGATGGCCTTCTGGAGAACAGATGTAGGCAACTATCTTTACTTGAAGGCAAGTTTTATGTTTTGTTTGCTACTGAATTCCCAGTGTGTAGAATACAGTGTCTCAATGGAAAATAAAAGAATATAAAGGAATGACAAGTACAAAATGGAAGCAGAGAATATTATTTACTGGGCTAAAAGATTGTTGTGGGAAAAAAAGAAAACATATAACACTAATTGGAAGGAGCATAAGAGCATGTGAAAGCTGTTTTAAGTAACGGAGATCTGCATTGTAACAGAAGGCAGGTAATACATTGCAGATGCTGGCAGTAAAAACGGGAGAGAACATGTGCCACTTCGGCAAGAAGCAAGAGGAAATCAAAATTCAGAATTTGAAAACTTTAGCTCTAGGGACAGAAAAGTTTTTTCTTTTTTTTAAAGCATCTATACTCCAATTTTTAATTTTTTTTATTTTTCCTTTAAAAGCATTGTTATTTAATTTTTAAAATTTATTTATTTTAATTGGAGGCTAATTACTTTACAATATTGTATTGATTTTGCCATACATTAACATGAATCCACCACGGATGTACACGTGTTCCCCATCCTGAACCCCCCTCCCATCTCCCTCCCCGTACCATCCCTCTGGGTCATCCCAGTGCACCAGCCCCAAGCATCCTATATCCTGCATCAAACCTGGACTGGCAGTTTGTTTCATATATGATATTATACATGTTTCAATGCCATTCTCCCAAATCATCCCACCCTCTCCCTCTCCCACAGAGTTCAAAAGACTGTTCCATACATCTGTGTCTCTTTTGTCTTCTCGCATACAGGGTTATCGTTACCATCTTTCTAAATTCCATATATATGTGTTAGTATACTGTACTGGTGTTTTTCTTTCTGGCTTACTTCACTCTGTACAATAGGCTCCAGTTTCATGCACCTCATTAGAACTGATTCAAATGTATTCTTTTTAATGGCTGAGTAATACTCCATTGTGTATATGTACCACAGCTTTCTTATCCATTCATCTGCTGATGGACATCTAGGTTGCTTCCATGTCCTGGCTATTCTAAACAGTGCTGCGATGAACACTGGGGTACACTTGTCTATTTCAATTCTGGTTTCCTCAGTGTGTATGCCCAGTATGGGATTGCTGGGTCATAAGGCAGTTCTATTTCCAGTGTTTTAAGGAATCTCCACACTGTTCTCCATAGTGGCTGTACTAGTTTGCATTCCCACCAACAGTGTAAGAGGGTTGGTTCCCTTTTCTCCACACCCTCTCCAGCATTTATTGCTTGTAGACTTTTGGATAGCAGCCATTCTGACTGGCATGAAATTGTACCTCATTGTGGTTTTGATTTGCATTTCTCTGATAATGAGTGATGTTGAGCATCTCAGAAAAGGTTTTCCTTTGTGAATAAAGAATTGTTAGCTAATGGCTGATTGTGGAGTACTAACTAAATGCCTTACATTCACCATCACTTATTTCTCACAAAGATAAGCCAAGGCATGTGCTATTATTATTCCTATCTTATAGATGAGGACATTGAGACAGAGGTTAAGTAACTTGCTTCAAATTACAGAGCTAGCAAAAAAAAATTACAGAGCTATTTAGTAGTAGATCAAACCTCAAACACAGATCCTACAGAGACTTTTAAAGATGGACAATGAAACATGGTCATGAAATGTAGATTGATCTCAGAAATATGGGACATTTATGGTTAAACAGGATACAAAGATATCTGCTCTAAGAGTGGTGAGAAGGAATGTGGAATAGACCTTACCTGGCACACAGTAGCATAATGAATGAGCTATATCCTGTTACGTCTGGCATCTTTCTAAATGTTTGTCATTCCTCTCTAGGTTTTAGGTTTGAGCAAGCTGGAGAAAAAAAATATGACTATGAAGATATATTGGAAGAGGAAAAGGAAACACAAAAAGATCCTTCATTTGAAACTATTTACAAAGAGCCCCATTTTACTAGACTAAAGCCTGATTCCACTTATAGAATATAATTATATAAAATATATAATTATAAACTATAATTTTCTTTCTGAGTTATAACTCTTCAGCTCTGATTCCATCAGTTACAGTCAAGAGAGAGTTTATTCTGGCTGGAATGACTTCTATATTCTTGACACAGAATCTAACCCAATTAAGTAAGGAATATTAAACAGAAATAGAACATCAGACTGAATACAGTAGTCATGGAAAATGTAGAAATTAATCCTGTTATTCTGAGAAACTGAGAAACTGTAATCTAACAATTACACTTAAATAAAAATATTATATTTAGGTGCAAAAATAAAACCCTCAGTCAGACTGCTTTTCTTCTTTAAAGCATTCATTATTTGTGCATGTCTATCAAGCAGAGCCCTTTCTTTAAAAAAGGAAAAAGAGCAGTGTATCAAGTTCTCCTTTTACTAGAATGCAAAAACCAGCTTCCCTGGTGGCTCAGATGGTAAAGAATCTGCCTGCAATGCAGAAGACCCGTGTTCGATGCCTGGGTCAGGAAGATCCCCTGGAGAAGGAAATGGCTATGCTTAGTCACTCAGGTGTGTCCAACTCTTTGCAACCTCATGGACTGCAGCCCTCCAGGCTCCTCTGTCCATGGGAGTCTCCAGGCAAGAATGCTAGAGTGGGTTGCCATGCCCTCCTCCAGAGGATCTTTCCAACCCAGGGAGAGAGCTCAGGTATCCTGCATTGCAGGCAGATTCTTTACTGTCTGAGCCACCAAGGAAGCCCAAGAATAGTGGAGTGGGTAGCCTATCCCTTCTCCAGGGGAACTTCCTGTCCTAGGAATCAAACTTGGCTCTCCTGCATTGCAGGTGATTCTTTATCAGTTGAGCTACCCAGGAAGCCCCAATGTATATTAAACAAACAAACAAACAAACAAACAAATTTATTCATATAATTTACATATACCTTCACCCTTTTTGAGTATTGTTTGAATTTTGACAAATGTATCAAGTTATGCAATTTTCACCACAATCAAGATATAATCCATTTTCATCACCCCTAAAATGTACATCTGCAGTCAATCCACCACTCCATGCCTTGCCATGGGAAATGACTGATTTTTCAATCACTACCATTCTGCCTTCTCTAAAACTGTTACATAAATGGAAT
The DNA here is from genome assembly GCA_006410675.1 of Oreotragus oreotragus. Taxonomy (NCBI): domain Eukaryota; kingdom Metazoa; phylum Chordata; class Mammalia; order Artiodactyla; family Bovidae; genus Oreotragus; species Oreotragus oreotragus. The sequence goes on from SJYX01024051.1 coordinate 168,752, forward strand.
CATACTATATGTAGTCATTGTTGGTCTTGTTTCTTTAGGATTATGCTTTTGAAATTCAATCTTGTTGCTGCATATTTCAGTAGTTTCTTTCTTTTTTGACTACTGTTCCATTAAATGGCTATATTACAATTTCTTTATCCATTCACAAGACTGATGGACATTTGGTTGCTTCCAGTTTTGGATCATTACTGAAATAATGGGGAGTGGAATTGCTAGGGCAAATAATAACTATAGGTTTAGTTATCTACTTATTTATTGATGTATACTTGCTTTACAATGTTTCAGGTATATATCAAAGTGATTCAGATATATATCTATATGTGTATATTTGTTCAGATTCTTTTCCATTATACTTTATTACAAGATATTGAATATAGTTTCTTGTGCTATACAGTAGGTTGTTGTGTATTTTATATATAGTAGTGTGTATCTGTTAATCCAAAATTCCTAACTTATCCTTCCTTCCTTCCTTCCCCTTTGGTAAACAAATAACTTTTTGTTTTCTAAATGAGTCTATTTCTGTTTTGTGGATAATTTCATTCATGTCATTTTAAGTTCTACATATAAGTGATATATAGTATTTTTCTTTCTCTTTCTGACTTATAACTCTCAGTATGACAGTCTCTAGGTCCATCCATATTGCTGCAAATGGCATTATCTCATTCTTTTCTATGGCTTGTATTCCATTGTATATATGTACCACAACTTCTTCTATTGATGGACATTTAGGTTGCTTCCATGTCTTGGCTATTGTAAAAAGTGCTGCAGTGAAGATTGGGGTGCACGTATCTTTGAGGCCATGTTTTTCTCCAGATATATGCCCAGGAGTGGCATTGGTAGTTCTATATTTAGTATTTTAAGGAATCTCCACACTGTTCTCCATAATGCCTGTACAATTTACATTCCTATCAGTGTACGAGGGTTGCCTTTTCTCCACACCCTCTCCAACATTGATTATTTGAGGATTTTTGATGATGGTCATTCTGAGCAGTGTGAAGTGATACCTCATTGCAGTTTTGATTTACATTTCTCTAATAATTAGTGATGTTGAGCATCTTTTCATGTGCCTATTGGCCATCTTTATGTCTTCTTCGGAGAAATGTTTATGTAGGTCTTCTACCTATTTTTTAATTTTTTTATATTGAATGGTATAAATTGTATATTTTGGAAATTAACTCTTTATCACTTGGATTTGTTTGCAAACATTTTCTCCCGTTTTGTAGGCTGTCTTTTCACTTTGATTATGATTTCCTTTGGTGTGCAAAAGCTCCTAACTTTAACTAGGTCTCATTTTTGTGCTTGTTTCCATTACTCTAGGAGACAGATCCAAAAAAAATATTACCACAATTTATAGCAAAATGTGTTTTCCTTGTTTTCCTCTAGGAGTTTTATATTATTCGGGCTTACATTTAGGTCTTTAATCTAGTTTATTTTTGCATGTGGTGTTAGAGACTGTTCTAATTTCACTCCTTTACATGTAGCTGTCTAGGATTTCCAGCAGCATTTATAGAAGAGACTGTCTGTTCACTATTGTATAGTCTTGTTTCCTTTGTCATAGATTAATTAACCATAAATGCTTGGCTTTATTTCTGGGCTTTCTATCTTGTTCCATTGATCTACATGTCTATTTTTGTGCCAGTACTATACTGTTTTGATTATTGTGGTTTTGTAGCTTCATCCTATAGTATGAAATCAGGGAATGTGATTCCTCCAGCTGCATGCTCTGCTCCCCCCCGCCCCTGAGGGATATAGAGTGAATAGCCTCTCACTGTGATTTTAGTTTGCATTTTCTAAATGACTTATGATAGTGAAGATCTTTAAAATGCTTATCCACCATTTGGTATCTTCTTTGGTGAAACGTCTCTTCAAATCTTTGGCTAATTCTAAATTGTTTATTTCATTATTGTGTTAAAAGACTTGAAAATATTTTCTAAAATGTTTGGGAGTTCATGTAAAAAAATAAATAAATACAAAAAAAAAAAAAAACCCTTTATCAGATACTATTTTGCCAATGTGAGTGGTGTTTTCATTTTCTTTTACAATGTCTTTTGAGGATAAAAAGTATTTAACAGAGTTCAAGTTAACTTCTTTTTTTTAATTCAATTTTTAGTTTATCCTGGGGTATAATTTACAGTGTTTGTTTCAGATATACATTAAAGTGGTTCATTTATACATACATTTATCTATTTTTTTCTTAATATATACATTTTATTTAAGTATAGCTGATTTACAGTGTTTTAGGTGCACAGCAAAATAGTATTCATTTACACATAAATTATATTTGAAATTATTTCCATTATAAGTTATTATAAGATACTATAGTTCCCTGTGTGATATAGTAAACATTTGTTGCTTGTTGCATATCCATTTTTTAAAATTAGAAATCTAGCAAGCTATTTATAGTAAGTCAAATAAGTGGAATCAAAATGTCATAAGTTTTTAGTTAGGCAAAAGTTCATAACATTTGTAATATATATATTATGCATATTATTTATATCAGTTCAGTTCAGTCGCTCAGTCATGGCCAACTCTGTGTGATCCCATGGACTGTAGCACACCAGGCCTCCCTGTCCATCACCAACTCCCAGAGCTTACTCAAACTCATGTCCATCGTGTCAGTGATGCCATCCAACCCTCTCATCCTCTGTCGTCCCTTTCTCCTCCCACCTTCAATTTTTCCCAGCATCAGGGTCTTTTCCAATGAGTCAGTTCATAGCATCAGNAGCACACCAGGCCTCCCTGTCCATCACCAACTCCCAGAGCTTACTCAAACTCATGTCCATCGTGTCAGTGATGCCATCCAACCCTCTCATCCTCTGTCGTCCCTTTCTCCTCCCACCTTCAATTTTTCCCAGCATCAGGGTCTTTTCCAATGAGTCAGTTCATAGCATCAGGTGGCCAAAGTATTTGAGTTTCAGCTTCAGCATCAGTCCTTCCAATGAATATTCAGGACTGATCTCCTTTAGGATGAACTGGTTGGATCTCCTTGCAGTGCAAGGGACTCTCAAGAGTCTTCTCCAACACCACAGTTCAAAAGCATCTATTTTTGGCACTCAGCTTTCTTTATAGTCCAACTCTCACATCCACACATGACTACTGGAAAAACCGTAGCCTTGACTAGACGAACCTTTGTTGGCAAAGTAATTTCTCTGCTTTTTAATATGCTGTCTAACTTGGTCATAAGTTCAGTCACTCAGTCGTGTCCGACTCTTTGCGACCCCATGAATTGCAGCATGCCAGGCCTCCCTGTCCATCATCAACTCCCAGAGTTCACTCAAACTCATGTCCATCGAGTCGGTGATGCCATCCAGCCATCTCATCCTCTGTCATCCCCTTCTCCTCCTGCCCCCAATCCCTCCCAGCATCAGTCTTTTCCAATGAGTCATCTCTTTGCATGAGGTGACCAAAGTATTGGAGTTTCAGCTTCGACATCAGTCCTTCCAAAGAACACCCAGGACTGATCTCCTTTAGAATGGACTGGTTGGATCTCCTTGCAGTCCAAGGGACTCTCAAGAGTCTATATATGCACACAAAAGCTTTTCTACTATGCTTAATAAAGGTTCGAGAAAGAACATCAAAAAACAAAAAGAGATGGAGAAATTGGAAAACATAAACTAAATGAAATAAGAACACTGAATATGAAATAGAAAAAGTGAAACAAACTAGATAAAAGTAAAAGATCATCATATAGCTCAGTTTTTTTTAACCATGGCTGCTCACTAGAAATATATCTGGAGCTCTGGAGGAAAAAAGGCAGTAACTAGGCATTTGTATTTTATAAAAACTTTCAAGATAATTCTGATATGCATCTGGATTTTTATTTTATTTTTTTATTATTTATTTATTAAAAAAATTTTTTTACTTTATTTTACTTTACAGTAAGGTATTGGATTTGGCATACATTGACATGAATCCGCCACGGGTGTACATGAACTCCCAAACATGAACCCCCCCTCCCACCTCCAAATATGCATCTGGATTTTAAAAAGTGACCACAGGTTTTTCTATTTTGGTGTTATAAATTTTTGGTGATATAGAGTAGTAGTATTTTTCTCTTACCAATCATGATACAATGGTATCAAGTGAGTAATAGTTACATAACCACAATAGTAAAAGATGTTTATCAGTTTTCACAATCAATAGCCAGACAAAAAATAAAAGATAATTATAATTGCAAGCCATAATGGGAACATGATTAACCTAACAATAGAAAATAATTACATATAATTTGGGGGTCAAGCAGGCTAATGTAGTAATATGTGGAAGTGAATACATGCATAAGTTTTCATCTACCCTACCAGTCTATGTCTTTTGGTTGGTACATTAATCCATTTACATTTTAAGGTAATTATCAATATATATGATACTATTGACTCTTTAATTTTTTTAGGTTTATTTTATGTAGGTCTTTCTCTTCACTTGTGTTTCCTGCCTAGAAAAGTTCCTTTAGCATTTGTGGTAAAGGTGGTTTGGTGGTGCTGAATTCTCCTAACTTTTGCTTGCCTGGAAAGCTTTTGATTCCTCCATCAAATCTGAAGGACAGTCTTGCTGGATAGAGTATTCTTGGTTGTAGGTTCTTCCCTTTCGTCACTTTAAATATATTATGCCATTCCATTCTGGCTTGTAGTTTCTATTGAGAAATTAGCTGATAGTCTGATGGGAGTTCCCTTGTATGTTGTCTTTATTCCCTTAGTGCTTTTAATATTTTATCTCTGCCTTTAATGTTTGTCAGTTTGATTACTATGTGTCTTGGTGTGTTCCTCCTTGGGATTAGGCTTCCTGGGATTCTCTGTGCTTCCTGTATTTGGTTGACTATTTCCTTTTCCATGTTCAGGAAGTTTTTGGCTATTATCTCTTCAAATATTTTCTCAGGTCCTTTCTCTCTTCTCCTTCTGGGACCTCTATAATGTGAATGTTGTCCCAGAGGTCTCTTAGGCTGTCTTCATTTTTTTCTTTCTTTTCTCTATATACGGTTCTGTGGCAGTGATTTTCACCATTCTGTCCTCCAGGTCATTTATCCATTTTTCTACCTCAGTTACTCTGCTACTGATTTCTTCTAGTGTATTGTTCCTTGGAAGAAAAGCTATGGAAAACTTAGAAAGCATATTAAAAAGCAGAGACATTACTTTGCTGACAAAGATCCATCTAGTCAAAGATATGGTTTTTATAGTAGTCACCTATGAATCTGAGAATTGCACCATAAAGAATGCTGAGCACTGAAGAATTGATGCTTTTCAACTGTGGTGTTGGAGAAGACTCTTGAGAGTCCCTTGGACTACAAGGAGATCCAACCAGTCCTGGGTCTTCATTGGAAGGACTGATGTTGAAGCTGAAATTCCAATACTTAGGCCACCTGATGTGAAGAACTGACTCATTGGAAAAGACCCTGATGCTGGGAAAGATTGAAGGCAGGAGGAGAAGGGGACAACAGAGGATGAGATGGTTGGACGGTATCACTGACTCAATGGACATGAGTTTGAGTAAACTCTGGGAGTTGGTGATGGACAAGGAGGCCTGGTGTGCTGCATTTCATGGGGTCACAGAGGCAGACACGACTAAGTGACTGAACTGAACCAGAGAAAGTATGTTGCTAGGCGCTCTAGGAAGTTTTCTAAATAAGGTCACTTCACCAAGATTGGAAAAGCTAACCAACCTATGTAGTACACAGAAATAAACACAGAGAATTAGGCAAAATGAGGAGATAGAAATTTATGTTCAAAATAGTGGAATAAGACAAAACATTAGGAAAAGAACTAAACAAAATATCTAACAACAAAATATTTATCTATCAGATAAAGAGTTCAAGGTAGATTGTAAACGTGTTCACTGAACTCAAGAAAAACGGAGAACACTATGACAATTTAAGCAAGGAATGTGGATCACAATAAACTGTGGAAAATTCTGAACTGCACATGGAACAACAGACTGGTTCCAAATAGGAAAAGGAGTACATCAAGGCTGTATATTGTCTCCCTGCTTATTTAACTTATATGCAGAGTACATCATGAGAAACGCTGGACTGGAAGAAACACAAGTTGGAATCAAGATTGCCGGGAGAAATATCAATAACCTCAGATATGCAGATGACACCACCCTTATGGCAGAAAGTGAAGAGGAGCTAAAAAGCCTCTTGATGAAAGTGAAGGAGGAGAGCGAAAAAGTTGGCTTAAAGCTCAACATTCAGAAAACGAAGATCATGGCATCCGGTCCCATCACTTCATGGGAAATAGATGGGGAAACAGTGGAAACAGTGTCAGACTTCATTTTTTTGGGCTCNTGTACAGTTCTTCTGTGTATTCTTGCCACCTCTTCTTAATATCTTCTGCTTCTGTTAGGTCCATACCATTTCTGTCCTTTATCGAGCCCATCTTTGCATGAAATGTTCCCTTGGTATCTCTAATTTTCTTGAAGAGATCTCTAGTCTTTCCCATTCTGTTGTTTTCCTCTATTTCTTTGCATTGATCGCTGAGGAAGGCTTTCTTATCTCTCCTTGCTATTCTTTGGGATTCTGCATTCAGATGCTTATATCTTTCCTTTTCCCCTTTTCTTTTCACTTCTCTTCTTTTCACAGCTATTTGTAAGGACTCCCCAGACAGCCATTTTGCTTTTTTGCGTTTTCCATGGGGATGGTCTTGATCCCTGTCTTCTGTGCAGTGTCACAAACCTCCATCCGTAGTTCATCAGGTACTCTTGTCTATCAGATCTAGTCACTTAAATCTATTTCTCACTTCTACTGTATAATCATAAGGGACTTGATTTAGGTCATACTTGAATGGTCTAGTGGTTTTCCCTACTTACTTCAAGTTAAGTCTGAATTTGGTAATAAGGAGTTCATGATCTGAGCCACAGTCAGCTCCCGGTCTTGTTTTTGCTGACTGTAGAGCTTCTCCATCTTTGGCTGCAAAGAATATAATCAGTCTGATTTTGGTGTTGACCATCTGGTGATGTCCATGTGTAGAGTCTTCTCTTGTGTTGTTGGAAGAGGATGTTTGCTATGACCAGTGCGTTCTCTTGGCAAAACTCTGTTAACCTTTGCCCTGCTTCATTCCGTATTCCAAGGCCAAATTTGCCTCTTCGCTTTCACTTTTCACTTTCATGCATTGGTTAAGGAAATGGCAACCCACTCTGGTGTTCTTGCCTGGAGAATCCCAGGGACGGGGAAGCCTGATGGAATGCTGTCTGTGGGGTCGCACAGAGGTGGACATGACTGAGGCAACTTAGCAGCAGCAGCCAGGCATTTCTTGACTTCCTGCTTTTGCATTCCAGTCCCCTATAATGAAAAAGATATCTTTTTTGGGTGTTAGTTCTAAAAAGTCTTGTAGGTCTTCATAGAACTGTTCAACTTCAGCTTCTTTAGCATTACTGGTTGGAGCGTAGGCTTGGATTACCATGATATTGAATGGTTTGCCTTGGAAATGAACAGAGATCATTCTGTCATTTTTGAGATTGCATCCAAGTACTGCATTTTGGACTCTCTTGTTGACCATGATGGCTACTCCATTTCTTCTAAGGGATTCCTTCCCACAGTAGTAGATAGAATGGTCATCTGAGTTAAATTCACCCGTTCCAGTCCATTTAAGTTCACTGATTCCTAGAATGTTGATGTCCACTCTTGCCATCTCCTGTTTGACCACTTCCAATTTGCCTTGATTCATGGACCTAACATTCCAGGTTCCTGGATAATATTGCTCTTTACAGCATCGGACCTTGCTTCTATCACCAGTCACATCCACAGCTGGGTATTGTTTTTGCTTTGGCTCCATCCCTTCATTCTTTCTGGAGTTATTTCTCCACTGATCTCCTGTAGCGTATTGGGTACATACCGACCTGGGGAGTTCCTCTTTCAGTGTCCTATCTACGGTTAGATAGTTAGAATAGGAAAATGGAGTTCAGAATGGCAGTGGCTAAAAGACAAGAGAGGGAAAAGCCTGCAAAAATAGAAGGAAGGAAGGTCCGAGGACTGGACTGAGGACCTCAGGTAAAATAAACAGCCCTTCTGGCTAGCTCAATTTACACAGGGTAGGCTCAGCGGGAGTAGAAAAAATATATAGAAAGAGGAGCCAAAATTGAGCCAGGGGCCTCTTTTCTCTCTTCTTTTGGGTCGTCCACCCTCATGCTCAAGGATGTATTTTCCTTTGCTTGCCAACAAAACTGAGTTGTAACACGGAGCTGTAACACTCGTCTGTCACTTCAGGTTTTTGCTGAACCTGAAGCGACGGGTTCTGTGAGACAAAAGCAGGGAAATTACACACTCTCCCAACATCTACCTAACCATGACTGAGAGGCATGAAGAGGAGTTACTAAAATAGTGTAGGCTAAAGTAAATTTATTTATTTATTTATTTATTATTGTTTTTTCCTAATCCCTCCTCCTCCTAACCCGTCCCCCTCCCCTAACCCCTCCCCGTCCTCCTAACCCGTTCCCCTCCCCTAACTCTTCCCCCTCCTCCTCTAAAGTAAATTTAGTATTGAGGCAAGTTGTGACTGGGTAAAAGCAGCTCCGAAGACACCCTGTTTGCAGGACCGTTGAGATATTTCTCAGTCTCATCTCATGACAATTGAGATTATGGAACAATAGACCGGTTCCAAATCGGAAAAGGAGTATATCAAGGCTGTATATTGTCACCCTGCTTATTTAACTTCTATGCAGAGTACATCATGTGAAATGCTGGGCTGGATGAAGCACAAGCTGGAATCAAGATTGCTGGGAGAAATATCAATAACTTTATTTTTTAATTTTTTTTACTTTACAATACTGTATTGGTTTTGCCATACATTGACATGCATCCACCACAGGTGTACATGAGTTCCCAACCCTGAACCCCCTTCCCACCACCCTGCCCTGTCAATAACTTTAGATATGAAGATGACACTACCGTTATGGCAGAAAGCTAAGAAGAACTAAAGAGCCTCTTGATGAAAGTGAAAGAGGAGAGTGAAAAAGTTGACTTAAAACTCAACATTCAGAAAACTAAGATCTTGGTATCTGGTCCATCACTTCTTGGCATATAGATGGGGAAACAATGGAAACAGTTACAGACTTTATGTTTTTGGGCTCCAAAATCACTGCAGATGATGACTGCAGCCATGAAATTAAAAGATGCTTGCTCCTTGGAAGAAAAGTTATGACCAACCTAGACAGCATATTAAAAAGCAGAGACATTACTTTGCCAACAAAGGTCTGTCTAGTCAAAGCTATGGTTTTTCCAGTAATCATGTATGGATGTGAGAGTTGGAGTATAAAGAAAGCTGAGCACTGTGGAATTGATGCTTTTGAACTGTGGTGTTAGAGAAGACTCTTGAGAGTCCCTTGGACTCCAAGGAGATTAAACCAGTCAATCCTAAAGGAAATCAGTCCTGAATATTCATTGGAAGGTCTGATGTTGAAGCTGAAACTCCAGTACTTTGGCCACCTGATGCTTAGAACAGATTCATTGAAAAAGACCGTAATGCGGGGAAAAATTGAGCTTTGGAGGAGAAGGGGCCAACAGATGATGAAATGATTGGATGGCATCACCGACTTGATGGACATGAATTTGGGTAAGCTCCGGGAGCTGGTGATGGACAGGGAAGCCTGGCATTCTGCAGTCCATGGGGTCGCAAAGAGTCTGACACGACTGAGCGACTGAACTGAACTGAGATATTTTGATTTTTACTAGAAGCCTGAAAAGATAGTTGTTATTCACAATTATGCACTTAAACGCAAATCAGGAAACTCGGATTCAGAGAGCAGTAGTTTGGTGCTCATAATCATGCTCAAAATTGCATGTGCTCGGCAATTTTCAAGCAGATAAAAATGCTGAAGACAATGATCCTGGTGAGTCTTGAGATCTAATTGATGTGAAATGGCTAGAATTTCATAATTTCCAGGTAGAACCATGTAATACTGGAGTCATTCAGATCACCTAGCCTAATGTTTAAATATTGTAAACTTGGGGGTCAGAGATAATTAAAATGGAATTTTGACTTTTTTACACATTTTCAGAGATATATGTGAGTTGTGATCAAACCACAACTAGGATAGCACAGTATAAAGGAAAACAGTGTTATCTATGTGTGTTTATGATGAAAAGAAGCTATTCAAAGCTACTGTTAAGGGATTTCAGTAACTAGTTAAGCAAGAAAAACATTTCTGTTTTTCTTTTTCCAGCTTCTCCACAAAGCATTAAATGAAAAGGAGAATTTTTATCTTTTGTTGCCATATATGTTTCTTTTCCCTGTATTTTGTGGGTGATGAAATACCTCAATTGTGAAGTCCAGGTTTCTAGTTAAGTAATTTGTTCTTAGTGGGCTTTTAAATCAAATGTTATCTCTGAGTTTTGGGAGTTAAGTCTGCCAAGATTTAAATGAGGAAAAGCATTACTTTTGATCCCTACTGGCATTAAATTTTAAGACTTTGTAGTTGTAAAGCATAAATACTAAAAATTCAAATTTGAAAAATAAAACTGCTATTTTAAGAAGTTTTTTCTGTGCAGAGAAAAACAATGTGATCTGATGTATGTGCCTTATAGTTGCGTTTTGCTTCAGTTCTTATATTTAGTGTTTAATCCATTTTGAGTTAATTTTTGTGTGTGGTGGAAGAAAGGGGTTCGGTTTCATTCCTTTGCATGTAGATGTTCAGTTTTCCCAACCCCATTTATTTAAGAGTCTATTATTTCCCCATCATATGTTTGACGCCCTCGTCAAAACTGGGTTGGTTAGGGACTTCTCTGGTGGTGCCGTGGTCAAGAATCTACCTTACAGTGCAAGGGAAACAGGTTTGGTCTCTGGTTTGGGATCAAAGATCGCACATGTCACAGAGCAACTGAGCCTGTGTACTGCCCTGAAAGATCCTGCATGATGCAGTGAAGATCTCCGGTGTCACAACCAAGACCCGATGCAGCCAAATAAATACTCTAAAGATGACTTGGTCATATATGCATGGAATTACATCTGGGTTGTCTCTTCTGTTCTGGTCTGTGTCTTTTTTTAATGCCTGTACCATATGATTTTGATTACTGTAGCTTACTCCTTGGAAGAAAAGTTATGACCAGCCTGAATAGTATATTCAAAAGCAGAGACATTACTTTGCCGACTAAGGTCTGCCTAGTCAAGGCTATGGTCTTTCCTGTGGTCATGTATGGATGTGAAAGTTGGACTGTGAAGAAAGCTAAGCGCCGAAGAATTGATGCTTTTGAACTGTGGTGTTGGAGAAGACTCTTGAGAGTCTCTTGGACTGCAAGNTTTGCCGACTAAGGTCCGCCTAGTCAAGGCTATGGTCTTTCCTGTGGTCATGTATGGATGTGAAAGTTGGACTGTGAAGAAAGCTGAGCGCCGAAGAATTGATGCTTTTGAACTGTGGTGTTGGAGAAGACTCTTGAGAGTCCCTTGGACTGCAAGGAGATCCAACCAGTCCATTCTGAAGGAGATCACCCTGGGATTTCTTTGGAAGGAATGATGCTAAAGCTGAAACTCCAGTACTTTGGCCACCTCATGCGAAAAGTTGACTCATTGGAAAAGACTCTGATGCTGGGAGGGATTGAGGGCAGGAGGAGAAGGGGACGACCGAGGATGAGATGGCTGGATGGCATCACGGACTCGATGAACGTGAGTCTGAGTGAACTCCGGGAGATGGTGATGGATAGGGAGGCCTGGCGTGCTGCGATTCATGGAGTCGCAAAGAGTCGGACACGACTGAACGACTGAACTGAACTGAACTGAACTGAAAGAAAAACCAAAAGCAGTTGACAAATAAAATAACTGAAATAAAAAATAGACTAGAAGGAATTGACATTAGATAATGTTTATCTAATTAAGATTAGATAATACAAAGGACTGGATCATCAGATTAGAAGACATAGTAGTAGAAATTCCCAAACTGAACAGAGAAATGAAGAAAGAATTTTAGAAAATGAGGATACTTTAAAAGACCTCTATGACAACACAGAACATACTATTAATAGCATTCACATTATAGGGGTCTTACAAGAAGAGAGAAAAGGGAGGATAACTTATCTGATAAATAATCACTGAAAAATTTCCTAACAAGGGCAAAGAAAAGGACATCAAAGTTCACGAAGCACAGAGAATCCCAAACAAGATGGTTCAAAGAAGTCCACATAAAGACACATCATCACTGAAATTGCAAAGCGAGTTCTCTGGTGGCCTAGTGGTTAGGATTCTAGGCTTTCACTGTTGTGGCCTGGGGTTCAAACTCTGGTCAGGAAACTGAGACCCCAGAAGATGCCCAGTGCAGCCAAAAGAAAAAAAAATTTAATTAAAATCACAGAAATGAAAGGTAAAGGGAATTTCAGGAGCTGCATGAGAAAAGCAGTTAGTAAAATACAAAGAAACCTCCATAAGGGAATCAGCTGAATTTTCAGCAACAATTTTGTAGGCCAAAAGGGAGTGTTATGATATAGGCCGAGTGATAAGCGGCAAAAACTTACAACAAAGAATACCCTACCTGGCAGGCTGTCCTTCAGACCTAAAGGAGAGATAAAGAGTTTCAGGACAAACAAAACCTAAAATGGTTCAACACCATGAAACTGGCTATATTTATATGTTATAGGGAATTCTCTGGTAGTCCAGTGGTCAGGGCTCCTTGCTTCCACTGCAGGGGGCATGGGTTAGATCCCTGATAAGGGAACTAAAATCCCACATGGTGAAACCAGAAAAAAAGAAAAAATGTTACAGGGACTTCTCTAAGTAGACAGGGAAAGGTCACAATCTACAAATAGGAAAATGATGAAAAGAAAAATCTCCATGGTAAAGGCAAACACGTAGTAAAGGCTGTTGATAAACCACTTATAAAATTACTGTAAAGGTTAAAAGACAAAAGTACTAAAACACCTATATAGATAAGTGAAGAAATACACAAAACAAAGCAAAAAAGTAAAATACCATGTTAAACATTAAATGCTGGGATGGGGAGTAAGACTATATAGTAAAAATGCAGACTGGTTGGAATGCATTTGAATTTAAGAGATCATCAACTAAAATAATCACATAACATATACCATATTATATGGGAGCTTTGTGTTATCCAGAAACTAAAACCAGTAATAGACACAAAAGAAGCATAAAGGAATCTAAACATAAAACTAAGGAAAACCATCAATTCACAAGGAAAGAAGACAAAAGAAAAAAGAAACAAAAAGTAACTGCAAAATCAACCAGAAAACAATTAACAAAATGACAATAAAAACATGTGTATCACTAATCACTTTAAATGTAAATGGACTAAATGTTCCAACCAAAAGACACAGAACAGTTGAATGTTGACTGTTGAAAGACACAGAGCAGAAAAACAAGACCCATAACATGCTGCCAACCAGAGACTCATTTCAGATCTACAGACACACACAGACTGAGTCATAACATGAAAAAAAGGTATTCCATGCAAAAGGAAATCAAATGAAAACCAGGTACTGATACTGATATCAGACAAAATAGATTTTAAAACACATACTGTAACAAGAGACAAAGAAGGACATTCCATAATGATGAAGCGATCCATCCAAAAGGGTAAAACTATGTCAGGGTGCACCAAACATAGGAACACTTAAATACATAAGGCAAACATTAGCAGACATAAAGGAAGAAATTGATAATACAGTATTATAAGGGTTAACACCTTATTTACATCAATGGATGGATCATCTGACAAAACCAGTAAGGAAAAACACTGGCCTTAAATGACACATTAGACCAGATGAACTTGATAGACATATACAGTACATTCCATCAAAAGTAGCTGAATATACATTCTTTTCAGTGCACGTGAAACATCTTCCAGGAAACATGCTAGGCCAGAAAACAAGTTTCAATAAACTTAAGAAGATTGAAATTGTATCAAGTATCTTTTCTGATCACATGGCATGACACTGGAAATCAATCTACAAGAAAAAAAACTACAAAAAACAGAAAAATGGGGAGGCTAAACAACATGCTACTAAACAACCAATGAGTCATTAAATAAATCAATGAGGAAATTAAAAACTGCCTGAAGACAAATGAAAATAGAAACACAATGATCCAAAATCTATGGAAAAAAAGCAAAGCAGCTCTAAGAGAGAAGTTTATAGTAATACAATCCTAACTCAGGCAACAAGAATTATCTCAAATAAACAATCTAAAGTTAGATCTAAAAGAACTAGAAAAAGAACAAACAAGACCCAGAGTTATTAGGAAGGAAATCATAGAACTCAGAGCAGACATAAATGAAACGAGACTAAAAAAAAAAAAATTAATGAAACTAAGAGGTAGTTCTTTGAAAGATAAACAAAATTGACAAACCTTTTTATCAGAATCATCACAAAAAAGAAAGGCCCAAATAAATGAAATCAGAAATTAAGTAAGAGAACTTACAAACACACGTCCAGAACCAGGTAGATAACTTCAACTAAATTCTGTTCAACAGTTAAATAAAAATTTACACCTGTTATCAAACTATTTCAAAAACTTGAAGAGGAAGGATGCTTTTATAAGACCAGCATCACTCTGATATTACAACCAAAGACATCACAATATGAGAAAATTACAGGACCAAATTACTGACAAATACAGATGCAAAAATCCTCAACAAAATATTAGTAAGTGGAATTCAACCACATATTAAAAGGATCATATACCATGAAGTGGGATTTATACAGGGATGAAAGGACAATTCCAAACCCACAAATCAATCAAATATACCACATTAACAAATTGAAGAATAAAAATTCCATGATTATCTCAATAAACACAGAATTTTTGACAAAATTCAACACCCATTTATGATAAAAAGTCTGAAGACAGTGGGATAGAGGGAACATACTTCAACATAATAAAGCCCACATATGACAAACCTATAACCAACATAATACTCAATGGTGAAAAGCTGAAAGAATTTTCTCTAAGATTAGGAATAGGACAAGGATGCTTATTCTTGCCACTTTTATTCAACACAGTATTGGAAGTCATAGCCATAACAGTCAGATGGTGCCGGGGTCCAGCCCCGGTGGATCCAGGGTGATTCGAAGGGGAGACGGCATAGGTGAGGAAAACTTATTTAATTAGAAATATAAAGAGAGATTAAGAAATAATAGTATAGTAGGAAAATTAGTGGAGAAAAGAGGCTGAATAACTTGGTTTACGGGGAAAGCCAATAAAATCTCAGGACAAGAGATTTGCACCATCTACGTTGGGCCACCGGCGCCCATTTGAATATCGGAGAGTGCCCCACTTTGGGCTCTCTCTCACGGAACTTAAAAGCTGGGGCGAGTAAGTAGACGTGGCGAGCCTCCTCGCTCCAGATGGGAATTCAGCCTGAAAACAGAGTAAAGAGGAGACACAGGGGAAACCAGTCCAGTGACTGGCCCATCCTCTATTGTCCAGAAAGGCCTTTTATACCTTTTTTTGTACATAGAGATAAATGGATAATACAAAAATTATGCAGCCCTGACTCTTACGGAGACCAGGCTTTCTCTCTGCATACCTAGTTGTATACACAAATCTTTAGGTGATTTACATCATCTTCTGGCCAGAAGACCAATTAGCATTTTACGGCCCTTTTCTGATAAGAGTTTGTCAACCAGAAGACTTATTTATCTTAAAAATGTTGTTCTTCCCAAAGTCTGGTGGCACTCTCAGAAAGCACTAAATAAAGTTACATTCTTACATAGCAAGGATATAACAATTTATAACAAGTAAAAGGAATACAGTGATTTATAACAAAGAAAAGTAATTAACTCAAAAGTCTAGTGTTGCTACATCAAAACTACTATATTCCTATTTCTATATCCCAATTGTAAATTGATTAATATCCTTCAGGTGCCTAAGACATAAAGAATATGGAGGCCTGGCAGCAGTCATTGAGTCAACAGTGAAACCCATCACCAATATGATTTTTAGCTCTTTAGAAAGGTTCTGTATCTTCAAGATGCTTTAAGCTTTGTGCCTCTCGCAGTTGGGAGGCTGTAAGCAACTCACAAATCGTAAAAGTCCGGGGAACCTGTCAGGCAAGTTAGAGAGCCATCAGAGGGGTTTTAAGCCGAGACATTCTTTTGCAGGAGACTTTTAACTGAAGCCCTGAGTTAACTCTTTCCAGAGGAAGATGGTCGGATAGCCCCCTGTTATGTCAGAAGGGTGGAAAGCACAGTACAAAGCAGGCAGACTCTGTTTTTTTGGCATACATGCTCAGGAAATTCCAGGGGGAACCCCTGAAGCCGGATCACGCCTTTGCGTTTTGTCGGGCTTCATTCCTCATGACCTTTGCCACAGGCGGGATTCCTCACGCTGGCTCCCGGCAAGATGAGAAAAAGAAAGAAAAGGAATCCAAACTGAAAAGGAAGAAATAAACTGTCACTGTTTACAGATGACTTGATACTATATATAGAAAATCCTAAGATGCCACCAAAAACCTGTAAGAATTAAAGGAATTCAGCAAAGTTGTAGGACACAAAATTAATATACAGAAATCTGTCTTGTTTCTATACACTAAAAATCAATATGAGAAAGAAAAGTTAAGGGAATAATTCCATTTAAAATTACATCAAAAAGAATGAAATCCCTAGGGGAAAAATCTAACGAGGTAAAACTTCTCCAACATACTTAGAAAACTAAAATACATTAATGAAAGAAATTGAGATGACACAAATAGAAAGATATACTGTGCTCCATCCACCAGAACTCCAACACAAGCCTCCCTAACCTAGAAACCTGGACAAGCCACTGATACAACCCCACCCACAGTGAGGAAAAGCCATAATAAAGAGAACTCCACAAATTCCCAGAATATAGAAAGGCCACCCCAAACGCAGCAATATAACCAAGATGAAGAGACAGAGGAATACTCAGCAGGTAAAGGAACGGGAGAAATGTCCACCAAACCAAACAAAAGAGGAAGAGATAGGGAATCTACCTGAGAAAGAATTCCCAATATTGATAGTGAAAATGATCCAAAATCTTGAAATAAAAATGGAATCACAGATAAATAGCCTGGAGACAACGATTGAGAAAATGCAAGAAAGGTTTAACAAGGACCTAGAAGAAATAAAAAAGAGTCAATGCATAATGAATAACGCAATAAATGAGATCAGAAACACTCTGGAGGCAACAAATAGTAGAATAACGGAAGCAGAAGATAGGATTAGTGAAATAGAATGGTAGAAATAAATGAATCAGAGAGGAAAAAAGAAAAACTAATTAAAAGAAATGAGGAAAATCCCAGAGACCTCCAGGACAATATGAAACGCTCCAACATTCGAATTATAGGAGTCCCAGAAGAAGAAGACAAAAAGAAAGACCATGAGAAAATTCTTGAGGAGATAATAGTTGAAAACTTCCCTAAAATGGGGAAGGAAATAATCACCCAAGTCCAAGAAACCCAGAGAGTTCCAAATAGGATAAACCCAAGGCGAAACACCCCAAGACACATGTTAATCAAATTAACAAAGATCAAACACAAAGAACAAATATTAAAAGCAGCAAGGGAAAAACAACAAATAACACACAAGGGGATTCCCATAAGGATAACAGCTGATCTTTCAATAGAAACTCTTCAGGCCAGGAGGGAATGGCAAGACATACTTAAAGTGTTGAACGAAAAAAACCTACAGCCCAGATTACTGTACCCAGCAAGGATCTCTTTCAAATACGAAGGAGAAATCAGAAGCTTTACAGACAAGCAAAAGCTGAGAGAATTCAGCACCACCAAACCAGCTCTCCAACAAATGCTAAAGGATATTCTCTAGACAGGAAACAAAAAGGGTGTATAAACCCGAACCCAAAACAATAAAGTAAATGGCAACGGGATCATACTTCTCAATAATTACCTTAAACGTAAATGGGTTGAATGCCCCAACCAAAAGACAAAGACTGGCTGAATGGATACAAAAACAAGACCCTTGTATATGCTGTCTACAAGAAACCCACCTCAAAACAAGGGACATAAACAGACTGAAAGTGAAAGGCTGGAAAAAGATATATCATGCAAATAGAGACCAAAAGAAAGCAGGAGTGGCAATACTCATAGCTGATAAAATAGACTTTAAAGCAAAGGCTGTGAAAAGAGACAAAGAAGGCCACTACATAATGATCAAAGGATCAATCCAAGAAGAAGATATAACAATTATAAATATATATGCACCCAACATAGGAGCACCGCAATATGTAAGACAAATGCTAACAAGTATGAAAGGGGAAATTGACAATAACACAATAATAGTGGGAGACTTTAATACCCCACTCACACCTATGGACAGATCAACTAACCAGAAAATTAACAAAGAAACGCAAACTTTAAATGATACAATAGACCAGTTAGACCTAATTGATATCTATAGGACATTTCACCCCAAAACAATGAATTTCACCTTTTTCTCAAGTGCTCACGGAACCTTCTCCAGGATAGATCACATCCTGGGACATAAATCTAACCTTGATAAATTCAAAAAAATCGAAATCATTCCAAGCATCTTTTCTGACCATAATGCATTAAGATTAGATCTCAATTACAGGAGAAAAACTATTAAAAATTCCAACATTTGGAGGCTGAACAATACGCTTCTGAATAACCAACAAATCACAGAAGAAATCAAAAAAGAAATCAAAATGTGCATAGAAATGAATGAAAATGAAAACACAACAACCCAAAACCTGTGGGACACTATAAAAGCAGTGCTAAGAGGAAAGTTCATAGCAATACAGGCATACCTCAGGAAACAAGAAAAAAGTCAAATAAATAACCTAACTCTACACCTAAAGCAACTAGAAAAGGAAGAAATGGAGAACCCCAGAGTTAGTAGAAGGAAAGAAATCTTAAAAATTAGGGCAGAAATAAATGCAAAAGAAACAAAAGAGACCATAGCAAAAATCAACAAAGCCAAAAGCTGGTTTTTTGAAAAGATAAATAAAATTGACAAACCATTAGCCAGACTCATCAAGAAACAAAGGGAGAAAAATCAAATCAATAAAATCAGAAATGAAAATGGAGAGATCACAACAGACAACACAGAAATACAAAGAATCATAAGAGACTACTATCAGCAATTATATGCCAATAAATTGGACAACGTGGAAGAAATGGACAAATTCTTAGAAAAATACAACTTTCCAAAACTGAACCAGGAAGAAATAGAAAATCTTAACAGACCCATCACAAGCACGGAAATTGAAACTGTAATCAGAAATCTTCCAGCAAACAAAAGCCCAGGTCCAGACGGCTTCACAGCTGAATTCTACCAAAAATTTCGAGAAGAGCTAACACCTATCCTACTCAAACTCTTCCAGAAAATTGCAGAGGAAGGTAAACTTCCAAACTCATTCTATGAGGCCACCATCACCCTAATACCAAAACCTGACAAAGATGCCACAAAAAAAGAAAACTACAGGCCAATATCACTGATGAACATAGATGCAAAAATCCTCAACAAAATTCTAGCAATCAGAATCCAACAACACATTAAAAAGATCATACACCATGACCAAGTAGGCTTTATCCCAGGAATGCAAGGATTCTTCAATATTCGCAAATCAATCAATGTAATTCACCACATTAACAAATTGAAAAATAAATGCCATATGATTATCTCAATAGATGCAGAGAAGGCCTTTGATAAAATTCAACATCCATTTATGATAAAAACTCTCCAGAAAGCAGGAATAGAAGGAACATACCTCAACATAATAAAAGCTATATATGACAAACCCACAGCAAACATTATCCTCAATGGTGAAAAATTGAAAGCATTTCCCCTAAAGTCAGGAACAAGACAAGGATGTCCACTTTCACCGCTACTATTCAACATAGTTCTGGAAGTTTTGGCCACAGCAATCAGAGCAGAAAAAGAAATAAAAGGAATCCAAATTGGAAAAGAAGAAGTAAAACTCTCACTGTTTGCAGATGACATGATCCTCTACATAGAAAACCCTAAAGACTCCACCAGAAAATTACTAGAGCTAATCAATGAATATAGTAAAGTTGCAGGATATAAAATCAACACACAGAAATCCCTTGCATTCCTATACACTAATAATGAGAAAGTAGAAAACGAAATTAAGGAAACAATTCCATTCACCATTGCAACGAAAAGAATAAAATACTTAGGAATATATCTACCTAAAGAAACTAAAGACTTATATATAGAAAACTATAAAACACTGATGAAAGAAATCAAAGAGGACACTAATAGATGGAGAAATATACCATGTTCATGGATTGGAAGAATCAATATAGTGAAAATGAATATATTACCCAAAGCAATCTACAGATTCAATGCAATCCCTATCAAGCTACCAGCGGTATTTTTCACAGAACTAGAACAAATAATTTCAAGATTTGTATGGAAATACAAAAAACCTCGAATAGCCAAAGCAATTTTGAGAAAGAAGAATGGAACTGGAGGAATCAACTTACCTGACTTCAGGCTCTACTACAAAGCCACAGTCATCAAGACAGTGTGGTACTGGCACAAAGACAGAAATATAGATCAATGGAACAAAATAGAAAGCCCAGAGATAAATCCACACACATATGGACACCTTATCTTTGACAAAGGAGGCAAGAATATACAATGGAGTAAAGACAATCTCTTTAACAAGTGGTGCTGGGAAAACTGGTCAACCACTTGTAAAAGAATGAAACTAGATCACTTTCTAACACCACACACAAAAATAAACTCAAAATGGATTAAAGATCTAAATGTAAGACCAGAAACTATAAAACTCCTAGAGGAGAACATAGGCAAAACACTCTCCGACATAAATCACAGCAGGATCCTCAATGATCCGCCTCCCAGAATACTGGAAATAAAAGCAAATATAAACAAATGGGATCTAATTAAAATTAAAAGCTTCTGCACAACAAAGGAAACTATAAGCAAGGTGAAAAGACAACCCTCTGAATGGGAGAAAATAATAGCAAATGAAGCAACTGACAAACAACTAATCTCAAAAATATACAAGCAACTTATACAGCTCAATTCCAGAAAAATAAACGACCCAATCAAAAAATGGGCCAAAGAACTAAATAGACATTTCTCCAAAGAAGACATACGGATGGCTAACAAACACATGAAAAGATGCTCAACGTCACTCATTATCAGAGAAATGCAAATCAAGACCACAATGAGATACCACTTCACACCAGTCAGAATGGCTGCGATCCAAAAGTCTGCAAGCAATAAATGCTGGAGAGGGTGTGGAGAAAAGGGAACCCTCTTACACTGTTGGTGGGAATGCAAACTAGTACAGCCACTATGGAGAACAGTGTGGAGATTCCTTAAGAAATTGCAAATAGAACTGCCTTATGACCCAGCAATCCCACTGCTGGGCATACACACCGAGGAAACCAGAATAGAAAGAGACACATGTACCCCAATGTTCATCGCAGCACTGTTTATAATAGCCAGGACATGGAAACAACCTAGATGTCCATCAGCAGATGAATGGATAAGAAAGCTGTGGTACATATACACAATGGAGTATTACTCAGCCATTAAAAAGAATACATTTGAATCAGTTCTAATAAGATGGATGAAACTGGAACCGATTATACAGAGTGAAGTAAGCCAGAAAGAAAAACACCAATACAGTATACTAACACATATATATGGAATTTAGAAAGATGGTAATGAGGACCCTGTATGCAAGACAGCAAAAGAGACACAGATGTGTAGAGCGGACTTTTGGACTCTGAGGGAGAGGGAGAGGGAGGGGGTGGGATGATTTGGGAGCATAGCATTGAAATATGTATACTATCATGTAAGAAACGAATCGCCAGTCTATGTTCGATGCAGGATGCAGGATGCTTGGGGCTGGTGCATGGGGATGATCCAGAGGGATGATGTGGGGTGTGAGGTGGGAGGGGGGTTCATGTTTGGGAGTTCGTGTACACCCGTGGCGGATTCATGTCAATGTATGCCAAATTCAATACAGTACTGTAAAGTAAAATAAAATAAAAATAAATAAATAAATAAATAAATAATAAAATGTTAGTGGGTGGGGAAAAAAAAAGAAAGATATACTGTGCTCATAGGTTAGAAGAATATTATTAAAATAACCATACTACCCAAGGCAATCTACAGATTTAATGTAATCCCTATCAAAATACCAATGGCATTTTTCACAAAACCCAAACAAATAATTTTGTAAATTGTATCGAAACACAAAAGATCCAGAATAGCCAAAGCAAACTTGGGAAAGAAGAACAAAGCTGGTGGTTATCATGCTTGCCGATTTCAAACAATACTACAAAGCTACAGTCATCAAAAAAGGATGGTACTGGTATAAAAACAGGCAGATCAATTGAACAGAATAGAAAGACTAGAAATAAACCTCCACACTTCTGGTAAATTTATCTACAACAAAGGATCAAAAATATGGGAAAAGACAGCCTCTTTTAAATGCTGTTGAGAAAACCAGATAGCTACATGCAAAACAATAAAAGTAGACTATTATTTTTCTATACCATTTACAAAACTAAATTCCAACTGAGTTAAGAATTGAAGGCATAAAATTCCAAGAAGACAACAAAGGCAATATGATCTTTGACTGATCTTAAAAAAAAAAAAAAAGTAATACCTTTTTTTTATCTGTCTCCTCAGGGAAGGGAAAGCAAGGCAAAAAATAAACTAACATGATTATATTAATGAAAAAAGGTAGCAGGAAAATGAAAAGGCAGTCTATTGCAAAGGAAAAGACACTTGCAAAGGACAAATCCAATAGGAGGTTAATATCCAAAATATACTCGATATCAAAAAACCAAACCACCCAATTAAAAAATAGAAGTCTTGAGTAGATATTTTTTTCCAAAGAAGACATACAGATGGCCAACAGACATATGAAAAGATGTTCAACATCACCGATCATCAAGGAAATGCAAAACAAAACCACAATGAAGTATCACCTCATACCTCTCAAAACAGCCATCATCATAAACGCAACAAATTACAAGTGTTGATGACAAGGATGTGAGGAAAAGGAAACCATGGTGTACTGTTTTATGAGAAACAGTTGTGGAGGGTTCTCAAATAATTAAGAGTAGAGCTGAAATTTCACTTCTGGATGTCTACCCCCCACAAAAAACAAAATTCAAAAAGATATATGAACTGCAATTTTCATAGCAGCATTATTATAATAGGTAAGAAATACATGCAACATGAGTGTCAAGCAATAGATGAATGGATAAAGAAGATGTGGCATATATATAATGGCATATTAGTCAGCCTCTAAGAAAAGAATGAAATATCACCATTTGCAGCAACACAGATGAATCTAGACAGTAGAGTAAGTATAGTAAGCGAAATAAGTCAGAGAAATACAAATAGCACATTATGTCACTCACATGTGGATTCTACAAACCAAAACAAAGCAAAATGAAAGAAGACTGACACATGCAGAGAGAATAGGCTGTTGTCAGAGGGGAGATGGTGTAGGGGTCAAAATGAGTGAAGTGAAATTAAGAGGTACAAACCTCCAGTTATAAAATAAATAAGCCTGGGGGATATAATATACAGCATAAAGAATATGGTCAATAATACTGTAATAACCTTATATAGTGACAGATGGGATTTATGGAAGTGGTTTAATAAGGTACATAAATGTCAAATCACCATCGAGTACACCTGAAGCTAACATAATACTGTACATAAACAATATTTCAATTAAAAAAATAAAGTAAAAACAAAGCAAACAAAAAACAAATCTGCAATCAGCTGAGTGATTACCATTTTCTCTCTTAAAATGCTTCCAACTCTTCACAGTCATGGATAAAATTTTTAAATGCTGCTTAAACAATAAGAAATATTAAGTATTTAGAAAGAATTGTAAATCTACAGTGAACATTCTAATACTAGGCAACATTTGGGGTGGTTTTCATATGAAAACCTAACATTAACCAAAGCAGAACCAGGTTTTCAGAACTGTCAACAGACAACTGTTTTCCTCCTAAAACTGGTTGTTCCTTGCAATAACACTCATTGGATTTGTAAAAAGTATACAATGTTTTTTTCTTGCAAGAATGACTTCTACATGCATTAAGATAGTTACAATTGAAACAAAAAAAAATCAGAAAATAACAGGTGTTTGTGAGGATGTGGAGAAATCAAAACCCTTGGGCACTGTTTGTAGGAATGTAGAACACTTTGAGCACTATGCAAAACAGCACGGTGTTTCCACCAAAAAATTCAAAAGTACCATATGATCCAGTAATTTCAATTCCAGCACATATCCAAAAGGATTAAAAACAGCCTTAAAGAAATATTTGTACACCCCTGTTCAATAGCAGCATTATTCACAATAGCAAAAAGAGGAAAGTAATGCAAATGTCTATAAACAGATAAATGGATAGACAAAAGTGTGATCTACACATACCATGGAATATTTTTCAGTCTTTAAAAAAGGAAATTATGATATACAGCAGCAAAATGAACCTTATTAATAATAAGGTGAAATAATAAACCAGTGAAATTCAGACAGACAGAATATAGAATGGTGGTTGCCAAGGGCTGGGTGGAGGGGAGCATGGGGAGCTGTGGATGTGCACAGACTTCAGTTTTGCAAGGTGAAAAGTGTGCTGCAGATTGGCTGGACTACAGTATGAATGTACTATACCACTACTGAACTGTACACTTTAAAATGGTCACTTTATGTTACATCTATTTTACAATTTAAAAAAACAGCAAATCACATTAACAGGTGACCAGCTATGAACACACACAAGCAAGGCAAGATCTACAAGCTACATCATGACCATTTCTTTCCTGGTTTGGAAATATGTACTAACTTTACACTTTCAACACTACGTGATAATGTTTCATGCTCTCAGCATGTTAGTGACAACAAAAAATGTCTTCAGATGTTGCTAAATGTGGGGCGGTGGGAAAGTAAAATAACCCCCTAAGACCTACTGCTTTAGAATTACACATTGTACATTAGCGTAACAGTATGTACTTTTACATATTGCTGTATGTTAAAAAAAATTACACATGCTGTACCTCATGGGAAGAGTGATTTTCAGGGAATAATTTTCATTAGGCTTTTGCCTTATTCATCAAATTCGGAGTCTATTCTCTGTGAAAACTTTGTACTATATTTATGCAAAATTCACTTTTTCAAAAACTGGACAAAGGAGCTTGAAACTCTAAGAGAAGATCAAAGTTACTGATTTTTAAAAAATGATAAATATGCAGAATGCAAACTTTACATTTAGAGTATCATGATTTTTGTGTCTGTCATATTGTAGTATATTTCTTATAGACTCTAGAAATGTCAACTAGATCTCTCTGGCCTCTGCTCCCAAAAAAGAGCATTCATTTGGCTTTCTGTTACAAGGTAATCAAGAAAAACTACTGTTTAGAAAGAGATACATCATACTGGTCTACTGACATGTAGCAGGCTTCCCAGTTCACACTACACTGTAAACTGCCTATATACCCTAGAATATGAGTTCTACAGGGATTGTTATGCCCTTCTAGTTTACTGTTGTGGAGGAGGCAATGGCACACCACTCCAGTACTCTTGCCTGGAAAACCCCATGGATGGAGGAGCCTGGTAGGCTGCAGTCCATTGGGTCGCTAAGAGTTGGACATGACTGAGTGACTTCACTTTCACTTTTCACTTTCATGTACTGGAGAAGGAAATGGCAACTCACTCCAGTGCTCTTGCCTGGAGAATCCCAGGGACAGGGGAGCCTGGTGGGCTGCCGTCTATGGGGTCCACAGAGTCAGACATGACTGACGCGACTTAGCAGCAGCAGATTACTGTTGTCTCCCTATGAACCAGCACCATGCTGGGCACACAAAACACTCAAAATATTTGAATAAAATGAATGAGTCAGCATATATTTTTTAAAAGATTTATTTTAAAACAGGTAACAGAATCACTGCAGCCATGAAATTAAAAGACACTTGCTCCTTGGAAGAAAAGTTATGACCAACCTAGACAGCGTATTAAAAAGCAGAGATTACTTTGCTAACAAAGGTTTGTGTAGTCAAAGCTTTGGTTTTTCCAGTGGTCATGTATGGATGTGAGAGTTGGACTGTGAAGAAAGCTGAGCACTGAAGAATTGATGCTTTTGAACTGTGGTGTTGGAGAAGACTCTTGAGAGTTCCTTGGACAGCAAGAAGATCCAACCAGTCAATCCTAAAGGAAATCAGTCCTGAATATTCATTGGAAGGACTGATGTTAAAGTTGAAATTCCAATACTTTGGCCACCTGATGCGAAGAACTGACTCATTGGAAAAGACCATGATACTGGGAAAGATTGAAGGCAGAAGAAGGGGACAACAGAGGATGAGATGGTCGGATGGCATCACCGACTCAATGGACATATGAGTAAGTTCTGGGAGTTGGCGATGGACAGGGAAATCTGGTGCACTGCAGTCCATGTGGTTGCAATGAGTTTGACATGATTGAGTGATTGAACTGAACTAAACAGAATAATAAAGATATACATTCAACAGTACTGAAATAAATCTACATAAAATATATAATTTCATTAAGATGCAATTAAAATATTTAAAGTGGCACAAATGTCCATATTTCAAGCCAGTACACTAGCTTCTAGGTATTTAAAGACTAGCCTACTTTAATCTTTAAAAAGACCAAAGATTTTCCTTTGTGTTTATTTGCTTTAAGCCGTATTTAAATTTTTAGCCATTTCTAAGCATATATATTTTAAGTATATACTACAATGACCCCAGATTTATTTTACCTATTAATTAGGAAGATACTTTGGAACAGCACAGAGAATAGTGGAAGGGATATTATCTCCCTTAATCTGAACACAACTGTCAAGTCTATAATTTATTTGCTTTTCTAGTAGCTTCTCTCCTTGGTTTCCAGTGACCTTATGAGCAACTGACTGGTAAAGCCTAAATTCTTTTCACTTGAAAGATTTCCACATTAAAGACTGTCCATATTAAACCTGCACCTTCTTCAGTTTATTATATTTGGGTCTTGGACAAGTTACTTTATTTCCCCAGCTGTAAACTGAGATAATATCACTAATCTTGCAAAAGATGTTGCATATAAGGTATGTCAAGTACTCAGCATACAATAAATATTCTATCATAAATATTTAAGAAATTCAACCACTCCTTATTTGTTCCCAGTAAATTTCTATCTTATTCATTTCCAAATAGTGTTCCAGATGTCAAAATTTTTAGAATCTTAATTCTATCGCCTATGAATTAGCTATTCCCTCTGGTTGTTATCTGGCAAGCTTTTCACAGCCTGAATAAGACAGGAGTTTTACAGCATATCATTCAAGGTTGAAGAGTACATTAATAATGTTACTCAAAACTATCTGGATATATCAATTAGCAAGAATCAGTGATGAATTCACTTACCTATGCTATCATCTAGCTGATCATTTCTTATTCCATGCATCAATATTTCAAGGATTTTTTTTTTAATTTTTAAAAATCTTTTTGCTTTTCAAGGCTTTCTTAAAGACATTCTAAGTTTACTGTATTCCCTTGATTCACTATGGTAATAAAACTACCAAAATATATTAAATATTCATTTAGGAAATTCATAAGAAAAAAATATATATCACAATAAGCTTCTAATTTGAAATGCAAAATAGAAAATTTAAAACGGTTTCCCAGAAACCAAACTAAGAAATTTATAGTACGAACAGTTCTGGAGATTGTTTTTGGAGAGAAGAGAAGGTGGAGAGATCAGATGAGTGAAAACCTGACACTGGCAACAGAAACAAATACCAAGAAACTGCTTACATAACCACTTAAGGTACAGACGAAAAGAAAGTTCAACCACCCATTTCTTAATCTCTGCAGATACGGACAGTTTCCTAAGGATGCAGGATTATATTCAGCAACAGACAAGTCAGCAGTTTTACTTGTTTGTCTAACGACAGTATGTGGACAGAAGGGTTCCATTTCTAGCTATATATCAAACTTGATACCTAAACCCCTCCCTGCCAACAAAACACACAGAAATGCTAGATAAGATACAAGAAATGTTTTTTAAATGCATAACAGAAGTTATAAGAAAGAGGAATTTCTTATGGTCAAAAATTTTTCAGTTTCAGAAGGAAACTAAAAATCAGAGTAAACTTGCCAAATTCACTAATCTATGAATTCAGCTGTAACATCTCTAAGAGGACTTTAAAAGGGCAGTGGGCAGTAATTAAATGCATCTCCCCTTGTGTCCACAATAAAGTTGGGACATACGTAGGTTTACACTAGCCCACCAGCATAGGAACATAATAAGGAAAAATGTCTGCTTTGGCCTGGTAGTCTTCTCTCAGTAAGTGTATGGTTCTCTTCGTGTCAGGAAACCCTGAAGCCAAGAAATTAAAGTAAGAGTAGTCCTCTGTCAGTGATAGCCCTGGAACTATGACATAACCAGACATAAAACTTTCTGGAAAGAATAATTCTTAACCCATGTCACTCAAGATTCCCATGAGAAGGTCCTACTGAAAATAAGCTCACCTTATAAAATCACAAAATACATGGATAAACAGTCCACCAAAGATAAGACCCAACAGATACAAACAGAACCTAAAGTTAAAAAAAACAAAACAAAACTGGACATCATGTAACAAATAATAGGCAAATCTGAAGAATGGTACATACCTAGAAATGAATAACGACTTCTAAAAGGAGAAATCCAATGAATAGTTTAAAAAGGAGATTATATAGTGAGAAACAAGAGTATTCATGAACTAGAAGACAGATATGAAGGCATTATAGAAAGATAAAAGTACTGGAAATACAGAGGGCTTAAAAGATAAAGAGAATAGAATGAGAAAGTCGATAAACAATTCTAAAAAAAAAGTAACCATACTGTATCTGTGATATTTGTTCTCCATACATAACATCTTCATTATTGAGCAGCACTGAGTGACCTTACTATTGAAAATCCAACATATTTACTTACGATGGTATGTAGATGGTTACAATTTTAAAGTTTTTCCTTCCTTTTATAGACTAATATTAAATAATTTATCATTCATATATAATATCTGAGAAATAAGTTTTAATTAAAAGCTACATCAAAGTTAGCAGTATATTTATTTGTTCTGACTGTAACAGTGATTTTACTGGTTCAGTGATTCTACTGAAACTGATACAAGTATGTACTTGAGAACAAAAAACAAATATTTAGCCTAGAATTAGAGAATGATTGACAGGTATGTCTAAAGTGTGAGAAAACTGTTGCTTGAGACTAGTAAAGCAACTTTAGGGAACTGAAGCAAGTATTAAATATTTTTTTAAAAACACAGTAATTCACTTGGTTCAATATTAATACTTATTCAAAGTATGTGGGTGGGTTAACAATGAAGGCCAAAATACAACTTATAAAGGCTGAATCCAAGGCAATCACATGCTTAATATCACACCCAAGCTTTCCATCCTGGGAAAAGTCGGCTGAGATTTTTCGGGTCCATGGCCTGCTGTATGAGCAAATTCACCTGTCCACCAACACTGAGCACGGTTCCTTCCTCTACTCCTTTGAGTTTCTCTTGCAGTCTCATCAAGACACGTTCAGCTACTTTATTGAAACTCTGGTCAATATCACTAATGACAAAAACAAAGATTTTAATGAGGTGGAACAGTTTAAAGGGTCTTGGGAACAGGAGAATCGGAACAACTTTCAAGACATCCTGCTCACCTGAGATTTCGTTTGCATTCCTGGTCATCTGCATTTGGAGTGGAGTGGAGCTCACTTTCATCGTCTGGCCTCTGTTGTAAATATAAAGCTTTTAAAGGATTCATGGTCCAGTCAAAGAGAGGATCATATAGAAGGACCTAGATAGAGAACATACGCATTAGAAGAACAATGTGCACTTTGACCAGTATTATAATAGAGACCAATTACACGGCAGTTGACTGGGATGGAGGGGCAAACTTATCACATGTGCTTCATGCTTCCTTGTGGAGAAAACTGCACTAACACAATGCTCTGGGCTTCTCCTTCCATCTGAATCCATTCTTCCTCCCACCTAGGGGCTGTGACGTTGTTTGACCCATGGTTCCTGATGGAACTAATCAATTAAAAGGTCACATAAGCACTAGTCACGTACTTTACTTCTCTCTCATGTCTTGATGAGTACGGTCCTGGGTAAGAACATCTGCTTGCAGGCCCCAATTCTCCCGGTGAGCTGTACCAAGGGATAGATTGGGTTGTGGGCGGGGGACAGTAGAAGCAAGTCTATTTGGACCTTACTCCTAAGCCATATTCTCTAACAGTTGTATCAGTGATAAACCCAACACTCCAATCTCTTACTTTTTTTAGTATTTAATCTAATTAATTTATTATATTTCTACACTATAAAGCTATTCTTTACTCAAATTCAGACTATACTCTTTTTTTTAAAATTTAATTTATTTTAATTGGAGGATAATTACTTTACAATATTGTGATGGTTTCTGCCATACATCAACATGAATCAGGTATACGTGTGTCCCCCTATCATGAACTCTTTTCCCACCTCCCTCCACACCCTAGCCCTCTGGGTTGGCCCAGAGAGAGCACTGACTTTGGGTGTCCTGCTTCATGCATTGAACTTGTCCTAGTCATCTCCTTTACATGTGGTAATATACATGTTTCAGTGCTATTCTCTCAGAGCATTCCACCCTTGCCTTCTCCTAGAGTCCAAAAGTGTGTTCTTTACATTTGGTCTCTTTTGCTATCCTGCATGTAGGATTATCATTACTGTGTTTCTAAATTCCATATATACACAAACATTAATATACAGTATTCATGTTATTCATGTTTACTTTTTTTTAAAATTTAATTTATTTTAATTGGAGGATAATTACTTTACAATATTGTGATGGTTTCTGCCATACATCAACATGAATCAGGTATACGTGTGTCCCCCTATCATGAACTCTTTTCCCACCTCCCTCCACACCCTAGCCCTCTGGGTTGGCCCAGAGAGAGCACTGACTTTGGGTGTCCTGCTTCATGCATTGAACTTGTCCTAGTCATCTCCTTTACATGTGGTAATATACATGTTTCAGTGCTATTCTCTCAGAGCATTCCACCCTTGCCTTCTCCTAGAGTCCAAAAGTGTGTTCTTTACATTTGGTCTCTTTTGCTATCCTGCATGTAGGATTATCATTACTGTGTTTCTAAATTCCATATATACACAAACATTAATATACAGTATTCATGTTATTCATGTTTGTTTTTTTTCTGATTTAACTTCATTCATATAATAGGCTCCAGTTTCATCCATGTCATTAGAACTAACTCAGCTGCATTCCTTTTTATAGATGAGTAATATTCCATTGTGGATATGTACCACAACTTCCTTATCCATTCATCTGCCAATGGACATCTAGGCTGCTTCTATGCCCTAGCTATTGGAAAATAGTGCTGCAATGAAGAGCGGGGTACATGTGTCTCTTTCAATTCTGTTTCTCTTGGGGTGTCTTCCCAGCAGTGCAATTGCTGGGTCATATGGCAGTTCTATTCAGTTTTTTAAGGAATCTCCACACTGCTCTCCGTAGTGGTGGTACAAGTTTGCATTCCCACCAACAGTGTAAGAGGGTTCCCTTTTTCCCACATCCTCTGCAGCATTTATTTGTAGACTTTTTAATGATAGCCATTTTGACCAGCATAAGATGATTCATAATTGTGGTTTTGATTTACATTTCCCTAATAAGGAGTGATCTTGAGCATCTCTTCATATGTTTATTAGCCATCTGTATGTCTTTTTTAGAGAAATGTCTGTTTAGTTTTCTTACTTATTTTTTGATTGGGTTGTTCATTTTTCTGGTATTGAGCTTCATGAGCTGCTTGTATATTTTGGAGATTAATTCTTTGTCAGTTATTTTCTCCCATTCTGAAGGTTGTCTTTTCACCATGCTCATCGTTTCCATCGTTGTGCAGAAGCTTTTAAACTTAACTAGGTCCCATTTGTTTATTTTTGTTTTTATTTCCATTATTCTGGGAAGTGGATCAGAGAGGATCTTGAGGTGATTTATGTCAGAGATTGTTCTGCCTGTTTTTCTCCAAGAGTTATACTTTCTGGTGTTACATTTAATTCTTTAAATACATTTTTGAGTTTATTTCTGTGTATGGTGTTAGTTTTATTCTTTTAAATGTGGTTGACCAGTTTTCCCAGTATCACTTATTGAAGAGACTGTCTTTTCTCCATTGTATATTTTTGCCTCTTCTGTCAAAGATAAGGTGTCCATAGGTGTGTGGATTTAACTCTGGACTTTTTATTTTGTTCCACTGATCTATATTTCTGACACAAAGCCAGTGCCATACTGTCTTGATGACTGTAGTTTTGTAGTATAGTCTGAAGTCAAGAAAGTTTTGATTCTTCCACTCCCATTCTTCTTTCTCTAGATATGTGTTGGCTATTTGAGGTTTTGTGTGTTTCTATACAAATTGTGAAAGTATTTATCCTGGTTGTGTGAATAATACTGTTGGCAATTTGATGGGGATTGTGTTGAATCTATAGATTGCTTTCAGTAGTATACTCATTTTCACTATACTGATTCTTCCAATCCATGAACATGGTATATTTTTCTCCATCTATTTGTGTAATCTTTCATTTCTTTCATCAGTGTTTTAGTTTTCTATATATAGGTCTTTTATTTCTTTAGGTAAATTTATTCCTAAGTATTTCACTCTTTTCATTGCAATGGTGAATGGGATTGTTTCCTTAATTTCTTTTTCTGATTTTTCATTGTTACTGTATAGGAATGCAAGGGATTTCTGTATATTAATTTTATATCCTGCAACTTTACTATATTCATTGATTAGCTCTAGTAATTTTCTGGTGGCATCTTTAGGTGTTTCTATGTTGAGGATCATGTCATCTGCAAACATTGTGAGAGTTTTATTTCTTTTCCAATCTGGATTCCTTTTATTTCTTTTTCTTCTCTGATTGCTGTGGCTAGGACTTCCAAAACTATGTTCAGTACTGGTGGTGAGAGTGGACACTTAAATATATCCTTCTGTCTTGAAGAGTTTCTATTGAAAGACCAGCAGTTATCCTAATGGAGATCCCCTTGTATGTTATTTGTTGCTTTTCCCTTGCTGTTTTTAATATTTGCTTTTTGTGTTTAATTTTTGTTAGTTTGATTAACATGTGTCTTGAGGTTTTTTTGCCTTGGGTTTATCCTGTTTGGAACTCTCTGGGTTTCTTGGACTTGGGTGGCTATTTCCTTCCCCATTTTAGGGAAGTTTTAGACTACTATCTCTTTAAGTATTTTCTCATGCCTTTTCTTTTTGTATTCTTCCTCTGGGACATGTATGATTTGAATGTTGGGGTGTTTAACATTGTCCCAAAGGTCTCTGAGGTTGTCCTCATTTCCTTTTATACTTTTTTTCCACTCAGCTTCATTTATTTCCACCATTCTATCTTACACCTCATTTATTCTTTCTTCTGTCTCAGTTACTGTACTATGGTTCCCTCCATAGTGTTTTTAATCTCAGTTATTGCACTGTTCATTATTGATTGACTCTTTTATTTCTTCTTTGTTAAACATTCCTTGTATCTTCTCAAGCCATGTTTCCAGTCTATTTATCTGTAACTCCATTTTGTTTTCAATATTTTGGATCATCTTTGCTATCATTATTCTGAATTATTTTCGAGGCAGACTCCCTATCTCCTCCTTTTTTGTTTGTTTTGGTGGGTTTTTTATCATGTTCCTCCACCTGCTGGGTATTTCTCTGCCTTTTCATTTTGTTTAGATTGCTGATTGGGGTCTCCTTTCTGCAGGCTGGATGGTCATGGCTCCTCTTAATTGTGGTGTCTGCTTCCTGTGGGTGGGGCTGGACCAGTGGCTTATTAAGGTTTCCTGGTTGGGGGAACTTGTGTCTGTGTTCTGGTGGATGGAGGCTGATCTCTTCTCTTTGGAGTGCAATTAAATGTCTAGTAGTGAGTTTTGTGATGTCTATGGGTTTGGTATGGCTTTGGGCAGCGTGACTCCTAATATTCAGGGTTGCGTTCCTGTTTTGCTAGAGAATTAGCATCAGGTGTCTCACACTGGAACTTGCTGGCTCTTGGGTGGAGCTTGGTTTCAGTGTAGGTATGGAGACTTTTGGGTGGGCTTTAGTCTATTAACGTTCACTGGCGTCAGGAATTCTATGGTGGCCTAAAGTTCTGGAGTTGAGCCTCCTGCCTCTGGGTTTTGGTTCTTCTCTTAGTAGCCTCAAGATTTCTCCACCCACAGAGCTTCTTTGCTTATCTTGGCTTCCTCTGTTTGCAAGTCTCTTCAGTGTCTAATCTCTGCCCTGACATAAGGAGGTGAAGGTGGCCACTTACGCTCACTCGCTCAGTTGTGCTGTGAAGAGGAAGGGACACTGCAAACTAAATTGGCTGGTATGTGGGTATGTGTGGTGAGTGCTCACAGTGGATGGACCACACTGTGTTTGCAGCAGCCCAAAGTGGCATGTACTTCCCGGGTCCACACTGCTCAGGCTCCCAGGTGCTCTGCGAGGGCACTGTCCCAAGTGGACCCTGCGTTTCGTGCACTTCTCAGGTCCAAGCTGCTCAGATGACTGGGTGCTCAATGAGCACAGTTCCAGGTAGGCCATGAATCTTATGCACCCTCCCAGTCCTGACCGCTTGGTTTCCCAGGTGCGCCACAAGGGCACAGTCCCAAGTGCGCTATGTGTCTCTCCTGGAAAGCTGGTCTCAGGTTGTGACACTCCCAGCCAATGTGACCCATCCAGGATCCCAGCAAGATATAGTAGTGACAGGCAGCCAGCTCACAGTTTGGTGGGAGACGGGATCTCGTGGCCGAGACTGCAGTGGCCCCTTGCCTTCTGCCTCGCTGCCGCACTCCTGCCTCTCTGCCTCCAGGAAGGGAGGGTCGTAAATGGCAGCAGGCTTGCTTTCCTTTAGTATTCTCTAGGGCACAACCCTTTGTTCTGAGCATGCCAGGTGTCACTGTGCCAGTTAGAGCCTTCCTGCAGGAAAGGTTCTTCTTCTTTTTTTTTTTGTCTATCTGGCATTCCCATGGTTAGGGTTGCTATGTCCCTTTAGCCCCTTTAGATTGTCCTCAGGCCATTCAAGCCCAGTCCTTATCCTAAGGACCAATGATGGAGCCCATACCTCCACGCCCAGCCCCTATTTGCTGCAGGCAGACACAATCATCTGAGCCCGTTTCTCTGTGGTAATTGTGGTTAGGTGCGTATTCTTGGTGTTTTATTTTCTGGTTATGTTGCCCTCTGAGATTCCAAAGCTCCCCACTGATCCCTCCTGTGAGAGGGTTTCCTGTTGTGTGTAATTGTCTCCTTCATGACTCCCTCCCCAGGACAGGTCTCTGTCCCTAAATCCTTTGTCTCTCTCTTCGTCTTTTATCTTTTGTTCTAGCTCCTTTTGGGTTGACTTTCTGGGTGTTTGGTGTCCTCCACCAGTGTTCAGAAGTTGTTTTGTGGAAGCTGCTCCACATTCAAATGATCTTTTGATGTACTTGTCGGGGAGAAAGTGATCTATCTCCCTGTCCTATTCCTTGCCATCTTCTATATATTATTAAGGCTCTTTCTTTTTCACTCAGTTCCAAACTTGGGTAGGAGAAAAAAGGTATAAT
Source organism: Oreotragus oreotragus (assembly GCA_006410675.1). NCBI lineage: Eukaryota > Metazoa > Chordata > Mammalia > Artiodactyla > Bovidae > Oreotragus > Oreotragus oreotragus. The sequence goes on from SJYX01024051.1 coordinate 204,243, forward strand.
TTATTGAAAACTTCTCAGAACCAAAGGTCTAGTGCTATGGTTGGCATTCTGAAATCTATATATGGAGTAGTATTTGAATACCAAAATAATTTGTAAACATAATGACAGGAGAATAGACTAAAATAACATTCCAAAGGACTGGGATCCAGCAAAACTCTTGAGAAGTACCCTGATAAAGCTGAAGATACAAAGTCCATAGTGAGGTCAATTGGGAAACTACTCTTGAAGATTGGGACAACCACACCAAATAATTTGAGGAAATTCAGACAGATTTACAGAGGAAAGAGTAGGCAGATCAGTAAAATACACAAAGCTTATGTTACACAGTTATTGCAGGTGAAGATGCAGATCAATTCTCAAGTCTGAAACTCCCCAACAGTTTACATCTCAGTAAAATCTAAAGTACTCACACTCAAGTAGGAACCCCTAGATAATCTGTCCACTTTTAGCTATCTAATTTTATACTCTACTACTCTTTAAACAATGAGGCTCCTGAGCAATTTGGCATTCAACCAGTAAAACTTCTGAGGCATTGAGGGAATTACCCTCTTTCAAATACCAAAGGAACCCCGAAATCTGGCCAGGCACAAAAAACCTTTTGACTGAGACTGAGCAGAGTAAAATACTGGGGAATATATTAAATTTCTTTGGCTCTTAAATCAATTTGAAAAGTTAGTTTTTTTTTTTTTGGCTTAAAGGCAAAAAAGCAAGATAATTTAATTTTAGAACTGGACTTCTACATTATTGAGGCATCCATGGTATCATTTATTCTTGCTGCAGAACCAATGGCAAACTGTAATAAATGATAACATGTATAAACATAATATGGGAAAAAGGAAAGCTTTTCCAGCCTTGAGAACAGCACATCCTTGGAATTAATTTTATCAACATAGTTATTGGGACCTATTTTAACACTCTTTGTACCAAAAATCTATATTGCCACCAGCAGTTGAAAGATCTATAAAGAGGACTTGGTTTATAAAGGTTGCAGACATAGGACCACCCTAAAAGACTATTAATTTCACCCTCCTTGGCATATAATTCCATCCGTCATTGATCACAGGTTTAATGGTTAATGCCAGTGAATTAAAAGAGATTCTCAACCTTGGCTGCCAGTAGGAGAACTTTTATAAAATACAAGTGTTCTTGCCTCATCCCTAGAAGTTCAAATTTGGTCAACATCAATGTTGTTTAACACAACTCTACTTTTATGCTTCTCTGTGGAGGATACTCTCCTGGTCTCTTGCCCCCCATACCCTGTACTAGGAGAGAAAAGAACTGCCTCGGGTACTCAATTCTCACTTGGGTAGAATTAATGTCATAAGCACTGGAAATTCGCTGGACTTCCTTCCCTTTCTGCCCTGATCAACATGAAGCAGTAATCCTGATGGAGTGTTTAGGCCCTGTAGGCCCAAACCCCACTTGGTGGGCTGTCCCCAGGTTAAGAAAGTAGAGAGGCACTGAGGTGGCACCAGTAGCAAGCCAGTTTGGCCCTCACTCAGTCATGTTCCTGCAGTAACACTGCTGACACTCTGATGTCCATCTGTCTCACTACATGGTTATGAACCTGGGCTGCGGAAAGGAGATATAATTTACTGATTTCTTTTAAAACTCCAAAGGAAACCATTCTGGAAATAATACCATACAAGATAACTAAGATGTCAATGCTGATGTATGTATTGAAGACTAGAGGTTACTTATAGTGCTATACATTCCAAGAAACCTGAGGGGACTGAAGGCATTTCTAAATCACTATTAACTCTCCTGCTGCCAGTATCATCCCACATCTTTAAAACAAAGTAGTGAACCTCAAATCAGTGCCCTCCTAACAACACAGCAGTCTATTAGGTAGAGAAATTAAAATTTCCTTATAATATACTTTACCTCTACAATGGTTAACAGGGTTTCCTTAGAATTTCTCATTACCTCCATGGTTTTCTCACAGCATCTACAAACACATTGTAAATATGAATTTATATGAACATTTTCAACATATCTTTATCTTCTATACATTCCTGTCTAGTGTGCTAAAACTATTTTTTGTTAATTCCCAAATTAATATCTCAAAGAGCACAGTACTTGGCAGAGTGAATTTTCAGTAGATGTTTTTGAAAAGAATATAAATAGGTATGTGAATATAAGCTTAGCATTTATAAGAATAACAAGGTACTACTATGAAACATTTCTTTCAGTTGATTATTATGCTAATCAATAGTTTACTTTCACTAGAATCTGCCAAGTTAAAACTTGAGTGTGTAGACTAAAGAAAGAATATTGAGTATGTAGACCTATGCTGGGAAAGCTACAGGGAACTGTAAAGTTGGCAGGAATTGGTATCAGACCATAAACTTCTTTAGGATAAATTATGCACCCAAGAATGAGTACCCAATAGAAGTTCTGATCAATAAACAAAGATTTAGCTAGGACAGAGGTGTGAAAAGTAAAGGCAGGCTGCTTTCAGAGGTAGTAAGGGAGAACAGTATGTGTATTATACTGAGTGACATCCTAGGCAGTTTGAAGGAAGGGGAAATTACTGTTTCTACCCATAGTCTTTTCCTTAGTACTAGTAAAGCACTGCAATGTAATTCTAGCAATGAATTCTACAATCTATAGAAATCAATAATCTGAATAATTTTGACACCAAAAATCATCTACCCTACCTTACCTTATTTGGCTTACCTTCTGAAGACACCTTCAACACCAGTAATGCCCATCGCATCCACAATATCTCTGGTAAGTCTAAAAGGAACTGTTTCAGGAGTAGGAAGGATTTTGCCCTGTTCAAAAGCAACTCCTAAAGTAAAAAATATAGAGGTTAGGAGGTCACAGAGGTAATTTACTTTCCTCTCAACTAGCCTGTGAACTTTGCAGAGGCACCAAATAACTTGTCACCAATATTCAATCAATATTAGAACACACAGTCATTTATTTTATGCTCTGCCTGCCTGCCTTATCTTCAAAATGCTCCAGAAAAATCAACCTCAAATTTTAAAAAACAAGTTTAGAAATTATTTATTAACATATAATCAGAGAAACCTATATTAAAGGGTGACTTTTAAGAATGAGGTAGTGAAGGGCAGACTTTAAAATGCAGAAGATATGTATATATATCTTTTACCGATTTTCCCCAATGGTAACATCTTGCAAAAAACTATAGTACAATATTACAACCAGGATGTTGACACTAATACAATTAAGATATAGAGTATTTTCATCACTATAAGGATCTCTCATGCTATATTATTGTTGTTCAGTCACCAAGCTGTCTGACTCTTCATGACTCCATGGACTGCATGCAGCACACCAGGATTCCCTGTCCCTCACCATCTCCCAGAGTTTGCCCAAGTTCATGTCCATTGAATTGATGATGCCATCCAACCATCCCATCCTCTGTCACCCCCTTCTCCTTCTGCCTTCAATGTTTCCCAACATCAGGGTCTTTTCCAATGAGGCAGTTGTTAGTATCAGGAGGTCAAAGTATCAGAACTTCAGCTTTAGCATCTGTCCTTCCAATGAATATTCAGGGTTAACTCTCTTTAAGATTGACTGGTTTGATCTCCTTGCTGTCCAAGGGACTCTCAAGAGTATTCTCCAGCACCACAATTTGAAAGCATCAACTCTTTGGGCTCTGCTATATTAGCTTATGCTATATTAGGCAAACCTATTTACCTCCCAAGACCTACCCCTACTCTCTCTTCTTCCAGTAATCANTTGACTGGTTTGATCTCCTTGCTGTCCAAGGGACTCTCAAGAGTATTCTCCAGCACCACAATTTGAAAGCATCAACTCTTTGGGCTCTGCTATATTAGCTTATGCTATATTAGGCAAACCTATTTACCTCCCAAGACCTACCCCTACTCTCTCTTCTTCCAGTAATCACTAATCTGTTTTCCATTTTTATTATTTTGTAATTTCAAGCATGTTATATTAATGGAGTCAAACAGTATGTAACCTTTGACGATTAGTTTTTCACTCAACATAATTATCAAGAGAATCATTCAAACTGTCATCTATACTGAGTTGTATTCCATGGTATGGGTGTACCATTTTGCTCAAGCATTTGCCCATTTAAAGGACATCTGGATTACTACCAATTTGGGGCTATTATCAAGAAATCTGCTGTAATTTGTGGTACAGGTAAGCATCCTTTTGTGTGCTGAATTTACTGTTTTTCTTATTTGATGAAATGTCTATTCATGCCTTTTACCCATTTAATAACTGTTTTGTTTTGTTTATACTGGTGAAGTTTGAGAGTTCTTAGGGACTATGCTTTAGGTGTCAAGTCTAAGAACTCTTTGTCTAGCCCAAGTTGCTGAAAATTTTCTGCTTTTCTTTCCCTGTTGTCATACTGGACGATTTCTACTCTTCTGTCTTCATATTCACTGATCCTTTCTTTTGCTTCTTGAGCTTAACCAATGAGTTTTAAAATTTTAATTATTGCATTTTACTGTTCTAAAATTTTTACCTGGTTCTTTCATATGTCCTATTTTTATGCTGAGACTGCTTCCATGTTGAGACTTATTACCTTTTCATTTGTTTTAAACATGTTTGCAATTGCTCCATGAAGCATTTTTATGATGGCTGTTTTAAAATCTTTTTTGGATAATCCTTTGTCATCTTAGTGCTGCTATTTATTGTTTTTCATTCAAACTATGATTTTCCTGACAAATGATTTTCAACTGAAATCGATCTTTTTGTATAGTACATTATGAGACTCTGGATTTCTACTTCTGCTTTTGCTAGCTTTTGATGTAACCACACTGAAGTAACTGCTAAGTGATGATAGAAGGCCAGATTCCTCAATTGGCCTCCTCTGACATCCAAGAGGAGAGGGGGTTCCTTGTGATAGCTGGGTGAGACTGAAGTCCAGGCTTCCTGCATGGTTTCCACTGACACCATGGCTGAGTTGGAGGAAAAACAAGGTTTGAAAAATATAGACAAGGAGGTAAACACAATATATGCTACAGTGAGATGGTCTAATATATTGTTATTGGAGTCCCAGAAAGAGAGGGGAGAATCTGGATGGGTACTATGACATTACTGACTTAGAATATAGCAGAAGTGACACTGTGCCAGTTGCATGCTAGCTCTTAACTTCCATTTCCTTCCTCTTGGAACCCTGAGATTTGTTATAAGAAATTCAGGTTGTATGGCTGATTCATGGAGTCCCAGAAAGAGAGGGGAGAATCTGGATGGGTACTATGACATTACTGACTTAGAATATAGCAGAAGTGACACTGTGCCAGTTGCATGCTAGCTCTTAACTTCCATTTCCTTCCTCTTGGAACCCTGAGATTTGTTATAAGAAATTCAGGTTGTATGGCTGATTCATGGAGTCCCAGAAAGAGAGGGGAGAATCTGGATGGGTACTATGACATTACTGACTTAGAATATAGCAGAAGTGACACTGTGCCAGTTGCATGCTAGCTCTTAACTTCCATTTCCTTCCTCTTGGAACCCTGAGATTTGTTATAAGAAATTCAGGTTGTATGGCTGATTCATGGAGTCCCAGAAAGAGAGGGGAGAATCTGGATGGGTACTATGACATTACTGACTTAGAATATAGCAGAAGTGACACTGTGCCAGTTGCATGCTAGCTCTTAACTTCCATTTCCTTCCTCTTGGAACCCTGAGATTTGTTATAAGAAATTCAGGTTGTATGGCTGATTCATGTTGATGTTTGGTAGAAACCAACATAACACTTTAAGGTAATTATCCTTCAATTAAAAAAAAAAAGATGAACAAAGCTTAGGGAGAACTACTTAAAAAAAAAATAAACTAACATACTTTTAATCACACACACACAAAAAGTTCAGGTACTATGCTATACAGAGAGGTCACATGGAGGAGCAATGAAGCATCAAATGTGTAAGAAGCAATCCTAGAAACTGGCCCAGTTTAACCCTAAGGCAAATTCAGCCCTAGGTTCTGACTATAATAGTATGAAAGATCCTAAGTGAGAACTGTCCAACTGAGTCCAGTCAACCCACACACTATGAGAGATAATAATAGTAGTTTTAAGCTACTAAGTACAGGGTGGTTTCTTATGCAGCAATGGATAGTCAAAGAGATACACAGAAAAGTGAATCAATTAACAAAGTCATTCAAGTGTATGGATACTGAGATTTTACAAAAACAAACCCATGTAGCCAGCATTCCAGAAGCCCCACCCCATCTCCCTAACAATCGTGAACCACCTCTTCAAAGGGTTACCACTATCCTGACTCCCAACACTGTAGATTAATTTTATCAGTATTATACAGTATATATTCTTTCATATCCAGATTCACTTAATTTTGTATTTGTGAGTTTTCCATGTTGTGTGTGGCTATAATTCATGCAATCTCATTGTTATATAGTATTTCATTTTATGAATACAATACAATTCATTCATCCATTTTCCTATCCAAGTACTAACCAGGCCCAATCCTGCTTAGCTTCCAAGATCAGACAAGACTGGATGCATTCAGGGTGGTATGGTTATAAACTATTCATTCATTCTATTTGTGATAGGGGTTGGGGTTATGTCCAGTTTGGGGTATTATGAATAGTACTACTATGAGCATTCTTATACTCATGGTATGTATTTCTACTGCAGTGGAATTGCTGGGTCACAACTCCCAGCTTTAGCACATAATGCCGAACAGTATCACAATAGCTAAACTAATTTACCTTTCTCATTTATAGATGCATTTAACATGGCCTGAACATAGGTTGGCATACTACTATCTCTACTTTGTGCCTTCTAGACCACTGTCCTTTCATTCTTATGCAAAATTTCACTCCTCTACTGAGTTCCCACATTCAGGCTCTAACAACTCCACTCATTCTCATATTTACTATACTCCAGCTTCTAAGAATTACTCGCAAATTCATTGACTGTTGACATGGATCTAGCTCACAATCTTCCTCTCTGTCCTAACTCTGGAATTCGTTCTGGGGAATTACATATAATATTCTTGATCTTATCTGTTCTAATGAAATTCAGTTTTACTCTCTCTTAGCAAACTGCTAGGTGAAAAATTACACTATAAAACTTCAGTTCAGTTTAGTCGTGTCCAACTCTCTGCAATGCCATGGATTTGCAGCATGCCAGGCTTCCCTGTACATCACCAACTCCTGGAGCTTGCTCCTTATGTCCACTGAGTTGGTGATACCATCCAACCATCTCATCCTCTGTCGTCCCCTTCTCCTCCTGCCCTCAGTCTTTCCCAGCATCAGGGTATTTTCCAATGAGTCAGCTCTTTGCATCAGGTGGCCAAAGTATTGGAGCTTCAGCATCAGTACTTCCAATGAATATTCAGAGTTGATTTCCTTTAGGATTGACTGGTTTGATCTCCTTGCAGTCTAAGGGACTTTCAAGAGTCTTCTCCAATACAACAGTTCAAAAACATCAATTTTGAGCACTCAGCTTTCTTCATGGGCCAACTCTCACATCCTGGAGATGTGAGAACTCCTGGAAAAACCATAGCTTTGACTAGACGGATCTCTGCTGGCAAAGTAATGTCTCTGTTTTTTAATATGCTGTTGCAAGGTTGGTCATAGCTTTTCTTCCAAGGAGCAAGCATCTTTTACTTTCATGGTTGCAGTCACCATCTGCAGTGATTTTGGAGCCCAAGAAAATACCGTCACTTTTTCCATTGTTTCCCCATCTATTTACTATGAAGTGATGGGACTGGATGCTACGATCTTCATTTTTTGAATACTGAATTTTAAGCCAGTTTTTCCACTCTTCTCTTTCACTTTCAAGAGGCTCTTTAGTTCCTCTTCACTTTCTGCCATAAGGGTGGTGTCATCTGGATATCTGAGGTTATTGATATTTCTCCCGCAATCTGGATTCCAGCTTGTGCTTCATCCAACCTGGCATTTTGTATGATGTACTTTGTCTATAAGTTAAATAAGCAGAGTGACGATATACAGCCATGACATACTCCTTTCCCAATTTGTAACCAGTCCATTGTCCCATGTCCGGTTCTAAATGTTGCTTTTTGACCTGCATACAGATTTCTCAGGAGGCAGATCAGGTGGTCTGGTATTCCCATCTCTTTAAAAACTTTCCAGTTTGTTGTGATCCACACAGTAAAAGATTTTTATAGTCAATGAAGCAGAAGTAGATGTTTTTATGGAATTATCTTATTTTTCTATGATCCAATGGATGCTGGCAATTTGATCTCTTGTTCCTCTGCCTTTTCTAAATCCAGCTGGAACATCTGGACAACAAAATTTATCATCTCCTAAAACAGTACTTTCTAAGTATTCTTAAATTCTACATTCTAATCAAAGCCTCTTCTCCTTCTACCCCTTTATTCTTATTAAATAATCTTCAAACTCATCGAGATTTCTAGTCTGTTAGTCTCTCTTCTTTCCCTACTCAGCTCAGGGTATAGCCTGCAAAGTTGATTACTCTTGCTAGTACTTTAAATCTTCCTGGCCCCTTGTTCCTCTATGCTTACCATTTCAAAGTAGAACTTAACTCTAAGGATATTGAGGACTGCTGGAGGAAATCATATGATGACACTACAAATTTAGGATTATTATCCTAGGAAAGCATCCCTTAAAATACTTGGCAACTGTGGTATCATTTCCATTGTACTCATTTAAAAATTTTTATTGTTCATTTAGGGTCCTTTACCATCTCTCCAATTCTTAGCAAATAAACATGTTTTTCAGTTCTCAGAGAAGATGGAATAGGAAATATAATTTCTCAAATTACCCTCTGGTCAAAGACTTTCCTAATGATAATGTGTTCATCCTTTCTTCTACGTGCTTCCAGTATAGAGCCAACTCTATACACTCATACTTTATGATTTTCCTTGCTATTTTAATTATCTTTTTGTCTCTCCTATAAGTACCTCCCATCTTAAGAAAGCAAATGAGTAAGTTCTCTGGCAGTCCAGTGGTTAGGACTCCACACACTCACTGCCGAGGGCCCAGGTTTGGTCTCTGGTCAGAGAATTAAGGTTCTACAAGCCATGCAGTGTGGCCAAAAAAAGAAAGATAGCAAATGAGTAAGAATAAAAACACCTTAAAATCCCAAAAATGGGTGGGGGAGGGGACCAAATATGTACCTCCCATCTCTGTAACAAATTTCTCTTCATTCTTCTCTTACTTCTAAACTTCTTACAGAACGGTTCCACATTATTAGCCTACATGTCCTTAACTTCCAAACCTCCATTCAATTCTTGCCTTTTCACAGTCTCACTTCTTCCATTCTATCCCAAATTTACTAAGATTGATTAACTAAGTTCAAAGGCCTATTTTTAGCATTCATCTTATTTGACCTTTCTGCATCAGATACTACTGAGCACAGTGCTTCCTTGTCCATGAAAATTTATTCTCTCTTGGCTTCTAAGATAACCCTACTTTAGTTTCTATGATTTTATTACTTGCTGGTTATTCCTCATTTTTTTTTTCCTGACTCAGCCTTTTTCTTCCCCTTCTTTCTTTTGGGCCCTGCTGTGTAGCCTGTGGGATCTTTGCTTACCAACCAGAAAATGAACCTGGGCCCTGAGCAGTGAGAGCACTGAGTCCTAACCACTCGACCACTGGGGAATATTCAAGACTCAGACTTTTGAATGTTGGTATTCCTTACAATTCTACTGTTAGTCCTCTTCATCAAGAATGATGTGTAAGATTAGAACCTCCCCTAGTCCAGTGACTAACTGTACTCTATTTGCTTAAAGTTCTACATCTCTTACTATTTTCAACATCTTTACTTTCCTATATATTAAACTGCCTACTTCCCCTGGAAATGCCATTAATACCTCAAAACTATGCACAAAACTAAGCTCACCAGTTTCTTATTTTCCACGAAACCTGCTGTTTTCCTTAGTTAGAAGCTTCAATTATCTTGGAGTACTCTCTCCCTTTGTTTCCACATCTTATATCACTAGTGCAAAACTACAAAAATGTCCCTAAATCCAATCTCATGGTCCATAAAACTTTAGTCCAAATTATCTCTTGTTTAAACTATTATAATCTCCCCTAACTTGTATTCGTACTGCTAATACTGTTCTACAAATTATCTTTCCAATAAACAGGATTATGTTCTGATCAAATATATCTTCATTCACTTTCCATTGTTTAAAAGATTAAAGTTGAAACTTCTTGGCCTGGCTTTTTATAATCTCGTAGCAGTCTATATCTAAAGCTACTCAACTACATACAAACTTCACTCCAGCCACACTTAATTTCTCACCATTCCTACAACATGTTATATCTTCAATATCCTTCCCTTCATTATCTGCTCTATCTTCTCTCTAGGTTATCCTTTCTTTCTCTTCAACCTTGCTTAAAAGTCATTCATTATCTGAGGCAGAATTAGCTACTCCCTCCAGTATCACTATTTTTTTTTTTTAAATAAACAATATTTATTATTTTGATATATCTGTTTCTCTTTCATATTTGCAATCCTGGTAGGCAAACAACAACAAAAATTTCTTGATGACCAAATATTTACTGAACAAAGAAATATATCTTTGGTTACTTACCTAAATCTATATGTACAAGTTCTGCTGACTGCTCATTTATCAAGATATTCTGTACATGTCTATCACCAAGTCCAAGTATGTAACCAACTAGGAAAAAAAAAAAACACTTGAAATCACTGATATCATGTATTTCTATAACACAATTAGCCATAATTTGAACTAATACTATTGACTATTAGGCTTTTTTGCCTATTAAAGGAAATTTACATTTCCTTTTGGCCATGTTCAGTTTAAGTCAAATCTTGCCAGCTATTTTAATTTATACTGCATTTTACAAATCCTAGATGATTTGTTTAAAAAAAAATTTTCCCTTTACTAATACGTACATATATTCAAAAATTTGTACTTCAAAATAAGTGTGGTTAAAATTGAGACCCATTATTTACCAAAGCAGGGCATTATATATACTCAGATATCTATTAAGTATACTTTTAAATTGAGATGCCTATGGATAAGTTCTTCATTCTTCAGTGAAACTTTCTTCTGCTTGATGAATTATATTTAACACAAATGAATCATTAATTCACTTAATCAGGTATATATCTAGGAAAAACTACATTTCTATTTTTAAGACAGATGACAGCATGCTTTGAAATATTTTTAACCTAATGAAAAACACCATGAGATGTTACAGAAAAAACAGTGAACAGAATGTCAGGATGCCTGGGATGCATGGCTAGCTCTGTCATTAACTGGGCCTACTTTCCTGTTCATAAAATTAGTTCAATTTAATGTAGAAAAAAAGAGGGTTTCATTATTACCCAGAAACTTTTCAAAACATACATGCGCTGCCTTCCTGGTATACTGTACCTAAGTGATGAAAAGAGTGTTCTTTCATTAAAAACAATAGGTCACTGATATTCCTGTTAGTTTCCGCACTCTAAGATATTGTAACTGCTAATTACTGTTAATTCCAAACTCTTAGAAATTAAAAAGTCAAAATATATATTGTACACAGAATATTTAAATATATATCATTATTCCTATTCCTATTAAACAGAATCAATTATTGGGTGCTAATACCATAGTGTTAAAAAGGTTGTATGCAAAAGACAAGTAACAATTAAAGGAAATAAATGGAATTATCATGAGTTTTATTCTTTTCCAAAGAAAATCCCAGAAAATAATACATTGACGGAAGAGAAAATAAGACATATTCATTATTAAGNAATTATTGGGTGCTAATACCATAGTGTTAAAAAGGTTGTATGCAAAAGACAAGTAACAATTAAAGGAAATAAATGGAATTATCATGAGTTTTATTCTTTTCCAAAGAAAATCCCAGAAAATAATACATTGACGGAAGAGAAAATAAGACATATTCATTATTAAGTAAAGAAGAAAAATAATCAGTCTTATTTCTCTTCCTGGAAAAAAAAAGAAATTCTTTCCTGCCAAAATAAGAAGAGCTATGTTTAGAAGCTAAGAATCAGGATCAACAAGAAACACAATGATCTAATGATGGTGGCTTGGTTTTTACCACGATCACCATCATCTCCCTGTAACACAGAATGTAGAAAGTGCTGAATCTACTAAAATGTAGAAGATGATTACCAATAGAAGAAGTAGCCACACTCCGAGTATAAGCCAGTCGTTTCTCAAACCACACTGCTGGATCCAAGAATTTTTCCATGCAGAAGTAACGGAAAACTGGTTGAAAATTTTGGCAAATCTCCATGAAAGTTTCATATTTCTCTTCAAAAGACTTTTTCTGTACATCCTTTAATAGATAAAATATAAAATTATTTTCTCAGTATTGTGTTCAACTAATATGTAATAGTAGTTTCAATAAGAAAATGATACAGTAGGTATAAAGGCAATAAAAAGAACTAGACATTATCTTTGCCTACAAGAAACTTGTCTGTCTGGAAAATTTCATAGACAGAGAAGTCTGGCAGACTACAGTCCACGGGGGTCACAAAGAGTCAGACATTAATGAGTGACTAAGCACACACACACACACACACACACACACACACATACACGAAGCTACAAGTCTGGTCAGGGAAGCAATTAATAACAAAATATAATCCCTTTAAGGTGTTCATGTTAATTTTAAAGGAAAGAGGCACACCAACAGTGACTGTTATTTGTTTTAATTCAATTGTAATTTGAATGATTCTGTAACCTATGTGGAAGTAAACACAAAAATGCCAAAGATAGCTCCATATATTATTAGGTATATCACAGATCTAGAGGTGTGATAAGAAAAAGGAAGAATCAATCACGGGTTGATTGAATCTTGACTGTGGCAGCAAGGCAGCCAAAAATCTCAGATCTGTCCTTCAACACTTCCTTCCTATATAATAACTTTCTGAAGCAAAGCTTATCTACATCTAAGGGTTCAATTCTCATCTATGGACTGATGACTTTCAAATCTGTATCTTTAAAAAAATTTTTATTTTTGAGGATAATTACTTAATATTGTGATGATTTCTGCCATATATCAACACGAATCAGACATAGGTATACATATGTCCCCTCCTTTAAAAAATTTTTTTATTGGCAGATAATTGCTTTACAATATTGTGCTGGTTTCTGCCATACATCAACATGAATCAGTCACAGGTACACATACGTCCCCTCCCTCTTGAACTTCCTTCTGTCTCACCCCATCCCATCGCTCTAAGTTGGCAGGGAGCACTGGATTGAGCTCCCTGTGTTGCATAGCAAATCCCCACTGGCTATCTATTTTTCTTGCTATTCTCTCAATTCGTCCTACCCTCTCCTTCCCCTACTGTGTCCACAAGTCTTCTCTAAGCCTGTGACACCACTGTTGCCCTGCAATAATACCTACACAGACATTTCTGTGTAGAAGACATACAGATGGTCAACGAACACATGAAAAGATGCCTAACATTCCTCATTATTAGAGAAATGCAAATCACATCTGTGTCTTTGGCTCAGGTATTTTTATTAAGCTCCAGCCTGAGATGCCTCTCCAACTTTCACTCAATATCCTCACTTGGATCACTTTCAAATCCAAACTAATTCACCTTCTCAGATCTGGCAAACCTCAGCCACTTCCTTTATTCATCAACATGGTAACAATTAGCCTCTCCATCTACTCCATTATCCCAATCAGGAAACTGAGCACCACTGATACTTTTTTTCACCAACCCCACTTATAAACAGCAACCAAATCATATCAGTTTTGCCTCTTTAATTTTTCTTACGTGAACTGCCTGTTCTCCATTCCTACTGTTATTACTCTTAGACTTAATCTCATGCTTCTAGTCAGCTTTCTCAAAATAAAAGCGTTGTCAGAGTTAGTTTTCTAAAATGCCAATCTGATATTACTATACTTCTCAAGGATTCTCTATTGCTTACAGGATAAAGTGCAAATTTCTTAACATTTCCTGAGGCAGCCCTCCACTTTTTGACTAATGACTACTGCTTCAGTCTCATCTATTCCTCCTCGAAAACTAAGCCTATGCCATCTCTACCTGCCTGTTTGTGCCTCCTTCCCTTTTGTTTCTATGTTCCTTCTTCCTGGAAAACCAATTCATTTATAAAACTCATCTCAAACACCATGTCCTCTATGAAGTCTCTTTTTAAAAATAAATAAATATTTTTCTATTATTATTTGGTGGGTTAGCTCTTAGTTGCAGTATGTGGGATCTTTCATTGTAGCAAGAGGGCTTCTCTCTAGCTGCGGCACATGAGCTTAGTTGCATGTGGGATTTCAGATCCCAGACCAGGGATAAAATCCAAGTCCCCTGCTTTGGAAGATGGGTTCTTAACCACTGGACCACCAAGTCTTGAATCTGATTCTCTCCACTCTTTCCTGTCCCAGGTAGAACTGATCACTTCCTCCTCTGTCCCTACACAAACCCTTCCCTCACAATCCCTATAGTGCTTTACCATACATTTAAAACAATGTATAACAGAAAGCACAACAAAAGAAAAAGTAAATAGATTTTAGAGTTGGACAGACAAAGTTTAAATCCTTGTTCCATTATTTATTAGTTCACTGACCTGGGAGAAGCTAAATTCTCAGAACTTCTTTTCATCTTAAAATGGGATAAGTATGATAGTGATTACTCATATTTGTGAAGTCCTACCACAGAAGCCGATAAAGAGGAGACATTCAGTAAATGTCACTGATTGGGTCAGTGAATGTCAGACCAGTTGGCCAGTGTGATGTGATGTGGCAAAAATCTTAACTTTCATAACTTTTTCTTTTTTGGTTTTAGTTAGTATTTCGTTTGTTAAGAATTACCTTACCCCAAACTGGAAGCAAATTAGCAAACACTGAATAATGTTACATTTCTCATCCAACAAGGGTTGACACAACATAGTTTAAAACCTTTCCTTTCTCATTCACACAAACTTTCATTCTAGTGAGCATACTGTCTTATACAATTACCTGATGAAATTAAAACTTTTTATATTCTAAAATATTTGATAACTGTCATTTTAATAAGCTACCAGATAATCTTATAATAGCATATATATTTGAATGTAACTCACCATCATTTTCTTTTGGCAGTGAGTGGCACTGAAATCCTTTGGCCTGTATCTTTTATGAGCACCATTCTCATTGTTAACAAGAAATTCACCAATAGGGACAGTTCCTGTGCACCATTCAAGAACACCACTTCGCTGAGAAAGGGGAACCACCTGAAGTTACAGATTAAATACTTTTTGATTATGGATAGGCGTTAAAGAGCATGTGAAGATTATTTAATTATCAGAGTTGGTGTGAAGCATTTTTTCAAGTTACATTACTGCAGAATGTCCATAGGAAGAAAGCAACTGAATTGTACTCATCATTTGTGACTGACCAAGACATACTTAGGTTACTCCATCTAGCAGAGGAATTAACTTTGCTTTTCTTATGCCTTAATATCAAATTCAAAGAATTTCATTTGGAAGACATCAAATGTAGTCTTAATTTGGGTATACTTTAATAATTGAAAGTGTATGTATTCTTGCTTTGTAGTCTTGTTAGCTACACTAAGAGGAAATGTATTCCTAAACATACTGTAAAATGAGCACTTTTACTAGAAAGATTAAAATGATTAAAAATTATGACATTATAAATATACATAAAAGTAGAAAATAATACAAACACTCTTTTACCTACTAAACAGCTTTATGAAATCTAAGATTTTTCATATTTGCTGGGAAAGAAACAAAACTCCCTTTGTACTCTTCACTGACCCTGTGCCCCTCCATACCAACAAGATGACTGCTACCTTGCTTATCATGTTCACATATTTGGGGGTATACAGTACTTTTATTTCAAAGCTTGATATATATATGGCTTCCCTGGTGGCTCATCAGTAAAGAATCTGCCTGCAATGCAGAAGGCACAGGAGCTGTGGGTTCAATCGCTGGCTAAGGAAGATCCCCCTGGAGGAGGGCATGGCAACCCATTCCAGTATTCTTGCCTGGAGAATTCCATGGACAGAGGAGCCTGGAAGGTTGCAGTCTACAGGGCTGCACAGAGCCTGAAACGACTGAAGCAACTTAGCACGGCACAGCATGTATATATATGTAACTGTACCCTTTAAATAAAGATATTTATACTATATGTATGTTTTGCAATTGCTTTTTTCTCAATCAACATTATTTTATTAATACCTTTAACTATGTTAGTACATTTAACAACTCTGAGTTAAAGAGTTATTCGTTTTATTTGTTTTAACAACTCTGCATTGTATAAATATACTATAATCATCCAATTTATACAACTGGAATACTGATTAACATTCACATTGTTTCCAGATTTCCCCACTGCTGCTATCCCCAATGCTAGTAGTTTAATAATGAATATATTTCAGTTTTTGTAGGGTATTCATGTACCTGGAAATTGAAGAGCTGAGTCATTCAGGATATGCATCTTCAACTTAGTTAACATATACTGGCAAATAACTATCCAAAGTAGTTGTACCAATTTATTTTAGCAGAGTCTATTCTATAACCTCTCAACATGTAGTATATATCAAGACTTCCACATTTTGTCAATCCAAGAGATATGTAACAGTATCTTATTGTGGTTTTCATTTGTATTTTCCAGATTCCCAGGAAAGCTGAGTACAACCTGATAGGTTCACTGGCTATTCAAATGTTTTATTCTTGTGAACTGCCTGTTTGTATTCTTCACCCTTTTTTCTCACTGGCTTGTCTTTTTATTACTGGTCTGTAATAGCTATATCCATATTCTGTACATAAATCCATTGTTGTTATTAATAACAATCCTTTTTGTTATCAACATTTTAAAATTTGTTTTCTCAGCCACCTGTCTTTATAGTATCTTTAATTCTATACATTTTTAATTTTAATATACTCAAATGTTTTATTATTTTATGTTCTATGTCTTATCATAGAGGAGAGTTCATTAATTTATTAACTATGTTTTTTGAGAGTCTATTATGTCTTACACATGATGCTAGGGCACTGAGAATAGAGCGGCAATGAGGCAGATGAAGAACCTGTCCTTATAAAGCTTCATTCTGGTGTGGAAACACATACACTAATAGACATTTAATGATGCCAGATAACAAGTATACTAGAACAAAACAGACATTTAAAAAAGTAACAGATACTTTTTGATATGGTCAGAGAAGGCATCTCTGAAGAGGTGACATTGGAGAAAAGCCTGAAAGAATAATAACCTAAAGGAAAAGTTCATGCAGAGATCTGAAGAAAAGAGTATTACAAGCAGAGGGAAGTGAAAAGCCCTGAAGTGAAACAAAATCGGCATATAAGGTGCTTCAGTCCTAAGCCACCACTCCCCCACCCCCTTGCCTGCGCATACCCCTACTGTCTTCTGCCCCCCTGCCCTTACCCTGAAGTGGTCCCCAGCAGCTGTGATCCCACAGCAGGGTGCATGCCCCTCCTGTGTGGGCTCCCCCTCAGTTTTTACAGTGTCTGGGCCTTGAACCCTTTTTGATTGTCCTCTCTGGATGAGTAGGCTCAGGGCCAGTACCCTTTCTCAAAGATACCAAAATGAGGCTAGTTCTGGATGACCTAGTTGGTGGAGGAAAACACTGCTGCTCAGATCCTAAGACCCTAAGCCTCCAGATGTTCACAGGCCTAAGCGCTAGAGTCTGGCAGAATAGGAGCTATGCCCTGAAGTTCCTAAGAGGAGCCTCTGCAAAAGATTTATGTTTTAAAGCCTTTTTCAGGGCTTCAGGCTTTCTTTAGCCCTGTGCCCACCCGCCCTGGTTAAAGGGGTGAATGGAGGGGTTTGCCAAGGATCATGGACACAGAGTAGGCCCTGGTACTGTGGGTCTCAGGCTACTCATCGCTTTTCTTGTAGGAGCATAACCAGGAGCAAATGAGGCAGGGCAGAGAGGGCTGGCCCCTCCTTTCTTCCCATCCTCCCTCAGATGTTAAACTGTCTCCAGCAGTAGAAGGAAGCCAGTGATTGTGAGTCCCATGCTGTGTATCCTTCCTGAGCCTGTGCTCTCTCAGGGCCAAGAAGCTCCCCAAACAAGATCCTCTCTGTAGGGGCAGGGCCATATTCTCAGGAGCAGTGCTAGATCACAGGCATTTTGGTAGGCAACAATTAAACAGGTTCTGGCTGCCTATTAATGTGGGAAGGTCTCCTAATTGGGTACAAGAAAAAGGAGCTAGAAGAACCCTGGCTCAGAAGACTCCACTTGCTCCAGTAAGTAAGTCACAGTGACCCTGGGGGTGATGGCCTTGTATTGAGGTTCCACTGGGAGTTGATGGCCAAGCCTCTCCCTTTTCTCTCCCCAGGCAGCATTGGAGCCTGTTCTTGCCCTCAGCCTGGGTCTTCCCCAGTGATGTTAAAGATAAGTATAATTTCTCCATCTTCAGCTCTTTTCATTCTCCAAAAATGCACTTAACACTCTGCATTGTAATTGTCTGTCTGTTTCCCCTGGTAGACTATAAGCTTCTTAAGAACTAAGACTATGTTTTATTACTTCGATATCTCCAACACCTGGTAGAGTATCTAATACACCACTAGGCATGTAAACAAACAATTACTGAACAAATGAATGAACAGATCTCATAGTCTTTCCAACTTATTTTCCTTCCTGCTTAAGTACCTCTAAATACCTTCCTCCCAGAAAATCCAGCTTTATCTTTGACTTTGAGCTAGCTGTGACCCTAATGCTTGATCACATTAATTAACATCTTTACCTCCTAATATATTCCATCAAAGATCTCTTTTCTAAAATTACTTTCTATTACTATCTAGTTATGAGGCGGCGGGGGGGGGGGGGAAGTCAAACCCTTCTTTTGTTAAGAGACTGATGGAGAAAGGAGTAGGCTGGCTTCTTTCTATCTCATTTCAGAGATGTTGGTTGACGTAAAAACATTGAACTCAAGTTTCAAAAGGCAAATGGTAATGTTTTTCATAAGGGATAATGAAGAATTAAGTACAAAGCTTCTTTCAGCATTTAAATATTACTTATAAGACACTGATTTTAAAAAATGAATCCTCTCATATCTAAGATTTTAGGCTAGTTGTTCAAAATACTTTCTAAAAATGTAGTTTTGGTAGAGATAAATTAGCCCAGTCACAGGAATTCTGGTTATCAGAGGGCTATGTCTCAGTGCCAGCAAAAACAATACTTTGTCTTCCTCCACTTCCATGTGATTCTCTCTGATATCTTATGTTCCTCAATATACAAGTCTCTCCTTTGAGGCTGCATTATGACATCTGGGTTGTTGTCTTTGTTCGGTCACTAAGTCGTGTCTGACTTTTTTGCCACCCCTTGGACTAGAGCCTGTCAGGCTCCTCTGTCCATGGGATTTCCCAGGCAAGAATACTGGAGTGGGTTGCCGTTTCTTTCCCTAGCGGATCTTCCTGACTCAAAAATCGAAACCACATCTGCACTGGCAGGCAGATTCTTTACCACTGAGCAACATTTGCATACCAAGAGTTAATTCCAGACAGTCAATGACCCGGCTTGTTGTTACAATGGTCACAAGAAGCCTGAATGACAGATTGGGAATGACTCCACAGAAGACTAGGCAGACTGCTTCATTACATACAAGATAGTACTTTCAGGAAAATGTAACTGAAATCAAGAACAACTAGCAACAAAGTCACAACACAGCTTTCACATTTTTGGAGTAATCTCAAAATAATATAGATCTATTGGCCCCATAATACAATTCTAAACAATAAAGTCAAACCCAGACTCTCGTATTTAGGGGTCATTTAAAATTTTTTTTATTATTATTTTTTAGTTTACTTAGCTGTGCCAGGTCTTAGACATGGGATCTTTGATCTTCATTATGGCAGGTAGAATCTTTAGTTGCAACGTGTTAAAACTCTTAGCTGTGACATGTGGACACTTTCTTAGTTGCAGTTTGTGGGATCCAGTTCCCTGAGAGAGCTTAAACCCGTGCCCCCTGCCTTGGGAGCACACAGTCTTCCAAGAGGACATTTTTTAATATTCAAATATATAACATTAAATAATTCCACTATGTAACTGGTAAAATAGTTCTCTGTGAAAATCAGATATTTAAAAAGTTACCAGGTAGAGATGAAGTTTAGTTACTTTTGCCTTCAAAATATTTTAGGTCAAGATCTTCTCTCATGCTTTATAGCAATGAACTCTGGAAGCCAAATTGTGTTATTTGCTTGGAAGCCTGAGCTGCCTTCTGGGAAAACCAGGTGATCCTATAGCCCATGGGCTTCCCCAGTGGCTCAGTGGTAAAGAAACCACCTGCAATGCAGGAGATGTAGGTTCGATCCCTAGGTCAGGAAGATCCTCTGGAGGATGCATGACACCCGACTTCAGTATTCTTGCCAAGAAAACCCCACGGACAGAGGAGCCTGGCGGCTATGGTCCACGGTGTTATAAAGAGTCAGACACGACTGAAGTGACTGAGCTCTTACAGCCCAAATCTGCTGCAACATATCGGACCCCAGCTCTCTAGTCATTGCTTTTGCCATCTAAAAGTCTAGCCCTTAGAGCACAAAACTTCCCTTTCACTCATGTTACTGAATATCTGCCCTCTAAAAAATTCTGAGCAATCAGAGGAGAAAGTTGACAGCTCATCAACTTTGTCCTACAGTGAAGCTAAATCAATAGATAGCAAATTAACTAAACTGTTGGGTCTCAAAGTGTGGTTCCTAAACTGCAGATGCATCAGCATCACTTGGTATCTGGTAGAAATGCACATTCTCAGGCTCCATCCTAGAATCAGAAATTTTAGGGGCTCAGCAATCTGTGTTTTAACAGACCCTTCCAGGGGACTAGAATGCCTGTTAAATTTGAGTAGCACTAATCTAAACCACATCAAAGATCAGATTTCACAGATCTTTAATTTTAACTTTTGCTCTTAGCATTCCATGAGAACTTGCTTTCTGTTAACTGGTATTAGAAAGCATCAAGTTAACAATAAATTTCTCACTAATTTGAAACTAAGAAAAAAGTGTGCTTTTTTTTTTAATGCTTTCCCACTCTTCAACTTCATCCAACTAATAAGTGAGTTTTATATTTCTATTTCTGTAGGCAGTTAAAGTAAGTAAAGCCACTCAGTCGTGTCCGACTCTTTGTGACCCCATGGACTGCAGCTCAACCGGCTCCTCAGTCCATGGGATTCTCCAAGTAAGAATACTGGAGTGGGTTGCCATTTCCTTCTCCAGTAGGCAGTTAAAAAGCAGTAAAAAAAAAAAAAATCTCAGTTTTCAGTTACAATAGCCTGACTCAATCAGAATTTTGGTTGGTAGATCTAGTTTCTTCCCTGCTCCCCTATTTGGTGTTTTTAATGTAACAATTATTTTTATAATTAAAAAACTGTTCACAAAGGGCAATTCAAAATATATTTAAAAAACAGATAATACCCATGATCCCATCATACCCAGAGTTAATAGCATTTAAGGAACTTTATGCCAAAGCTATATAGTGATTTCTTATACATGTATATACATGTATATATAAACATCTGTCAAGGCTACTTTGGTTTCATATGACTGGACAGAGTCCACTCTGTCCACATGGACAGAGTCCATGTATTGCTTTTATCAAAGACATTTTAGTCATTCTCACCAATATATTTTTCAAGATAAACTTTTACAACATGTTTCTACATTACAAAATTTTTACTGGAATTTCATTGTCTATGCTAATTTGAAATCAGCTGACATTTTTCAGTCTCTTCTCATTTACGATGTGGTACTTTTACCTTATGCTAATTTTCCTTTTTTCTTTCTTGTTACATTTGTATAATTTTTTTTCATACAGTCTTGCATCTTTCTTATTATCATTAATCCTAACCAGCTTATTCATGTTATAAACATTATTATATTTTTAATTATATTTTTAAACTAATTTTAGTTGATGGTTGGGATACCTTGAGTTTAAGTAGGGTTAACTTGTTGGAGTTAACACAATGATCTCTGTTTGTCTCCAAGGCAAACCATTCAATATCACGGTAATCCAAGTCTGTGTCCCAACCAGTAACGCTGAAGAAGCTGAAGCTGAACGGTTCTATGAAGACCTACAAGACCTTTTAGAACTAACACCCCCAAAAGATGTCCTTTTCATTATAGGGGACTGGAATGCAAAACTAGGAAGTCAAGAAACACCTGGAAGGTGAAGGGGAAGGGGAAGTCCCTCAGTCATGTCCGACTCTTTGCGACCCCGTGGACTGTAGCCTACCAGACTCCTCCATCCAGTAACAGGCAAATTTGGCCTTGGAATGAGGAATGAAGCAGAGTTTTGCCAAGAAAATGCACTGGTCATAGCAAACACCCTCTTCCAGCAACACAAGAGAAGACTCTACACATGGACATTACCAGATGGTAAACACTGAAATCATATTGATTATATTCTTTACAGCCAAAGATGGAGAAGCTCTATACAGTCAACAAAAACAAGACCCAGAGCTGACTATGGTTCAGATCATGAACTCCTTATTGCCAAATTCAGACTCAAATTGAAGAAAGTAGGGAAAACCGCTAGACCATTCAGATAAGACCTAAATCAAATCCCTTATGATTATACAGTAGAAGTGAGAAATAGATTTAAGGGCCTAGATCTGATAGATAGAGTGCCTGATGAACTATGGAATGAGGTTTGTGACATTGTACAGGAGACAGGGATCAACACCATGCCCATGGAAAAGAAATGCAAAAAAGCAAAATGGCTGTCTGGGGAGGCCTTACAAATAGCTGTGAAAAGAAGAGAAGCAAAAAGCAAAGCAGAAAAGGAAAGATATAAGCATCTGAATGCGGAGTTCCAAAGAATAGCAAGAAGAGATAAGAAAGCCTTCCTCAGCTATCAATGCAAAGAAATAGAGGAAAAGAACAGAATGGGAAAGACTAGAGGTCTCTTCAAGAAAATTAGAGATATCAAGGGAACATTTCATGCAAAGATGGGCTCAATAAAAGACAGAAATGGTATGGACCTAACAGAAGCAGAAGATATTAAGAAGAGGTGGCAAGAATACACAGAAGAACTGTACAAAAAAGATCTTCATGACCCAGATAATCATGATGGTGTGATCACTCATCTAGAGCCAGACATCCTGGAATGTGAAGTCAAATGGGCCTTAGAAAGTATCACTA
>SJYX01024051.1:228620-253088 GCA_006410675.1 Oreotragus oreotragus
TCAATGGATGTGAATCTGAGTGAACTTCGGGAGTTGGTGATGGACAGGGAGGCCTGGCGTGCTGCAATTCATGGGGTTGCAAAGAGTCAGACACGACTGAGCGACTGAACTGAACTGAACTTGCTGAAGAAAATAAACACTTGTTTATATACCATTTTTCAGGTTTAAGAAACAGATATGGGGCTATCCTAAGTGTCTCTGAAAGACTGCTTCTCTAGTAATACACAGTAATTATCTTAATTTGTTTATATCTTCACAGAAATAGAAACAACAAATAAATAAATAAGCCTTGTTACAGCAGTGACAGAAGAATAAAAGGCAAACAGGACATATAGGAATGAAACCAGAAAGGAACACCTATAGAAAACACGTCCTTCAAAATGAAGGTTTACTGCAATTTTTAAAAATGCAAATGTGCTAGATGAGCATTCATATAAGGGTCAAAGATGATTAAATTAATAGAATAATGGGACTTAAGAATTAACTTCTCAAGCAAAATGCTGGAGGAAATGCAATTGGGACATCCCTCTATTAAAGGTAATTTGACAATATCTACCAAATTATAGGTGCATTTTCTGTTACCCATCAACTTTAGGAAATCTATCTCACAGATTCACCTGTGCATATTTGAAATATGTTCAGTGTTATTTATTGCAGCACAGCACTGCTTGCTACAGTAAAGGACTATAAATGACCCAAATGCGTATTTTATATGATAAGGACTTGTATGATAATTATGTACTAATACACAAAACAGTTGTTAAAAAGCAAAAAATTTCTATAATATATTGCTGAGTTAAAAAAATATTGTTGTCTTTACTCTAGGAAAGGGGGGAAAATAAGGAATTATATTCATATATTCTATTTGGATAACACTGGAAACAAATGAAAATGGCACTTATACGAATAAGAGATGGTGGGGCATGAGGTTTACAGGGAAAGGGAAAGGGTGAGAGAAGGCTTCCCTTTTTATACCTTTTGCTACTATTGGATTTTTGAACCATGCAAATGTATTACCTAGTCAAAAACTAGCATATTTAAAAATTTAAAACTCTACATCATATAATGCATTCTTCACTGAATCAGTATTTTCTTTTTAACATCACTTCTCTTCTAAAGAGCATTTTTATACCAGAAATAGGCCAAATGGTCAAACATAAAGGCAAAATACTTTAGCTGATTATAAGGACAAGATTTCCTGAAACAAAAAAAAATTGTTGCAATTAACATTAATGTATACTTTTACAAAAGAAAAATACTGTTCAAGTCAGAGCTTAGCAATATATGGCCTTTGGACCAAACCCAGTCCCAAACTATTTTTGTATAGCCTGTGAGCTAAGAATGGTCTTTCAGGTTTAAAGGGCTATCAAGGAAAAAAATAAAGAAAGAATATGCAACAGAGACCTATGTATATGGCCTACAAAGTCTAAAAAGTTATCCTTCAGGAAAGTATTTGCTGACCCCCTACCTCAATAATGGCGTCTTTTATATGTCCTTTATGAAGCAGCAGAAATAAAAGTTACCTTATAAGTGCAAATAGTCAATTTCCTCTTTCTGGTTTCAGTATTTCTCTGCAGTAATGTATTACACATCTGGAAAACCTGCTGCATGACGGCATCTTGTCTCAGGTCATCGCGGCCCTTCAGAATAATCAAAACACAAATAACTAAGCACAGTTCATTTTCTTTACACTAAAATCATGCAAAATCATCTGAGGACAGCCAAAGGGCACTTGGAATTCAATCTGAGGATCTGTGCTCCCCTTAACAGTCTCTTAAGTAATTAAGACCTAATACTATTCTTTCGTTTGTGTGTGTAACACACAAACACAAACACATGAACCAAAGAATAGTATTAGAATAAACTACATCACTGTAGACCAATTTAGAAAAAAGAAGTACCCTTCCCCACTCCCCATCATAGCTGCTTTTGTAACTAAAATAATTGGAATGCCTATAATTAAGGGCACACTGCAAAACATCAAGGTGGAGGAGCACTGTAGTCTCTCTGCAACTTCTCAGCAAGGCCCAAAGCGTAAAAGCAGAGTAAGGGAGGCGTGCTATCCCTTTAAGATATGTTTAAAATAGCACTTAGCACAATGTCAGACCCAGGACATTGAAGCAAGGGCCTTCAACTTGAACTATTCAAGAAAATAAGCAACACTCAAAAATTTTTTTTCATAATAAGTAGGCTGACGGTTAAACCTAACCATGTCTATACATGTAAAAAGTATTCTTTCATTTCAACCAACTGTTAAAATAAGGCTGGTCTTTCAGACACACACACAAAACCATGAGGAAAAGCATTCTGCTTCTAGAAAACAGTTTATTTCTACTTTGTTTTCCTCACCTGTAATTACTGAGAACAAAACCAAAGAGCCAAAATAAGAAGAAAATACGTTAGTTTTTCTTTAATGTTTTCATTAATCCACTAGGAACCACACCACAAAAGTAAGGTCTCACCTTGACAAGCTGTCTCCTTTCCTTTCCATCAGAGCCCACACAATCTATTATTTTTGGTAAATTTAAACCTCCTGCTAAACGAAATTGTTCTTTAAATGACTTTATAGTCACCAGATTTCCATATTCTCCTGTGGGGTCCACCTAATAAAGTATATGACAATAACTTAGTATTCAATTTACATTTAAAGAAAAATGAATTTTAAATGACAATTTTAATACTAAGCAAAGGAATGAATGACAATGTGCTGTTGGTTAAGAACAGAAGTGGTAACTTTATAAATGAAAGAAAGGAGATTTGACATTGGAAATGCTTCAAAAAGCAATATAGATAACACAATTTACCTCCTTAAATATCTCCTAATAAAAGAAGTTAGATGAGTGTTGCTGAAAAAACTATTCAATAACCCTGGTTCAGGTGTTACCATTGATATGTGTATGTTAAGTCATCAGTATAAATTAAGTCATCTCCTCACAAAAACAATAAGAAATTTTAGAAAAGTATGGAGAGAAGTTTTCTAGGTTTTAATTGCTAAATCTGGCAGTTTCACAAGATATTTAAATAAGTAACTTTGCTAATAGGTTATCACACGATGAAGCTACATTTCAAATCAAATAACCATACATATTAAACACTAAACTGCAAACTCAAAGGAGAGATTTTACAATGTAGTTAAAATGATCATTTTCTAAACTGTAATCTTTATTTATTATGGGCTTCCCTAGTAGCTTGGTGGTAAAGAATCCACCTGCCAATGCAGGAGATGTGGGTTAGATCTTAGGTTGGGAAGATCCCCTAGAAAAGGAAATGGCAACCCACTCCAATATTCTTGCCTGGAAAATTTCAAGGACAGACGAGCCTGGAGCGCTGCAGTCCTTGGTGTCACAAAAGAGATGGACATGATTTAGTGACCAAACAACCTTTATTATTATATTTATCCCTGCCCACATCGTACTTCCAGCAATAAAAAACCATTAGGACACAGCTGAAAGCGTCATGTATGTTATAGTCAATACTGTAATACATATTGTATTATTTAATATTGTAACACATCACAGTCAGTACATTCTAACATGTACATTAGGAACTTTTTTTGCTCAGTTAAAAATTAATATTGACATAAACACACAAAATATTTCCGGCCAATGAAAATATCAATAACAGCCTACAGACTTCTTCATAAGAAAGATGACAACTGTAAAAACTGAAGGCAATAGAAAAGAAAGCAGGACAGATCTTTAAGTATTTTAAGTCTTGGGCAAAGGGAATCCAATAAAGAAAAAACTATTGGTTGAAACAAATGAAATTGCCAATAATTAACCAATTCTGACCTACAATAAAAGGCTATTTCAAATGGTTTAACTTGCTAAAAAGTAATTTAGTTTAATTAAAAATCAAAACAGTTAATAGTAAATTACCTTAATTTCCATAGTGGGGACAACAACATCTTCTAAATTTTTAAGTTTGATAATGGGCTGGTCTGCTGGAATATTTATGCCTTCTGTATTTAAAATAAAGAAGTTTCAGTGACAACTGCAAATTGAGCAACAGTTACTGAAGGTAAAGCAGGAGAATTCAGCAGATACCATAAACCCAAACTATGGCTAATCTATGGTTCTGATTTAGAAATGAAGACCAAAGACTTGGGACACAATACTACTCAGGGTCAGGGCATAGCAATGAGTAATGTGGCTTACAGATGAATTTGCAGGTTACCTGGCACTGTAATTAGACCAGACTCCACCTGAGGTGCCAAGTTGGACAACTTAAGATAATTATATAATAGTATGAATAGCACATAGATAATGCTATACACATTATTATTAAATGTGACTAAACAACATGACAGTATTCTTTGTTTGCTTAGAGGAACACTATGAGAAGCCTCATTTTTATTTTAAAATAGTAAGAATTTAAATATGAAAACATGATTCTGAACAGAAAAAGAGAACATAATTATTAAAGTTTGGGGAGACAGATACACACAACCAAATATTATAGCAGCTTATAATTATTTAAAGAGACAGGAAGAAGAGTGACGGAGTAAATGATAAGGTCTTTTCATTTTTAAGTCCTAGAATGCAGTTATCTGTTATCAGTTCCACAACAAGATATTAAGTGAAAAAGTAACTGGAGGGGTATTGAAGGCTTTTAGATAAAAATTAAGTTTTGAATCATGTGTGAGTTATAATCATCAAAACTTTCATATCTATAATTAATGTGAGTTGAGCAGATTTATATTCTGTTCTGTAATTAAAATATCCCTACAGAGAATAAGTGGGCTTCCCTGCTGGCTCAGTAGTAAAGAATTCGCCTGCAATGCAGGAGACACAGATTCAGTCCCTGGGTTGCAAAGATCTCCTGGAGAAGGAAATGGCAACCCACTCCAGTATTCTTGTCTGGGAAAATGGGAAATCTTATGGACAGAAGAGTCTGGCAGACTATAGGCCATGGGGTCACAAAACAGTCAGACATAACTCAGCACTTAAAAACAACAGAGATTAACATAGCAAGAATGCAACATTCATTCTTTCAAATTGCATACTTCTCTGAGTCCTCCACTGAGTGGCATCTAAATTTGCTAGTATAATATAAGCATCACAAAGTGCCTCAACACTTCTGACCATCTGAGGTCTCCTACTTCGGATAGTACGTATTATTTTGTTAGCAGCCTCGGTTCGATCCTATTAATAAAATACAAACAAAAATATTACAAAAGCAAATATGCAACATTAAAACTTTTTAGAGTTATAAAAACAAAAAAGTGGAATTTATGTACATATCTAAACAATGGAAGGACTATAATTCCTCAGAGACAAAGCAGTCACTGTATTATGAATGAAACATATCAAAAGTATAATAATCTTAAGAGTAAATGACTTGTGTGTCTTGTAAAATTTATTTTTTCTCTCCTCATTACCCTGAGGAAAAACAGTAAAATACCTTTGGTATCTCTTATGCTTTGAGAAATATTCAGGAATTTTGAACCAATTTTAGGTAGCATCATAATAACAAAGGATTTACAAACTGAATATTGTAACAATACATACTCTTTGAATTCCTGAGACTTAAGAAAGGAATATTTTGGGAAAAAATGAATATCGCAATTCAAAAAGGTATGCATGTTCAATCCAAATACCTCATCAAGCTGAGAGCTTTGTTTAGGTGCATTTTTAGTAATTCTACTCCTTCTGGCTGCCTCTGGTTTGGTCAAAAATTCATCTTTGTTTGCATTTGCTAAGGCCAATATGATAAACAAAGTGTGATGAGGATGATCCATTGAAATTCTAGAGATGAGCTGTCAGAAAATTAAGAACTGTTAATTTTATGGAAAGAAAAAAATTAAAAATCCATAACCTTTTAAATTTTGCTTAACATTAAGATACGTTTTACTGTGCTAGATGCTGCAGTGGGTGGACTGTGTGTGGGGGGCGGGAGTGGTGATTTGGTATGTATGGGTGAGAGAAATATATGAGGAGAAAGAAAGGGAAAGTGAGTAACATGTGGCGTATGAAAGGAGAAAAAAAGAATATTCTTGCCCTTATATAACATAATAAATATGACCGACGATACTTTTTTGTGTCGCCACTTTCTAGAGTGGAACAGTAATATACAATAATATAAAAGAAAAGCAATTGTGGTTTGATTTTCACATTTACTTACATTATTGAGGACTTCATGAAATCCTAGGCCTCCCATCATCTTGGTCCCCATTCTAGCAGCCAATTGGTACATAAGAGGCAAAAATTTGTATGATGGAATCTTCATTCCATCTCTCTGCCATTAAAAAAATAGAAAATTAAAAAGCAATGCATTTCAACTAGACCTCCCATCTAAGCAAATACAAAATACTCCTCTATTAATAGTGCAATCATCAAGCAGACATATTTTTTCCTTATCATTTATCTTAAAGTCTAGATTGACTCACTGGTAAATCATGTTTGAACCTGTATCAGATTGCATTCAGAAGTGGAATACTTGGTAATGCTTATATTCCAGTGAATCCAAGGAGGACAAATGTTGATCTAAGGACTATTGTAATCTTGACTCCTGAGAAGTCAGTGTGAATAAAATGGAATAACTATTTTCCCCTACATTCTAAAAGTAACAGGATTAAAAATAAATAAATAAATAAATAAAAGTAACAGGATTTAATGTACACTAGTAGCAGAAATTTGTTGTATCTATTATGAGTATTAATATTCTCTTCATCCAGAAGAACTATTTTAAGCTTCAAACTGATTGAAAATTAACTTTAGGTGTCATTTAAGTATCATTAATAAATGACAGGGATGACAGGGCATAATATTTAGGTGTCATTAATAAAACCCAAGATTTTTAAATAAAAATTTATAAAATTCTACTGCCTTAATGTTTCCTTAAAATGCTTTTTTTCCATTAAAAAAATAATTTATTGTAAAAAAAAAAAAAACAACAGAAAATAATAAAGCAGGGGGAAAAAAAACACCACCTGTGATCACATCATCTTTAATTGCTTTCCAAATCTCCCAGTCTAGCATTCTTGGTACTTTCCGATGGTAATTAAAATGCTACGGGAAAAGACTGACCTAAATTCTCTCATATCCACATAAACCTGTATCAACAGAGTTAGTTAAGTACCTATGTGTAGTGC
The DNA here is from genome assembly GCA_006410675.1 of Oreotragus oreotragus. Lineage (NCBI taxonomy): Eukaryota > Metazoa > Chordata > Mammalia > Artiodactyla > Bovidae > Oreotragus > Oreotragus oreotragus. The sequence goes on from SJYX01024051.1 coordinate 235,714, forward strand.
CCTAAACCAACTGCCAAGGATACAAAGTATACAAAATGCATGACATTTGAGGGGCTAATGGCTTAACTTTTAAAGCACAGGCCAGAATACTGGGGTGAAAAAGAAAACTTGCCTTCATCATGCCATTGACTTCAGAAACTCCAGAATTTTCAAGCCAAAGAGAACAAAGACGAAATATCCACATATCATGCCCTTCACCACTTAATAAGCAATTGATGTAATTTTCAACTGCTTTACATAAGAAACGTTTACGATCCTCTTTCAATGCACGGAGTGCACATTCATCCAACTCCAGCTCTCGCTGAACCTTTACTGTGTATCTTACATTGGATAATTAAAATAAAACACAAAAGCCATTACATTTTATAGAACTACAAAATCAAATAAGATATACAATATAAATGAAAAATCAGGTGTCCGTCTTAAAAGAAAAAGCAACATTCTAAGAATTATAAAGAGAATAAACTTACTTTTGTCTTTAAGCTTCTGCAATTCAAAAGCTATTTTAGGCAACCAAAGTGGACTCTATAAGGTATTTCATTAACTATATTTTCTACTTACACTAAAATATATATATACCAAAAGCAGGTTTGAATAAAGTATTTAATTACATCAAACTAAGTAACTCCTCTCAATTTCAACACATATCTCTTTTTCAACTATGATACCAACAAACAAACTAAAAAAGCAAAACAAAAAGTTAACACCAGTATATTTCACAATTAGTATAGAGCCACAGCATGAATTCCTATCTGGTTCTGTATACCTGTAATAAATACTGTATATCTTGTTACTTGTAGACCCTCAGTTACCTGTTGGTCTGGATTTTATGTTCCCTAAGTAGGCCAACTTCCTCTTTGGCTCTTTTCAGGAGAGCTTGCTTGTTTTCAAATTCTGAGGATTTCATGTAGTTTTCAATTCTTTGGTACTGAGTATCTGAGAACCGTGCTAAAGAGAGAAATGCCTTCATTTTTCCATTTCTGAGCCCATCATTGCTTTCTCCATTATAATTTCCAACAACTTCCACAGCCTTCAAGAAAAAACAATCCATTTATATTTACAGATACTAAATGCATCTAAAGAATTATTCAGATCAAAGAAATATCCATGGTAAAGTTTAACATATATATATGTATATAAGCTAAATTATACAAAATATAGTACTTCTTTGAGTTTTCAAAACAATTTTGACAGAGCAGAAACAACTGAAATAGCTAATATGCGTAAAGAATGATACAAAAACATAAAGCTCTATAAAACTAAAAAAACATATTAGGCTTTTCATGTTCATTTATTAGTGAAGTAGCTATTTTTAAAATTAAACTATATGAATAAGAGGGAGAAACAGGAAGCTCAAAGGTGGTAGAAGCACTGGGTTGGGAAGATACTGTGGAGGAGGGCGTGGCAACCCACTCCAGTATTCTTGCCTGGAGAATCCCACGGACAGAGGAGCCTGGCGGGCTACAATCCATGGAGTTGTAAAGACTTGGACACCACTGAGCAACTTTCACTTCACTTCACTTCAATGAAAAGATCAAATGTATTTATGCTAAGCAACTCTATTAAAAACCTTACCTTTTCTAGATAGGTCTGCATGATGACTGCAGGATTTTCTAAGCAAGTTTCTGCTAACCAAGTGCCACAAACCCTTAGACATTCTGTGTATATAAGTTTTAAGTTGGGATCATTCTGTAAAGGAAAGCAAAGTCTTAAAATGTAATTCATTATCATGACTGTACAAAAATATCTTCCATGTAGGAAAAAAACAGGTTAAAAATGTCTTTCCTCATCTGCTTTCAACTTACAACTATTTTAATAATTCCAAATATTTACCTTTATAAAATAATCATTCTCTACTACTATTACTATTATTGAAACAATTCACACTTATTGAGTATTTTTTATATGGTTGGCATTATTACTATGTATAATAATATATAATAATTCAGTTAATCCTCACAAGAATCCTATGAAATAAGAACAATTACTATCCTTAATTAGAAAACTACAACTGAAGTACAAAGAGAGTAGGTAACTTCAGGGTCCATCAGTTCAGTTCAGTTGCTTAGTTGTGTCTGAGTCTTTGTGACCCCATGGACCGCAGCACGCCAGGCCTCCCTGTCCATCACCAACTCCTCGAGTTTACTCAACATCCTGTCCTTTGAGTCGGTGATGCCATTCAACCATCTCATCCTCTGTCATTCCCTTCTCCTCCTGCCTTCAATCTTTCCCAGCATCAGGGTCTTTTCCAATGAGTCAGCTCTTCACATCAGGTGGCCAAAGGATTGGAGTTTCAGCTTCATCATCAGTCCCTCCAATGAACACTCAGGACTGATTTCCTTTAGGATAGACTGGTTAGATCTCCTTGTAGTCCAAGGGACTCTCAAGAGTCTTCTCCAACACCACAGTTAAAAAGCATCAATTCTTCAGCCCTCAGCTTTCTTTACAGTCCAACTCTCACATCCATACATGACTACTGGAAAATCCATAGCTTTGACTAGATGGACCTTTGTTGGCAAAGTAACGTCTCTGCTTTTTAATATGTTAAATTTGTCATAGTTTTTCTTCCAAGGAGCAAGGATCTTTTAATTTCATATCTGCCATCACCATTTGCAGTGATTTTGGAGCCCCAAAACACAAAGTCAGACACTGTTTCCTCTGTTTCCCCATCTATTTGCTATGAAGTGATGGGACAGGATGCCATGATCTTAGTTTTCAGGGTCCATACTGTTAAGCAATATTTAAAGAATCATACCATGTGAGCTCCCAGGGCTTGGTATAATGATAAATTCTCTAATGAAGGAGGATGTTCTACAAGTTTCCATTATCCAAAAGTACAAAATGTTGATATTCACCTAGTAGGTGTATGTCAGCGGAATATCACTGAGTCAAAACCTTTAAAATACTTCATGATTCCTACAAATGCTGCTAAATTTGTCCGTCATATGCTGGAGACAGAGTTGAAGAAGCAATCAAGTTTATAACAACTAATATAAAATATATATGTACATTATAGGTAATGGTAGATAAAATATCAGATGTGATGTTTTCAAGTTCTTTGGATTGACAACCCAATTATTTCAACTTGCCTTTTAAAATAAGTTTTATTCTCTTATACATTTCCTCTTGTATTTTTTGTCATTTCAAATCTATAGTGTCTATTTCATCTTTGTTTCCCACACACCCTCCTTGATTACTGTAGAAAGTTTAAAAAAAATAAGGCTTATAATTGGGATGAATTAATCTATGATGAGATGGACTGATATAAATGTTGTAAATAGGAAAAATGAATACTGTCTAAACTTTTACAAATACTAATTTTCAAGACTCCTTTTTACAATTTCTTGTTCATGCATCAGTAATTTCAAATCTTTAATAAAATTAGTAATTATATTAAAATTTATTTAAAATATTATAAAGCACAGTAATCTTTCTTATTTAAAAACTAATTCAACCAATAGAAAAAAGTGAACCTCTGTACAACTGGCATCCAGCTTCTTGATCATTTGCTTGAGAATACTCAGGGCAAGACTCTGTTCCTTTTTTGCCCAGAATACTTGTGCTTCCTCCAGTTGCCACTCAGAGACTCCACTACTAGCTGAATTATACTGTTTAATTTGAAATATTGCCCTTTCAGGGAGCTGAAATGAAAATAACAAATGGAAATAAATATTTTTACTATTACTACTACTGCTTCTACTACTACTGATAAAAGCAGTCACCACCATTCACTAAGGACTTGACAATTTTTAAGATTGTCTTAAGTGCATCTCTGACTGCCTTCCCCAGCCCCCATATCTGCCTATCTGTTTTTCTCTTTACATAGAGACACATATAATTATGTGTGTGTTTATACACAGTATATACAATCAATCACTGAAATGTTATACATATAGTAAGTTAGGTAGCTTCTCATTATTTAACCAGGAAATTGAGGATTAGAGAAAGACTTGTGCCAGACTCAAATTCAGGTCTAATTCCAAAAGGGGAAATCTTAAACAACTATGCTATACAATGTTATAATAGCAATCTATTTCTCAATGACATTTCTTTTTACTCATGCTTTCTGTTTTCTAGGTAATAAAAAGGCAAGGTCAACGAGTGAGATGACATAGTTTTAAATGTGATTACCTGAGTGTTCTTAAAAGTTCGGGCTAATACAGAGAGTTCTACAAGATGCTTGGTGAGAATGTCCTTAAAACACTCTCTTTGGGAGTTTTCCATTTCCTTTTCCATCAAGATCTTCAAAATGACTGTGCGTAGGGCCATTATAGGCTCCTGAAAACTAAAATCACTGTCTTTGAGAAGCTGGGAATGTTTCCACCACTTCATGTACACTTCAGAGGGCTGCCTATCTGTTACTGATCTGAAAGCCAAACCACAAGGTTCACATTAGCAACAGAAATGAGAAAAGGGTGCTACTATGCAGGTTCTAAAACTTAAGATTTAATAAACACTAAAGGAATTTTTGCAGCAACATGACTGGAACTTCTAAAATAAACCAAAAGAAGAATCAAAGTTCAGAAATCTACAATATGGTCAGACCTCTGAGGGTCAGTCAGAGAACCCAACAGATGATGAACATTTAAAAATTATATTTCTTTTTTAAAACTGAAGCATAGTTGATTTACAATATTATAGTAGTTTCAGGTATACAGGAGAACGATTCAATATTTTTATAGATGCTACTTCCAAGATATTCTTAAAAATACTCAACCTCACAAAAAGCAGCACTTTTAAATTAACATTCTTCTGAAATGAGAACACATTTATTAGGCCTCTCATTCAGAACATCTACACCTCTAGTACAACTTCAATGATCCTTCAAAGAGGACTGTCAGCAAGGAAATGAAATAAACTATCTACCAAACCCATCAGGCATAGGGCATGACTCTGCAAAACTGTAGCTATTAAAGAAAGCACAATCCAATGAAGGAAATCTGGCAAAGATTTCATATACCAATATTATTTATTAAAGGAAGAGAAAATACATCTTGTACAATTAGTTCATATGAGCAGAGTGCTTCCCAGATGTTCAAATTAAGCAATACTGTCCAATCCTTCGGGAGTACAATATGGGGAGAAATCAAGATAAATGAAGCAGGGAAACTAAGATGACCTTAAGGTGATGTAGGAAATGAAAGTTCTTTTAGTTGCTTGATAAAGAAGGAAACAGTAACACAAATTCACAGGAACCAAAACTTTAATTCCTCCCAAAATGATCTTAAGAGCAGCAGGTCTCAAATTTTCTAATCTCAGGAAATCCTTTATACCAGCACTCCCCAACCTTTTTGGTACCAGGTATGGGTTTTGTGGAAGACAATTTTTCCACAAACTGGGGAGCTGGTGGGGTGGATGGTTTTGGGTTGATTCTCGTAAGAGCTCACAACCTAAATATCTTGCATGTGCAGTTCAGTAGGGTTCGTGTTCCTATGAGAATCTAAGGCTGCTGCATGCGAATCTTGGGGAAAGGTTGTAAATAGAGATGAAGCTTCACTTGCTTGCCTGCTGGCTCACCTCCTGCTGTGTGGCCTGGTTCCTAACATGCCATAGCCCGGAGTTTGGGGACCCCTGCTTTACACTCTTACAAATTATGGAAGACTCCTAAACAGCTTTCATTTACAGTTCAGTTCAGTTCAAGTCACTCAGTCCTGTCCGACTCTTTGTTACCCCTTGAATTGCAGCATGCCAGGCCTCCCTGGTTATACTTATTAATATTTGGGCTTCCCTAGGGGCTCAGACGGTGAAGAATCTGCCTGCAATGCAGGAGATCTGGGTTCAGTCCCTGCATTAGGAAGATCCCCTGGGGAAGGGAATGAATACCGCTCCAGTATTCGTGAATGGAGAATTCCACAGATAGAGGAGCCTGGCAGGCTACAGTCCAAGGGGTCACAAACAGTCAGACACGACTGAGTGACTAAACATTTTCACTATTAATATTTACCTTATTAGGAACTAAAACTGAGAAAAATCTAACATGTATTTTAAAATAAGAATAATAAATCAACTATATATCACATAAAATTTAGTGAGAAGAGCACTATTCACATTTCCATGAATCTCTTTGATGTCTGGCTTAATGGAGACACTTGAATTCTCATCTCAGATTCTGCATTTAGTCTGCTGTGCTATGATGTTTGGTTAGAGAATGTGAAGAAAATCTAGCCTCATATAGATACAGAAAAGGCAGGAATATGGTAACAGTCTTTGCAAATAATTGTAGCCATTCTCTGATACCTCACCAAACGTTACATCATGAAAGAATGAAAGCAAAATAAAATAAAATAAGATTTTTCTATAATTTTAACAATAGTTTTAAATTCCTGAACCCTTGAATGGATCTTAGGGCCTGCACGATCTCTACACTACATTTTGTGAACTGCTATACTAGAACATAGGTATTTGTTACCAATTCATCAAACTTTTCTTCTTTAAAATTCCTTATCAGAGAAAGATCCAGAAATACTCCAAAGTGAGATGACTTCCTTTTCTCCATTATAAGGGGCAATCTCCCTTAAACATTCCATATTCATTAACATTGACTGTTTACTAAGAATTAGTCATCACAAAATAGCAGTAGGGATACAAGAAGAAATAAGTCCCACTTTTAGGGATCTTCTAGTATAGCATGGCAGAGTATACATAAAGTAACAGTAATGCAATGCAGTACTAAAACAGTGGAGTATATATAATATGCTATGATAAATATGCTATGATAAAAACATGAGGAAATAATTTCATCTGGGGTAGAACAGGGGAAAAGCTGTAAAGAGAAAAACACAAAGTTAAATTTAAAAACTTGAATATTTACAATGAGTATTTTTGAAAATGTTTATTTTAACAAGATCACAGTTCATTAGGTCAACTAACTTATACTGTGATAAAAGGAAAGGAACCTATGGCTGGTCTTTATACAGGTTTTATTTTTTAAAGTCACTTTGGTAACAGGTTGTGCTTTGGGATACACAGTCACTTGAATCACATACCTTGAGAAAAGTTCTCCAATGTTTTCAAGCTCTCCAATGGCCTGCAATCTGCTAAGTGTAGGGTAGAGGGAATACACAGACTCAAGACTACCCTTACACAACTCTTCCACTTCTTTAACTCTGGTAGCAGAAAAGACAAGACACTTGAAAACTAAGATAAAATTTTTTTACAGATGATGAAAGTTGAGTTCTCATTATAGACCTTTGTGTTGATTTAATAATAGCAATATTCAGAAGCACCAGCATAAGGTAGAGGAAACAAAGTAAGCCTTGGAATTGTATGGACTGAGATCTAAATCCTAGTTTTAACAGTAATGACTGTATAACTTTGCACACATTACTGGATTTCTCTGAAACAAAGTTTTTTCACTTCCAGAATTATTGAAGGTTAGAGAATACATACAGAAAAAGTCTAACAAAGTAGCCACCACATGGGAAGGACTTAAATGGTAGTATTACTTCTGTAAAAAAATACAGGATTTATTAGGTCACAACTACTGTTAACCAAAAAACCTGTTACATTTGTTTAGCCTGTTATAGTTAAGCTCTTTTTTGTGTATTATCTCATTTGTGCCTCAGACCAAGCCTTTAAGTACTAACTCATTTTACAAAAAGAACATTAAATGCTAAGAGAGGTAAATGACACACAACCACTAGAGACAAGATTAAAATTCTCAGTACATTTGTCCAGGAAGAGAACCAAAGGATGGGAAACAGTAAGACTTTTCAGGGTTCAGCATAAATAATTGATCACGGTTCCAAAAGGAAATTTTATTTTTAAAGATAGCATATATTTGAACCACATAAGCAAAGAAAAATGTATTATATATTTTAAAAAAAAGGCTCATATAAGTACCTAACATATGAGAATGCTCTTACATTTAAAACAAAAAGTTTAAAGGTAACAATGGTTATATATATATGTAAACATTTGTATGTACATATATGTGTATATATATATTTGACAAGTGTATGTTAAAGAATTCTTTCATATAAAGCATTCAAAATACGAAGATACAGAAAACAACTGTTAAGACAGGAACACTTGTAATTCTTATGCAAACATGTTTGTAAAAGATAACATTCATCTGAGCACTCATTTCTCAGATGTGGAAAAGCTATGAAATTGTCAACTGTTGAATATTTCCTCCCACCTTGGAAATTCTGAGTTTCAACACTGATTCCTATGAATTATGAATTACACAAGGGAGTAAAGGGAATGACAAAAAACAACCTGACCACAGCTAATTAGGTCCTTATCCTTTCACCAGTGCAAATCTTTGTACTGAAAGTATTCTTCAGGTTTTCAGAAAAGCAGCAATGATAAAAAACGATAACTCTTTCTTTTTACAATACCTGGCATGTTTGAGACTTTCATAAAAAGTGGAGAATTCTCTGTCTCTTAGAGACTGCAGAGCATTGTACAACAACTCGTGGTAACTGGTTCTTTCCATTTCTTTGCTGTGAAATAATTAAAAAATCAGAGAAAAAAATATATTTAAAAACAGAGAATCCTGGTGTGTGTGTATAAACAGCTTCACCAAGAGGCAAAATTTTAAACTACAAGTAGAATTATCTCCATTTAAAAAATGCATTTCTAGAAAATTTGGTAAGAATCATGAAGAATTCTGTGGATCTTTAAATTCTTCAAGCAGAAAAAAAGGCAAATTTCTCAGATTTCTTTTTTTCCCCGGGCTCTAAACATGTTATATTCCAATTTATTTATGAGATGAACACCTACTATGTGCCTAGTACTAGTCACCAGGTTCTAGATGCAGTGGGTCCATTAGCAGACAAGTCAGATCAGGCCCCCATTCTCATGGAGTTTATGTTCTGGTTTGGAGATGGACAATAAATAAGAAAAATACCAGGACAAAGGACATGTAGAAAAGTAAACAGGGTAACAAAACAAATGACTGAGTGGTTACTTTAGAATGGAAGGTCAGAAAAGATCTCTCTGAATATGTCACATTATTAAATTACAATCTGACAAGTAGCCACCTTCATGGTAAGAGGAAAAAAAAAGAAGATATATATTTAAAGCTTTTAGGTACAAACAGTTTGGCCTAATGGGGAAAAAAAAAAAACAAAAAACAACAACAACCAAGGAGGACTATGTGGCTGAAATATAGTATGCAAGGAGAAAAAACAGCATATGGAGATTCAGAGGCAAGTAGGAATCAGCTCACAGAGTAAACTGTTTCTAAAATATGAATGCATACCTCTGATTTTACAGCAATCTAACAGTTTGAAATCTGAAAGACATTCTAATTAATGAATTTTTTTCTAGGAAAGTGATTAAACATACAATTAATGTGATTTAATTATTCTTTGGTTTATATCATCAAAAGACTTTTACATGAATGCACAATCTTTTATTAGATTAGGTGCCTGGCTTTTCATTCAGAACACATGGGGACCTTACATGTAGGCTAAAGTCATTATCCTCCTATGCTATTGATTTAGCAGTTTATTATATAAATTATTTCACAAATAAACAGTCTTTTGTGTACCATTCAGTCAATAAAAGGGCCAGTTGAATAAATAAAATGTTTGCAACAGGCAGTGGGAAGGGAAATGCCTGACTTTCTCTTTGGATTTGTAAACAATACATGAGAAGATTCTCATGAGAAAATAACTTTTATATTTCTCTTTTCAAAAAAATCATGAGAGTAGAGGTGCAAAGAGAATGAAATTCAAGCCTGTGTACATTGCTTATTGCTATGTTATTCAAACATTTAGCTTAACAGTATCTACAAAACATAAAAACACAACTCCCACTATAAAAACAGCTCATTTGTTCATAACTAGAGAAATGGCAATTTTAAATGTCTAAATTCTTCTTACTTGACAGAAATGCAGTGATCCCACTGCATATTCCTCCATGCTACTTGGTAATGAAGTTCCTGTAGTTCAGCACACCACTCTTTATTTTCATGATCTAATCCTCTTAAATAGATGGAAAGAATATGGCAGAGTCCCAAATTCTGCAAGGCCTGAGCAGGAGTTAAAAAAAAAAAAAGTTAAAAAATAACAATACTAGAGAAACAAAAAACAGCAATCAAACATAAAAAGTAACTTTCAAAATTTTAGTAGTTCGCAATATCACTTAAAATCCCAAAATATTGTTTGTGTGTTCCCCCTAAAACATGAAGACAGAGCTCAAAGGGCTCTGATATTTGATAAAAGAACGGATAAGGAATATTAATAACAGAAATGATAACTTCTGGGACAAACTCCAGTTCAAACGATGAGAAATAGTTTACATGAGATTTTCCATATAAAGGAATTAATTCACGACCAGGCACATTGTATACAGTTCAAGAAATGTCTTCTATTGTTAGCTAAGAAGATTATGACCAACAAATATATATTATCTTTTAAAAAACATTTTTTAATATAAATTTATTTAATTGGAGGTTAATTACTTTACAATATTGTATTGGTTTTGCCATACATCAACATGAATCTGCCACAGGTATACACGGGTTCCCCATCCTGACCCCCTCTCCCTCCTCCCTCCCCATACCATCCCTCTGGATTGTCCAGTGCACCAGCCCCAAGCATCTAGCATCATGCATCGAACCTGGACTGGCGATTCATTTCATATATGATATTATACATATTTCAATGCCATTCTCCCAAATCATCCCACCCTCTCCCTCAGAGTCCAAAAGACTGTTCTATACATCTGTGTCTCTTTTGCTGTTTCGCATACAGGGTTATCATTACCATCTTTCTAGATTCCATATCTATGTGTTAGTATACTGTATTGGTGTTTTTCTTTCTAGCTTAGTTCACTCTGTAAAATAGACTCCAGTTTCACCCACCTCATTTGAACTGATTCAAATGTATTCTTTTTAATGGCTGAAACACAGCTTTCTTATCCATTCGTCTACTGATGGACATCTAGGTCGCTTCCATGTCCTGGCTATTCTAAACAGTGCTGCAATGAACATTGGGGTATACCTGTCTCTTTCAATTCTGGTTTCCTCAGTGTGTATGCCCAGCAGTGGGATTGCTGGGTCATAAGGCAGGTCTATTTCCAGTTTTTTAAGGAATCTCCACACTGTTCTCCATAGTGGCTGTACTAGTTTGCATTCCCACCAACAGTGTAAGAGGGTTCCCTTTTCTCCACACCCTCTCCAACATTTATTGCTTGTAGCCTTTTGGATCGCAGCCATTCTGACTCACGTGAAATGGTACCTCATTGTGGTTTTGATTTGCATTTCTCTGATAATGAGTGATGTTGAGCATCTTTTCATGTGTTTGTTAGCCATCCATATGTCTTCTGTGGAGAAATGTCTATTTAGTTCCTTGGCCCATTTTTTGACTGGGTCGTTTATTTTTCTGGAATTGAGCTGCAGGAGTTGCTTGTATATTTTTGAGATTAGTTGTTTGTCAGTTGCTTCATTTGCTATTATTTTCTCCCATTCAGAAGGCTGTCTTTTCACATTGCTTATAGTTTCCTTTGTTGTGCAGAAGCTTTTAAGTTTAATTAGGTCCCATTTGTTTATTTTTGCTTTTATTTCCAATATTCTGGGAGGTGGGTCATAGAGGATCCTGCTGTGATTCATGTTGGAGAGTGTTTTGCCTATGTTCTGCTCTAGGAGTTTTATAGTTTCTGGTCTTACGTTTAGATCTCTAATCCATTTTGAGTTTATTTTTGTGTATAGTGTTAGAAAATGTTCTAGTTTCATTCTTTTACAAGTAGTTGACCAGTTTTCCCAGCACCACTTGTTAGAGATTGTCTTTAACCCATTGTATATTCTTTCCTCCTTTATCAAAGATAAGGTGTCCATAGGGACCGTGGATTTATCTCTGGGCTTTCTATTTTGTTCCATTGGTCTATATTTCTGTCTTTGTGCCAGTACCATACTGTCTTGATGAATCTGGCTTTGTAGTAGAGCCTGAAGTCAGGCACGTTGATTCCTCCAGTTCCGTTCTTCTTTCTCAAGATTGCTTTGGCTATTTGAGGTGTTTTGTATCTCCACACAAACTGTGAAATTATTTTTTCTAGCTCTGTGAAAAATACTGTTGGTAGCTTGATAGGGATTGCATTGAATCTATAGATGGGATTGCATTGAATCTATAGATTGCTTTGGGTAGTATACTCATTTTCACTATATTGATTCTTCCAATCCATGAACATGGTATATTTCTCCATCTATTAGTGTCCTCTTTGATTTCTTTCACCAGTGTTTTATAGTTTTCTATATATAGGTCTTCAGTTTCTTTAGGTATATATATTCCTAAGTATTTTATTCTTCTTGTTGCAATGGAGAATGGAATTGTTTCCTTAATTTCCCTTTCTATTTTCTCATTATTAGTGTATAGGAATGCAAGGGATTTCTGTGTGTTGATTTTATATCCTTTACTATATTCATATATATTATATGAACTTTACTGTATTCATTGATTAGCTCTAGTAATTTTCTGGTGGAGTCTTTAGGGTTTTCTATGTAGAGGATCATGTCATCTGCAAACAGTGAGAGTTTTACTTCTTCTTTTCCAATTTGGATTCCTTTTATTTCTTTTTCTGCTCTGATTGCTGTGGCCAAAACTTCCAGAACTATGTTGAATAGTAGTGGTGAAAGTGGGCACCCTTGTCTTGTTCCTGACTTTAGGGGAAATGCTTTCAATTTTTCACCATTGAGGATAATGTTTGCTGTGGGTTTGTCATATATAGCTTTTATTATGTTGAGGTATGTTCCTTCTATTCCTGCTTTCTGGAGAGTTTTTATCATAAATGGATGTTGAATTTTATCAAAGGCCTTCTCTGCATCTATTGAGATAATCATATGGCATTTATTTTTCAATTTGTTAATGTGGTGAATTACATTGATTGATTTGCGAATATTGAAGAATCCTTGCATTCCTGGGATAAAGCCTACTTGGTCATGGTGTATGATCTTTTTAATGTGTTGTTGGATTCTGATTGCTAGAATTTTGTTGAGGATTTTTGCATCTATGTTCATCAGTGATATTGGCCTGTAGTTTTCTTTTTTTGTGGCATCTTTGTCAGGTTTTGGTATTAGGGTGATGGTGGCCTCATAGAATGAGTTTGGAAGTTTACCTTCCTCTGCAATTTTCTGGAAGAGTTTGAGTAGGATAGGTGTTAGCTCTTCTCGAAATTTTTGGTAGAATTCAGCTGTGAAGCCGTCTGGACCTGGGCTTTTGTTTGCTGGAAGATTTCTGATTACAGTTTCAATTTCCGTGCTTGTGATGGGTCTGTTAAGATTTTCTATTTCTTCCTGGTTCAGTTTTGGAAAGTTGTATTTTTCTAAGAATTTGTCCATTTCTTCCACGTTGTCCAATTTATTGGCATATAATTGCTGATAGTAGTCTCTTATGATTCTTTGTATTTCTGTGTTGTCTGTTGTGATCTCTCCATTTTCATTTCTGATTTTATTGATTTGATTTTTCTCCCTTTGTTTCTTGATGAGTCTGGCTAATGGTTTGTCAATTTTATTTATCTTTTCAAAAAACCAGCTTTTGGCTTTGTTGATTTTTGCTATGGTCTCTTTTGTTTCTTTTGCATTTATTTCTGCCCTAATTTTTAAGATTTCTTTCCTTCTACTAACTCTGGGGTTCTCCATTTCTTCCTTTTCTAGTTGCTTTAGGTGTAGAGTTAGGTTATTTATTTGACTTTTTTCTTGTTTCCTGAGGTATGCCTGTATTGCTATGAACTTTCCTCTTAGCACTGCTTTTATAGTGTCCCACAGGTTTTGGGTTGTTGTGTTTTCATTTTCATTCATTTCTATGCACATTTTGATTTCTTTTTTGATTTCTTCTGTGATTTGTTGGTTATTCAGAAGCGTATTGTTCAGCCTCCAAATGTTGGAATTTTTAATAGTTTTTCTCCTGTAATTGAGATCTAATCTTAATGCATTATGGTCAGAAAAGATGCTTGGAATGATTTCGATTTTTTTGAATTTATCAAGGTTAGATTTATGTCCCAGGATGTGATCTATCCTGGAGAAGGTTCCGTGAGCACTTGAGAAAAAGGTGAAATTCATTGTTTTGGGGTGAAATGTCCTATAGATATCAATTAGGTCTAACTGGTCTATTGTATCATTTAAAGTTTGCGTTTCTTTGTTAATTTTCTGGTTAGTTGATCTGTCCATAGGTGTGAGTGGGGTATTAAAGTCTCCCACTATTATTGTGTTATTGTCAATTTCCCCTTTCATACTTGTTAGCATTTGTCTTACATATTGCGGTGCTCCTATGTTGGGTGCATATATATTTATAATTGTTATATCTTCTTCTTGGATTGATCCTTTGATCATTATGTAGTGGCCTTCTTTGTCTCTTTTCACAGCCTTTGCTTTAAAGTCTATTTTATCAGCTATGAGTATTGCCACTCCTGCTTTCTTTTGGTCTCTATTTGCATGATATATCTTTTTCCAGCCTTTCACTTTCAGTCTGTTTATGTCCCTTGTTTTGAGGTGGGTTTCTTGTAGACAGCATATACAAGGGTCTTGTTTTTGTATCCATTCAGCCAGTCTTTGTCTTTTGGTTGGGGCATTCAACCCATTTACGTTTAAGGTAATTATTGAGAAGTATGATCCCGTTGCCATTTACTTTATTGTTTTGGGTTCGGGTTTATACACCCTTTTTGTTTCCTGTCTAGAGAATATCCTTTAGCATTTGTTGGAGAGCTGGTTTGGTGGTGCTGAATTCTCTCAGCTTTTGCTTGTCTGTAAAGCTTCTGATTTCTCCTTCGTATTTGAAAGAGATCCTTGCTGGGTACAGTAATCTGGGCTGTAGGTTTTTTTCGTTCAACACTTTAAGTATGTCTTGCCATTCCCTCCTGGCCTGAAGAGTTTCTATTGAAAGATCAGCTGTTATCCTTATGGGAATCCCCTTGTGTGTTATTTGTTGTTTTCCCCTTGCTGCTTTTAATAGTTGTTCTTTGTGTTTGATCTTTGTTAATTTGATTAATATGTGTCTTGGCGTGTTTCGCCTTGGGTTTATCCTATTTGGAACTCTCTGGGTTTCTTGGACTTGGTTGGCTATTTCCTTCCCCATTTTAGGGAAGTTTTCAACTATTATCTCCTCAAGGATTTTCTCATGGTCTTTCTTTTTGTCTTCTTCTTCTGGGACTCCTATAATTCGAATGTTGGAGCGTTTCATATTGTCCTGGAGGTCTCTGAGATTGTCTTCATTTCTTTTAATTCGTTTTTCTTTTTTCCTCTCTGATTCATTTATTTCTACCATTCTATCTTCTATTTCACTAATCATATCTTCTGCCCCTGTTATTCTACTATTTGTTGCCTCCAGAGTGTTTTTTATCTCATTTATTGCATTATTCATTATATATTGACTCTTTTTTATTTCTTCTATGTCCTTGTAAACCTTTCTTGCATCTTCTCAATCCTTGTCTCCAGGCTATTTATCTGTGATTCCATTTTGATTTCAAGATTTTGGATCATTTTTACTATCATTATTTGGAATTATTTATCAGGTAGATTCCCTATCTCTTCCTCTTTTGTTTGGTTTGGTGGGCATTTATCCAGTTCCTTTACCTGTTGGGTAGTCCTCTGTCTCTTCATCTTGTTTATATTGCTGCGTTTGGGGTGGCCTTTCTGCATTCTGGCAGTTTGTGGAGTTCTCTTTATTGTGGAGTTTCCTTGCCGTGGGTAGGACTGTACAGGTGGCTTGTCAAGGTTTCTTTGTTAGGGAAGCTTGTGTCGGTGTTCTGGGGGTGGAGCTGGATTTCTTCTCTCTGGAGTGCAATGAAGTGTCCAGTAATGAGTTATGAGATGTCAATTGTTTTGGAGTAACTTTGGGCAGCCTGTATGTTGGAGCTCAGGGCTGTGTTCCTGTGTTGTTGNCTTGCCGTGGGTAGGACTGTACAGGTGGCTTGTCAAGGTTTCTTTGTTAGGGAAGCTTGTGTCGGTGTTCTGGGGGTGGAGCTGGATTTCTTCTCTCTGGAGTGCAATGAAGTGTCCAGTAATGAGTTATGAGATGTCAATTGTTTTGGAGTAACTTTGGGCAGCCTGTATGTTGGAGCTCAGGGCTGTGTTCCTGTGTTGTTGGAAAATTTGCATGGTATCTCTTGCCCTTGGGTGGTGCTTGGTTTCAGTTTAGGTATGGAGGCATTTGATGAGCTCCTGTCAATTAATGTTCCCTGGAGTCAAGAGTTCTCCGGTGTTCTCAGGGTTTGGACTTAAGCCTCCTGCTTCTGATTTTCAGTCTTATTTTTACAGTAGTCTCAAGACTTTTCCTTATATACAGCACCATTGATAAAACATCTTGGTTAAAGATGAAAAGTTTCTCCACAGCGAGGGACACCCAGAGAAGTTCACAGAGTTACACAGAGAAGAGAGGAGGGAGGAGGGAGTTAGCGGTGACCTGAATGAGATGAGGTGGAATCAATAGAGGAGAGAGCAAGCTAGCTAGTAATCACTTCCTTATGGGTACTCCACCACTGGACCACCCAGAGATGTTCACGGAGTTATACAGAGAAGAGAAGAGGGAGGAAGGAGACAGAGGTGGCCAGGAGGATAAAAGGGGGGAATCAAAAGGAGAGAGACAGATCCAGCCAGTAATCAGTTCAGTAAGTGTTCTCCACCGTCTGGAACACACAGAGATTTACAGAGTTGGGTAGAGAAGAGAGGGGGTAGGGAGGAGACAGAGCCGACCTGATGGAGAAAAAGGAGAGTCGAAAGGGGGAGAGAGCAGTCAAGCCAGTAATCTCGCTTCCAAGTAAAACTGGGTACTGAAGATTGGGTTCTTAAAGGTACAAAATTGATAACAAATAACAAAAAGCAAAGATTAAGAATCTAGAGTACAGTTTGGAATTTCAAAAATACAATATTAAAGAAAAGAAGAAAAAAAAGAAAGAGAAAAGAAAAAAAACAAAGTCACAAAATTATAAAATATATATATATGAAGTTTGCTTTTTTTTTTTATATGTAAGAACTTTATTTTTTTTTTGTATTTATTTATTTTTTTACACGAACTCCCAAACATGAACCCCCCTCCCACCTCCCACCCCACATCTTCCCTCCAGATCATCCCCATACACCAGCCCCAAGCATCCTGCATCCTGCATTGAACATAGACTGGCAATTCATTTCTTACATGATAGTATACATATTTCAATGCTATTCTCCCAAATCATCCCTCCCTCTCCCTCTCCCTCTCCTTCTCCCTCAGAGTCCATAAGTCCGCTCTACACATCTGTATCTTTTTTGCTGTCTTGCATACAGGGTCCTCATTACCATCTTTCTAAATTCCATATATATGTGTTAGTATACTGTATTGGTGTTTTTCTTTCTGGCTTACTTCACTCTGTATAATTGGTTCCAGTTTCATCCATCTTATTAGAACTGATTCAAATGTATTCTTTTTAATGGCTGAGTAATACTCCATTGTGTATAT
>SJYX01024051.1:256739-268262 GCA_006410675.1 Oreotragus oreotragus
TATGTCTTCTTTGGAGAAATGTCTATTTAGTTCTTTGGCCCATTTTTTGATTGGGTCGTTTATTTTTCTGGAATTGAGCGGTATAAGTTGCTTGTATATTTTTGAGATTAGTTGTTTGTCAGTTGCTTCATTTGCTATTATTTTCTCCCATTCAGAGGGTTGTCTTTTCACCTTGCTTATAGTTTCCTTTGTTGTGCAGAAGCTTTTAATTTTAATTAGATCCCATTTGTTTATATTTGCTTTTATTTCCAGTATTCTGGGAGGCGGATCATTGAGGATCCTGCTGTGATTTATGTCGGAGAGTGTTTTGCCTATGTTCTCCTCTAGGAGTTTTATAGTTTCTGGTCTTACATTTAGATCTTTAATCCATTAAAAATAGGGTTTGTTTTTTTTTTTGCAAAGTAATAGTTGGTTATAAACGTGAACATTAAAGAAGTAGTAGAGGACTTAAAAAAAAAAAAAAAAAGAATGATCATAAAAATATATCTAGGACTGTCTCTGGTGTTGTTATGGGTATTGTGGGGTCAGTTCATTTTCGGATAGTTCCTTGGTCCAGCTTATATTTCTCAAGATCTATAGGCCCCTTCCTATGTAGTCGGTACTAACAACAGGGTTTTAATCTATTGCACCTGTCACTTCCAAGGCGGTTCCCTCTTTTTAGCTTCTTCTGTTTGCTGGTCTCTTCAGTGTCTGATTTCCGCCCTGACACAAAGTGGGCAGTGGTGGACACTTTTTTTTAGGTTTAGGCTCACTTGTTCAGTCACGCTGTGGGGAGGGAGGGATGCTGCAATCACATAACACTGGCGTGTGCTCACAGTGCCTCAGCCACACTGGGCCTGCCCCCACTCACGGTGCGTGTGCCCTCCCTGCCCACACTGCTCAGGTTCTAGGTTGCTCTGCCAGGAACAGTCTGAGGCAGGCCCTGGGCTGCATGCACCTCCCAAATCTAAGCTGCTACGGTTCAGGCACTTGGGTAGTCCTCAGAGGTGTAGACTTGGGCCTGCGTTTTGTGCCCTTCCCAGGTCCAAGCAGCTCAGGTGATGAGGTGTTTGGCAAGCACGGTCGCTGTAACTTATTGCCTCCCCTGTCCCGTCCACTGGGTTTTCTGGGTGTACAACCGGCACACCTTCTCAGGCAGATGTTGACCGTCCTGAACCCTAAGAAGTCTTAGTTAGCAAAGAAGCCTGCTTGCAGTTTGGTAGATAATGTCCTCTGGGGCTGTGATTGCCCCCTTCTGGTTGTGGCTCCCTGTCACCAGAGGGGGATGGTCTGTAGCCGGCTAGTTCTGCTCAGTCCTTTGTTCTGTGAGTGGGCCTGGCGGTGTCTTAGGTTAGGGCTAAGAAGCCTGCTTGCAGTTTGGTAGATAATGTCCTCTGGGGCTGTGATTGCCCCCTTCTGGTTGTGGCTCCCTGTCACCAGAGGGGGATGGTCTGTAGCCGGCTAGTTCTGCTCAGTCCTTTGTTCTGTGAGTGGGCCTGGCGGTGTCTTAGGTTAGGGCTTCTTGCGTGGTAGCTATCCCACAGTCTGGTTTGCTAGCCCAAGTTAGTTCGCTCAGATTGCCCTCGGGGCATTCAGGTCTGGTCCTTACCCTAAGCAATGCAGCCCGCGCCTCACTGACCAGCTCCTGCTCGCTAGCGGTAGGTGCAGGCATCTGCGTTGCTTCTCCGCTGGGGGAGTTACCATTGAGCTTGTAATCTGTGGGTTTTAATTATTTATTTTTCCTCCCTGTTATTTTGCCCTCTGTGCTTCCAAGGCTCACCACAGATTCAGCAGTGAGAGTATTTCCTGGCGTTTGGAAACTTCTCTCTTTTTAAGACTTCCTTCCCGGGATGGAGCTCTGTCCCTACTTCTTTTATCTCTTTTTTTTGTCTTTTATATTTTTTCCTACCTCCTTTCGAAGACAATGGGCTGCTTTTATGGGTACCTGATGTCCTCTGCCACCATTCAGAAGTTGTTTTGTGGAATTTACTCAGCATTTAAATGTTCTTTTGATGAGTTTGTGGGGGAGAAAGTGGTCTCCCCGTCCTATTCCTCAGCCATCTTAGGACTGCCCTCTCACTTTCACTTTTTACTTTCATGCATTGGAGAAGGAAATGGCAACCCACTCCAGTGTTCTTGCCTGGAGAATCCCAGGGATGGGGAAGCCTGGTGGGCTGCCGTCTACGGGGTCACGCAGAGTTGGACACGACTGAAGTGACTTAGCAGCAGCAACAGCAGCAGCTCTATACTATCTTTCAGGTCAGTCATTTGTCCAATTTACCTGTGTATCCTTCTTAGTTTTAATCCCAGTGAAAGAAAAATAACCTTCAGTCTTAGCCTTAGTTTATCTGGTTATGTAAATAGTTCACTGATATACTGAAATAATCTGAGCACTACACAAGTAGTGCTTTACTAAAGCAGAAAAAAAAAGTACCTGAATTATTCCTGCCTGACGAGTTGATGAGGAGATTGTTGTCTCGAGGTCATATGTTACTAAGGCTTTCCCCCACATTGCTTCATGTTCATATGTTCGTAGTCTACAAGAAAAGAGTTTTTAAATGCCTTTGAGTTCTATATGCATGTAACTTCTTTCATAACAGAATTACTATAGCAATATCTATGAAAAAGCAATATACCTAGTAAGGGGTTGTAACATTTTCCCTCCACCACAGCCGTAAAGACTATCTGGCTCTCCTATACTTCTGTAGATTTCTAAAAGCAGATCCTAAAAACAGAAAAAAAAAATTTTTTTAATTGAAGGGAAAAAATATCAGTTTATGAGTTTAGCAAATTTAAATTATATAACATGTTATAAAGGTAAAATATAATAATATTGGAATATATACTAAAGATATGGATTGCCAACACAACAAACTGATCTGAGACAACAGAATGACTATGGACTACTTAAAAAGAATTGCTCACAATTTAATGAATTAGATAAGATATAAATCCCAACCTATGATGCTTCTAACATATGCAAAAAAGCCCATAAAAACAAAAGCAAACAATCCTGTCAACAGCTAAAACTGTACATGGGAAAATGAAGTTCTGCAAAAATCTTACTCTTCAAAAGTGAACTTGGTAAAAAAAAGTTGTAAGGTTTTCTTTCAAAGAAAATTCAAAGTTGTACTATGTAATAATTGGTAAAATGTGATATAAAGAATTGGTTTGATGATTCAAACTCTGCAATAAAATTTACTCAGGAAAGAATTGATTCTGTTTAAAATAATCTCAATAAAATAAAAATGAAAACAGAAAACAAAACAGAAAGAAGCAAAGGAAAGAAAACAAAGAGAAATGGCATTACATAGAAAATTGATCAAGCACTTTAAATATCTTAATGGTAGTTGCTCCAGGAAATATTTTCTAAACACAAATTGATATTGGCATGTTTATCATTCTAATCAAATTGTTTCTATTCATAAGGATGAAATCAAGCCCTTAAGTGTTGAAACATTTAGTCCTGAAGCTAGCACAGTACCTGGAGCACAGGAGATACTCCAAAAACTCAGAAAAGAGGATAAAACTATAAACTAACAAAATAGGGAAGGAGAAAAATCAGGAAAACAGTACCAAAAAGGCACACAGAATGTATTTCAAGTAAGGCACAGTTGATGGTGTTAAGTGTTGATGAAACATTAAGGAAGAGGTTGAATAAAAGGTGAGGGCTAGACTTAGTAACATCAAGTTTTTGAGTGATATTAGCAGGTGCTATTCAGTGGAAATTGAAACCTTCTTTCACAATGTTTGGCTGTGATGGGAAGGGAGAAAAAAAGGGTGTCACATTAAAGAGGACAAAAGGAAAAAAGAAATGATTTTGTGTTAATTTGAAGGAGAATGTTTTTAATAAGAAGAGTCTGAAATGTTTGAATATATTGAGAAGAAGCATGGCACAATAAAAAATAAAGTTCTTGACAGTTGAAAAACAAAGCACAGAAAAAAGGACAGCAGGAGAAACTGTTCCTCTGCTTTAACAAAAGGAAAGATTACAATGGGAGCAGATGCAGGAAGATTTCTATGTTTGACAGTGTCATATGGTGGCACTTCCTATCTATGTCCCCTATTTTGTCTAAGAAGTAGGAGACACAGTGAAAGCAGAGAAGAGAACATTAGAGGTGTAAGCAAACTGAAGAAGATTGAACTCATTTTAAAGGAAGAACAGGTCACATTAAGAGTCAAATTTAAATGTTTAAATTTAAAAATTTACAGAAGAAGCAATCTGCCCTGAGATGTGATATACAATAAACAAGTAAACAAATAAAAATATAAATGTTAAGTGCTAAGAAGAAAATAAACAGAGTACTGTAGCAGAAAAATATATGATATAATTCACCCTATGAGATAGGTGGTTGTACTTTCATCTTTCTGATAAAGGAACTCAAAGTTGAAAAGATTAAGTAACTTCTGGAAGATTATACAACTAAGGAATAAGGATAGAACTCATTTGCCTAATCCGAGGCCTAAGCTTCAAACCATGAATTTAACATATTTGACAGTTCAAAAAGTAACTTCAGTTTGAAAATCAAATGACAAATCTATATAGTCTTTATAACAAAACAATAGTCCAAAGTGTAAAACAAATATGAACATTTATAATAAAGTCTATAATATATACCTGTAAACTTATCCCGGTTTCTTCCTTACTTTTTTCACTCAAACTGGAAATAGTTGTACTTTGGCTTTCTTCTTCAAATGTAAGACTTCTGTTTGTCACAAGAGCATCTTTTTTAATGGGAATAAACTATTTCGAGGCTTGCTAATATGTATACCATAAACTTTGAAAGGAAAAACTAACAAAGGTTACAATTAAAACATAATAAAGCATTTATACTTGAGAACAATACCAAGCCTAGAATAGACAAGGAATTTGTGAGTATTAGGTCTTTGAATGAGAATTACATTTTAACCGCAGTCCCATTTATGGAAAAGCTATATGCCAAAATATGCTTATTTTTACAGAGCTTAAAAATAGAGCAGAAGCCCTTGAGTTCAATTCCTAAATGGTCTGTCAGTGATTTTACCTGAAGTTTAACCTCACTGGGGTTTCCCTAGTGGCCCAGAGGGTAGAATCTGCCTGCAATGTGGGAGACCTGGGTTTTGATCCCTGGTCAGGAAGATCTCCCAGAGAAGGGAATGACTATCCACACCAGTATTCTTGCCTGGAGAATTCCACAGACTGAGGAGCCTGGCAGGCTATAGTCTATGGGGTTTAAAAGAGTCAGACACGAATGAGCGACTTAACACTTACTTAACCTCATTAATAAACACAGGCAAATTAAGACCATACCTGAGATACCACTTAACACTTGATAATTTGGCAAAACTTAAGAAATCTGGTAGTGTTGAAAAGGAAGTGGACCAGTAGAACCACAGGTAATAAGTGACAGAATTAAAACTCAGATTTGTCTACATTTTGCTATTAACTAACTTGAATAGGAAACCTAAGAGAGCAATTCACTTTTTTGACCTGATAGTGTTTGTATATTTTGCTTTTATACTTTTCCTGATCACTTTAGATTTACCAAAGTCTCAGTTCACCTGAGTCACTGAAGAAAATCAACATTCCCTACCCTTTCTATGGCAACCCATTCCAGTATTCTTGCCTGGAGAATTCCATGGACAGAGGAGCCTGCCAGACTACAGTCCATGGGGTTGCAAGAGTTGGACATGACTTAGCGACTAAACCACCACCACTCTTTCTATACACCTCATGTCTGTTTGCCCTCCCCTGTCCATTAGGCATTTGAAAANGAAGAAAATCAACATTCCCTACCCTTTCTATGGCAACCCATTCCAGTATTCTTGCCTGGAGAATTCCATGGACAGAGGAGCCTGCCAGACTACAGTCCATGGGGTTGCAAGAGTTGGACATGACTTAGCGACTAAACCACCACCACTCTTTCTATACACCTCATGTCTGTTTGCCCTCCCCTGTCCATTAGGCATTTGAAAAAAAAAAAAATCAGATTGTCAAAGCAAACAACAAGTCCCATTTATGAAGCACTTCTCCCCTAAAGCTAACCAAAATAAAATCCAGGCACCTGTGCTTGTTAAACAAGCAATTTTGCAAAAATTTGCCACATTCTATATAATCACTTATTCTCAAATTAAAAGAGCTTTTATTTATACTCAGATAAGAACTGTTATTCACCCCTGATTAGTAAAAAATGTTATTCTATGGCACCAAGATACTGAGGTGCACTCACATTAAAATTACTACAAAGTATGCAGAGTTTCTGCCAAATTTTTAAGACCTAAAGTTGTCAAAAATCAATTTCGTAGTCATTTTATTTATCTTTGTACAAAGTAAAGTCTTAAGCATTCACAAACATGTCAATTACAAATTATACACATGATCTACACACTGTCAATTTTGGGGGGTATTTTAATAAAATCTAGAAGTTACATTCCAATTCTATTAAGCTATAGTTGATAAGTATACTGATATATAAGGGTATACTGATCACACTGTAGATTTTTAAGTTTTTAATTGAAAAGGAGAAATTAAAACAAATGAGAGCATTAAGTGAACCAGTCCGAGTCTACTAAATCATATCTAAACTAGGATCTGAACTCTGGTGTCTGGTTTTCCACAATCCAAAAACCATACTGCTTTCAGCTTAATGATAATCCAAAGTAGAAATTATAGGTAGGAAGGATAAGAAATGCATCAATGTAACACTTCTTTGCTATTTCAATTTTGTAGTATGGGTGATTTCACAGTGGGAAAGTGAGGCTAACTATAAAAATAAATATTTACTGTAAAGCAATTATTCTCCAATTAAAAATTAATTACTTAATTAAAAAATAAACACTAAGCTATTTCAAATGAACAAAGATTTGAGGAAGGCCATTAGGACAGTAAACTGTATTTTTTACTCTTCAACTTTCTTGGCTATTTTTTGCTTTTTTCTATTATCTAATATTATACCTGTTAAACTCTTATGAGAGTTCTAACTCAGAGGAAAAGCAAAGTAAAGAAGTAGGAATCCAGGTAGACACCAAAACAGTGAAAGCGATTTAGTCACAGAAAGCAATCAGGTTACATTACTTCTAGTCAATAAGTAAAATGGATCTTGGATAAAGTGAGAGAACAGTGGTAAACTTAATTTAAAATTAGGGAATCATTCAACCATTTTAAAAATAATTATTGATTACTTATATAAAGTTCCCAATGCTAGTTACTACAGGGAATACAGAGAAAAGTAAGGATGATCTCTGTCCTCCAGAAGTTTGTTATCTGTGTAATTTTTATAATTATTGAGTAATAAACATCTCTAGTTCAGGGCAGAATTGCTTATTTCTTTAACATACTTTTATTATCATTTCTCCTTAAAAGGTAGAAAGTGCTTATTTAAATTATCTTTTAAATGGGAGAGTGGAAGTAAAACACATCTTTAATATATACCTTTAATGAAACAAATTCGACACCAATTTTACAAACCAAAACTTTCAAATCCCATTACCTTTTCTCTTGATCATCCAAGTTCTTCTTATCTGCATAGATTTCTGCATAGAGCAATGCTGTAAAATGAGCAGCACAAGACTGAGCTACTTTGGCAACCTCTAGATAATTCAACTCCAGCCAGAAAGCATCATCAAAAACTGTTCCAGAAGAAGGTCTAAAGAAAAAATTTAAATATAGTCACATCCATTTCTTTAACTTACATACCAAAAGTATGTTGATATAGAATACAATGGTAGCCAGTGGTAGTTAAAAAGAAAATTACATCCAAATAACCAAAAACCACATATCCCCAATATATAACAATAAACACCTAACATAATATAGAATTCCAGCACTCTTTTTGGATCACATATCTATTAGAAAATCTGATAAAAGCTATGGACCATCATCCCATAAAATTTTGAGGTTCATACTTGCCCCCCACCAAGGGATCCATGGACCACAGGCTAAGAACAGGCTATACAGTATACAGTAAAAATACATACACAAGTGTTTTTAAATGATCAATTTAATGAAAATATTATTTCTTCTAAGACACATTTACACGTCTTTCTTATTACAGTTAATTTTCTTCTCAGCTAATTGCCTAGGTTGAAGTTATTTAACAAAAATCTTCCATGGTGATAACAGTAGGCCCTAATTGGAAGGGACGATATTATCTTTCTCAAAACAATTTTATAGAGATGTGACAAGGCAGTAGTTAAGAAAATTGGAATTAAAGCAGGAAACTCTAGCTAAGTTCAAATCCAGCTGGGTTACCTACTACAAGCTGTATGAATTTTGGAACGTAATTTCTTAAGCCTCAGTTTCTTCATTTGCAAAACCAGGAAACAATATATACCTGAGAGAACAGCTGTAATGAGCAAATAATGCTTACAAAGCTGATGAATAAAGTACCTATCACATAGCCAAGACTTTTAACTATAGCTATTCTGAGAAACCAGTCCTAAAGGAAATCAGTCCTGAGTGTTCATTGGAAGGATTGATGTTGAAGCTGAAACTCCAATACTTTGGCCACCTGATGCGAAGAGCTGATTCATTTGAAAAGACCCTGATGCTGGGAAAGACTGAAGGTGAGAGGAGAAGGGGACAACAGAGGATGAGATGGTTGGATGGCATCACCGATTCAATGGACATGAGTTTAAGTAAACTCTGGGAGTTGGTGATGGACAGGGAGGCCTGGCGTGCTGTAGTCCATGGGGTCACAAAGAGTCAGACACGACTGAGTGACTGAACTGAACTGATTCTGAGAAACATGAACCTGAACTCAAGTTCTTACCCTTTATTCTATGTCCCAGCCATATTCTTTCAAGAATCTTCTTTAAGGCCTTATTTAGAATAAAAACTTAATATTGAGAAATTTTATCTTCTTGAAGGCTAACCAAAGTAAATACTTCTCTAACTGAATGGTAAATATAAAATGAGTAATTCAGAGGTGAAACTGCCTCCCAACACTGAGAAAAGAGATGCTGCCAGTTAAAAGTTTTGAATGGGGTTTCTCACAAGAGGATTCAATATAAAACAATATAGTGAATCGGTAGCTTTCTAACCAGAAACACAGACACCGAAAGGCCAAACACTTCTTTTTCTAAGCATGAGATGCCAAGGATGAGGAGGATACAGAGGAGTAAATTTTTAAGATGTAAATGCATTTAGGTCAAAAAATGTTACCAAATTCCACTACCAATTTTTTATTTTTCTCCCACTATTCCCTCCCATTCTTTATCAGTCACTGACACTACCACCATACAAACTAATGAGACATCAATGCCTACCTATTCAAGTTATAGGCTTATTACATTATTTCTTTAAAGTTCTGGTCAACTCTGGAGCAATACAAACCTTTCGACCATCCTCTCAATCAATTCCTGTACTCATTGTTAAACATCTCAAAAAAAAAAAAAAAGGGAACAAAAATACTGAATTATAAAGCAATTTATCAGAATCAAGATAATAAACACTGTATAGACAGTATCACTATATAGAACCACAGATTTTGAGGACCATGTAACACAGTAAAGAAACTTGTGCTTCATAATAAGGATAAATAAAGGAACTTTTGATATAATTCTAAGTACTTTTGAGACAAAAGTAAAGAAAAAAGTTAAAAGAGGAGCAATGCAACTAAAAGTAACCTGGAAAATCACTATTCCTTTTCCATTACTATAAATGAAATAAACTAAAGCCCCCAGAGACTGAATGATTAAGCAAAGATAACACTGTTACTATTATAGTTGGGGCTAGAATTCAGTGCTCAGTTGCTCAGTTGTGTCTGACTCTTTGTGACCCCAAGGACAGTAGCCTTCCAGGCTCCTCTGTCTATGGGATTCTCTGGGCAAGAATGCTGGAATGGGTTGCCATTTCCTTCTCCAAGAATTCAGAGTTCCTACAGTATTCAAAGTCTTGTAATTTATCTTGTAATAACTTATAATGGAAAATAATTTGAAAAAAATTATATAACTGAATCACTTTGCTGAACACCAGAAACACAATATTATAAATCAACTATACTTCACTTAAAAAAGTATTGAGAGTTCCTGACTTTGATTTCATCAAAGCTCCACCCTGAATATGGAATTATTCATATGGATTTATTTCAAGGAGAAATAAGCACCACACATATTAAATACAGCACCTTGTAACAGCATTACCTCAAATAATCATGTTAAAATTCAGTGAGCAATAACAAGTTACACTTCTAAATATTCAAACTCAAGAACCAGTAGTCACATTACCTCTTTTGTCTCCTCATGTAGTCCACAACAGCAAGCATCGTTCTTTGTGATTTTTTATCCACATGGCATCGAAAAAAGTGCTCTGACTCTGACAAAGAAAGAGATGCCCCATCAGTCCCAGACAGGTGTGCTTAGGCGTCGTCTTCCTTTTGTCTGGAATTGTCTTCCTCTACACTATAAGGTTCTAGCACAAAACGGGCTCTTAATAAATATGAATCAACAAATGGAATTTAATGACATTTCTTTTTCTTTTAAAAGAAACTATATGCTTAATAAGATTAAGAATTTAACTGTAATTTATATTTATTTCTGAAGAGGACTAATTCATTGATTTAGTAACTATTTATATAGGACTTTCTAATGTACTAGGTAGGTGCTTAGTATACAATGGTATAAGAAAGACTATTTCTGACCAAATGGAACTCAATGACTAGCCTAAGAGACTCTTAACACAGTGTGATGTGTGCTATGATAAAGTTTAGAATATCAGAGAGGCATATAAAAAAAGAACTCTGAACAAGAAGAGTTTCACAGAAAAGAATGGTATCTGAAAAACTAATGTTTCATTTGGAGAGGAAAAAAGAACAGTGTTCCAGACAACAGTAAGATGGCTGAAACAAGAATGAACATGGAGAATTTACTGAAAGATTTCACTGTATTGAACCACAGAGCTGGAAAGCGGCTGTGGACAAAAAAAAAATAGATGGACTGATGTTATTTATAACACAGAACTCCCAGGATTTGGTGATCAGATGAGACATGTGAGCAAGGTTTCAGGCTTAAACCACTGCATGCTCTTTATTGAAAAGAGGAGGCTGGGGGTCAGAGGTGAAGATGATAAATTTACCTTTGGACAGCTGAATTTGAGATGTACGTAGGACATTCAAATGAAGGCAGTGAGACTTACAGACATCAGAAAAGAAACCATTTGATAGACATCTATATACTTTCCTTTTCAATCATAAGTTTTACATGTGAAATTTAAAGGTTCATTTCAGTTCAGTTCAGTTCAGTCGCTCAGTCGTGTCCGACTCTTTGCGACCCCATGAATCGCAGCATGCCAGGCCTCCCTATCCATCACCATCTCCCAGAGTTCACTCAGACTCACGTCCATCGAGTCCGTGATGCCATCCAGCCATCTCATCCTCGGTCGTTCCCTTCTCCTCCTGCCCCCAATTCCTCCCAGCATCAGAGTCTTTTCCAATGAGTCAACTCTTCGCATGAGGTGGCCAAAGTACTGGAGTTTCAGCTTTAGCATCATTCCTTCCAAAGAAATCCCAGGGTTAATCTCCTTCAGAATGGACTGGTTGGATCTCCTTGCAGTCCAAGGGACTCTCA
>SJYX01024052.1:0-31662 GCA_006410675.1 Oreotragus oreotragus
CGGCCGACGCGGCCGCCGGTCCCCTTGACTGGCTAGAGGGGGGCCTCCACTGGCAGTGCTCGCCCCCAGATCTGGAATTAGAACTTAAAGCCAAGGGAAGAGCTTTGGACTCCGCAGCCCATGCTTTTCTTCTGGAGCAGCCGCTGTGGGGAGTGGAGCTGGTGCCCCGGAGCGTCCAAGCGCGTCTGTTTTCCGACCCGGAGCTTGGCCCTTCGCCCTCTGGACCGCTCAGCGTTCAGCGCTTAAGCAATGTCAGTGTCGTCTCCTATTTGCTGAACCCCTCCTATCTGGACTGCCTGCCCCGGGTTGAGCTGAGCTATCAGAGCAGTGTTGGAAGCTGCGAACTGGTCGATTTCCAGGCGCTGAGTCCAGAGAGCGGCTGCCTGGATGAGGCCTCCTCTTATCCCCAGCCGCTCAACGCAGAGATGGCTCCCGCCTCGTGGCAGGGATGTCCGCCTCTTTCTAGAGAAGGCCTGCCCGAAATCCACCATCTCCGCATGAAGCGGCTGGAATTCCTTCAGCAGGCCAGCAAGGGTCAGGCTTTACCCACCCCTGNCCGCTCAACGCAGAGATGGCTCCCGCCTCGTGGCAGGGATGTCCGCCTCTTTCTAGAGAAGGCCTGCCCGAAATCCACCATCTCCGCATGAAGCGGCTGGAATTCCTTCAGCAGGCCAGCAAGGGTCAGGCTTTACCCACCCCTGACCAAGATCATGGCTACCACAGCCTGGAGGAGGAGCACAGTCTGCTCCGGATGGAGCCGAAGCACTTCGGAGACAGTCCGACTCAGTGTGTTCCTGCTGCTGGAGCCGTTCCCGGAACCGCCCAGGAACCCACTGAGGCTAAAACAGAATTGTTGATTAGAGAAGTTTCTTTCGGATTGGAAAGACAGAGCCCCTCGGGAGGCATTCCATCTTGTGAGAATGGACAGGAGCTTGGAGAGGACCAAATAAGTGTAGTTGACTCTTCAGACATAGACGATGACCTTCCCATTTCTGCCAGACCAGCCTGTAGTAACAAGTTGATAGATTACATTCTGGGAGGTGCAGCCAGTGACCTGGAAACAAGTTCTGATTCGGAAGATGAGGATTGGGACGAAGACGTTGAGGATGACGGTTTTGATAGTGATAGCTCATTCTCAGAGTCAGACCTTGAACAAGACTCAGAAGGGCTCCACCTTTGGAACTCTTTCTATAGTGTGGATCCTTATAATCCCCAAAACTTTACAGCAGCAATTCAGACTGCTGCCAAAATTCTTCCCGGAAACCCTTCTGATTCAGAGAAGGATAAGTCTGACTTAGGAAATTCTCCCCAGACTGGAAGTCTTCCCGAGTCTCCTTATCATAATTCTGGAGATGATGATGACTGGGAATCTAGTGCAGATGAAGCAGAGAGTCTCAAACTGTGGAATTCTTTTTGTAATTCTGACGACCCCTACAACCTTCTAAATTTTAAGGCTCCTTTTCAAACAGGGAAAAATTGGAAAAGCTGTCTTGACTCAGAGAGGCCATCTGAGCCCATTTCTGAGTGTCACACCTTACTTTCCTGTAAGGGGCAGCTGTTAGGGAGCCGAGAAAGTAAATGTCCAGACTTGGTACAGGGTGTGTTTGTTTCTGGAGGAAGACATACACATATCCGGAGAAAAAAGGTTTGTTTCTTTTAACATTCCTGATAATTTGTACTTTCTGTTCTGATGTGGAAAAGTGTGAGTTTCCTGGAGCCATAGTAGTGCTTATTTTTTAGGAAAGACTCCAAGCTCTTACACTTTGGTTGAAAAATGACCACCTCTCCTTTTCCCTCATGTAGAGTGTTGTTCCTGTCTGAATTGAAGGTGTCAGTGTATAGATGTTAGCTTGAGGGTGCTGTTTTCTTTTGGGTTGGCAGCTCTGGGCCGTTTCCCTTCAAGTTTCAACTTTTCACTTTTTTTAAGGAACAGAAAAATTAAACTTTGTGTATACATATTTCAATACTAGATATTGAGAAGGTCCTGTTGTAGCAGAGTTTTGTGATATTAAGTGTAGCATGTCATTTACAGTTACTTCTCCATTTTCAGGATAAGTGTTTTCATGCCTCTCCGTTAGAACCCAAAGGGATGATGGTACCAAGTAGCAAGTCATAGTTGTCTGGTTGTTTGCCATGAAAGAAAATACTAGTTTCAGTATTAAAAACGTTTGGACATTTGGAATTTTGATTGACAGTAATACTGAAAATAGTATTACCTTTTCTTAAGGTAGCAGTCCAAATGATCATTGGCCCACTATAGGTTAACCATTTGTAATTATGATGGTCACTTATTTGGTTTTCTTGAGTAGTTGTTTCCTATTCCCAGGCTAGTCTTAAAACTGCATGGAGCATTTATTTTACTCTTTCATCACATTCCAAAAGTAACCTTATTTGGGGAATCTTTTCAGTTGCCTTTTTTTTTTTTTTAATTCAGCTGAGGTTATTAATGGAAGAGAAATCCCCACAAACAGACAGGGTATCTTTTATTGTGGAGCAAAAGTTTCTTTAGTTACCTTTACTTTTATTTGGAAAGATAAAGGTGAATTATTATTGACCTCAAATTCTGCTGCATCATAGTTTCAAGTGGAAAGAACTGTAATCCATTGGCTCCAAATGACCAGCTTAATCTTTGAAACTCTCCCTAGGGTAGAAAATGTCCCTAAATGGTGATATTCTTATGTCTTAGCTGTAGAAGCAAAATAAGGCATATTAAAAATTAGATTTTAGTTCACACTTTTGTTAATGCTGTCTTAAATGTTTTTCGCTATGTTTTTAAAAGGTCTCTGACAAAATGGCCTGTATAGTGAATAGATAAACAAAGTGAGGCAATGGAATGAGCACTTGGCATCTAGAGACTTGTGTTCTCTACTCCTAAGTGGTTAAGGCCAACAGATTTAGGAAGATAGCCAGAGCTGGGAAGTAACTTGACCTCTCATGGCCTTGACTGACTAACTTATAATAATAATGGCTATTGTATGAATTATTGCACGATTTAAGTGAGGTGAGTAGATAAAACTCATAGTTGCTTTGCCTTAAATGATAACTCTTGTGTAGGGATCTCAGCCCAGTGTCATGTTTCTTTTTAGCTTGCTCACTGAGTAAAAAGTGAGATGAGTCAAGTAGATGTTACTATGTACTAGAAGCAACATTTATAAAAGTTTATGTCTGGAATATGGTAAAGTTATTTACAACCTTTGACTACATCCATTCTTTACTACTACTACTAAGTCACTTCAGTCGTGTCCGACTCTGTGCGACCCCACAGACGGCATCCCATTGGGCTCCGCCATCCCTGGGATTCTCCAGGCAAGAACACTGAAGTGGGTTGCCATTTCCTTCTCCAATGCCTGAAAGTGAAAGTGAAGTTGCTTAGTCGTGTCTGACTCAGCGACCCCACGGACTGCAGCCTACCAGGCTCCTCCATCCATGGGAGTTTCCAGGCAAGAGTACTGGAGTGGGATGCCATTGCCTTCTCCCACATCCATTCTTTAGGTATATGGGAATAATGGATAGTTCCCAATTCTTAGAATGAGGCTTTCAGATCTGGGAATGCTTTATTAAATGGCAAATGTGGTGCAGATTGTGGAGCCGGGCTGAGCTGGAATCCTGATTGCACCCCTGGAAGCTGAATGATTTGAATGAGTCAGTTTACCTTGGTTTCCTTATCTATACAATGAAGATGATGATAATGCATACCTTATAGGGTATGTATTATTAAGTGAGATGAAAATTGTTAAGTAGTTTGAAAAGAACCTGGCATATGGTCACCACTGTGTAAATGTTATTTACCTTGGTGATAAAATGAATGAGTAATGCGGCTCTGCTCAGTCGCTTCAGTCGTGTCCGACTCTGTGCGACCCCAGAGACGACAGCCCACCAGGCTCCCCCATCCCTGGGATTCTCCAGGCAAGAACACTGGAGTGGGTTGCCATATTCCAATGTTAGAATGCAATATTTAGTAAGGTGTTACATATCTACTAATTGTCCTCGAGGGTATTCCTTGGCCTGATGTAAAGGGAATGAAAGTAGCCAGCCACAGTGGAATTAGCTGATGTAAGTAATGAATGTACTTTAAAACAAGTTTTGACATTTGGTATTTGATATCTTAAAAAGATATTTCTATATTAGAAATTGAGTAGGGATTAAAAGGAACTGTCACATACCTGTGATCATATATATTGTAGTAGTCACAATTGCATGTATATACGGTGATAGGATAATGAAGAATACAAAGAGTGTTTTTATCTTAACTACAAAGTCTCTTATAGTAACAAAACCTTTTGCTAAGTCACTTCAGTCATGTCCGACTCTGCGCGACCCCATAGACTGCAGCCCACCAGGCTCCGCCATCCCTGGGATTCTCCAGGCAAGAACACTGGAGTGGGTTGCCATTTCCTTCTCCAGTGCATGAAAGGGAAAAGCGAAAGTGAAGTCGTTCAGTCATGTCCGACTCTTCGCGACCCTGTGGACTGCAGCCCGCCAGGCTCCTCCGCCCATGGGATTTTCCAGGCGAGCACTGGAGTGGGGTGCCACTGCCTTCTCCAGCATAACCTTAAAGATAGGTTTTGTTGCAGTTTGATTACTAAGTAACTTTTTCTTCTGTGTTCTGATTATAAAAGTAATTAATATAATACTACTACTACATGTTTATGATTCAAGAATTGAAAAACACTGAAAAGTTACTTTTTTTAAAAAAAGAAATAGAAGTGAGCTTTCGTGCTGTAATAAAAGCATTCAGGAATATACTTCTGAAATACTTAAGAAACATTTGTCATTTTGAAAGAGTGTACAAGTTTGTTTCTTTACTTCTGTTATATTTGAGATTAAAATTACTCTTATCTTTATAGGTAACCTTCCTTGAAGAAGTTACTGAGTATTATATAAGCGGTGATGAGGATCGAAAAGGACCATGGGAAGAATTTGCACGGGATGGATGCAGGTTCCAGAAACGAATTCAAGAAACAGAAGAAGCTATTGGATACTGCTTGACATTTGAGCACAGAGAAAAGATGTTTAATAGACTCCAGCAAACATGTTTCAAAGGACTTAATGTTTTCCAGCAATGTTAAGATGATTTGACAGCCTCTGGCCCTAGCATACACCACCTCTTACTTGAGAGGTTACTTTTAAAAACAAAAATTGGCAGCTGTCCTTCAACTTTTTCTTAGAGGATGTGCAGCTTGGATCCAGTGACCTAGTTTAATATTTTTTTGCAACATAGCCCACTCAGAAATGTCCAGGTTTGAAGCCAGGCCCTGAAAATGAAGGATGAGATGTTGTGATTTCTAATCCTCCCTTTTTTGTTTGGTTGGATCTGTTCTAAGATGTTTGCTTGCTGAAGTGAAAAGGGGACCTTATAAGGTGTAATTTTGCAGTTTGGAAACTTATTTTCTTGGGAAACAATATTTATAGGGGTCAAAACCCATTTCCCATTCTAATTTAAATTATGTGCACCTGTCTAAAAACTCTGGGCTCTCCCCTCCCCCCAACATTCTGAAATTACTGGGCTGTTACGTTTTCTATATATTCAGTAATTTAACCCTTCTACTTCAATGTTAAAAATAATTTTGTATCTACGACCAACTTAAAGTACATTATCGTGTGTCTTTTTTTTTTCAAGAAACAGAAGAAGCTATTGGATACTGCTTGACATTTGAGCACAGAGAAAAGATGTTTAATAGACTCCAGCAAACATGTTTCAAAGGACTTAATGTTTTCCAGCAATGTTAAGATGATTTGACAGCCTCTGGCCCTAGCATACACCACCTCTTACTTGAGAGGTTACTTTTAAAAACAAAAATTGGCAGCTGTCCTTCAACTTTTTCTTAGAGGATGTGCAGCTTGGATCCAGTGACCTAGTTTAATATTTTTTTGCAACATAGCCCACTCAGAAATGTCCAGGTTTGAAGCCAGGCCCTGAAAATGAAGGATGAGATGTTGTGATTTCTAATCCTCCCTTTTTTGTTTGGTTGGATCTGTTCTAAGATGTTTGCTTGCTGAAGTGAAAAGGGGACCTTATAAGGTGTAATTTTGCAGTTTGGAAACTTATTTTCTTGGGAAACAATATTTATAGGGGTCAAAACCCATTTCCCATTCTAATTTAAATTATGTGCACCTGTCTAAAAACTCTGGGCTCTCCCCTCCCCCCAACATTCTGAAATTACTGGGCTGTTACGTTTTCTATATATTCAGTAATTTAACCCTTCTACTTCAATGTTAAAAATAATTTTGTATCTACGACCAACTTAAAGTACATTATCGTGTGTCTTTTTTTTCTCCTAAAAATGACTGGTTGAAAATGCATGGTTGGTTTTTATTTCTAGGTTAAGCTCTACCTAGGAAATGTTTCCAAGGACTGCCACAAAACCTGGATGTGCAGTACTTTCTGCTACTTTGGGAAAGCTGCATATTTCTGCCAAATTTTAACATCTGATATATTTAAATCCTTTATAAACTCTTTTTTGGAGAGGATTCTGTATATGTTATTGTAATTTCCACTTGAGTGGTTCTTTGTGTCTTCAACAGGTAGAAATTGTTAAAAGACTCCAGAAAGTAATAATTGTGTCATAATTGCTTTTAAATTTAAAAGCTTAGAATTTTCTTAAGAAGAAGAACAAGAGACATCTCAGAGCAATTTGGTTTTGATGTATATGCTCTCAAAAGAAAACCAGTGTTATTAATATGCCTCAGCACCGTCACTTTCATAACTTGTCAGGGTGACACTGTAAACTTGGAAATGGGCAGTTCTGAATTTTCCAGTTTGGAGTGTAAAATATAAACTTCAGTCAACATCTAAGTTTATGTGTTCTTTTTTAATAGAGAAGTAATGGCAAGGCCTATAGCTTCAGGAAAGATCTATAGATTTAACAGATTGAAAGTTTTAATGTCTTCATCCCAAAGCTTTTGAATTGAAGTTTCTGCAGTGACTGATTGTGTTTGGTTTAGTTAGCACTACATGATGTGCGTATGTTAGGTTGAGGGAATATTAACCAACAACTTTCTGGTCTCTTTTTATGTCACATGCCTCCTATTACTAGTAAGAGCACGAGCAGAGTAGATGGCCTCTGAATTTTGAAGCTGTTTCAGAGTGAGGACACATTTTTCGTCAGAAGTGCTTGCAGGATTACTACCTCAGTTTATAATCTACCTGGTCATTATTTTTTTTCTATTTGATTTGCTCTGAGAGTACAACAGCATAAAACTTGGTCAGACTTTTGCAGAGCTCTTTTTCAGTGTGTTTTGTGCCCCTCTATTTTAGTTAATTATAGGGAATGCATTTTAGAGTCTGGTGTAACACCATGGAAATACTAAGTTTCAAGCATCAGCTGTGTCAGTTGGAAAGAAGGTATTACTTGCCTTGAAAAGAAAACTGAAAATGTATAGGCATTCTTTTAAAACCAGACTGAAGTATACTATTTTATTTCAGAGACTTAGGTCGTGTTTGGGGGTTTTAAATCTTGCACCTCTGCATATATGAAAATAATGGGTAATTACATTTACTAGGCTTCCCTGGTGGCTTAGATGGTAAAGAATCCGCCTGCAGTGCAGGAGACCTGGGTTTGATCCCTGAGTCAAGAAGATCCCCTGGAGAAGGGAATGGTAACCCACTCCAGTATTCTTGCCTGGAGAATTCCATGGACAGAGGACCCTGGCAGGCTACAGTCCCTGGGGTCATAAAGACTCAGACATGACTGAGCGACTGACACTTTACATTTACTGGTTTTGGAGAATTGTTCTCTTTGAGATGCCAACCTCACTACTCAATATGTAAAAGCTTGGTGAAGAATTCTTCCCTTTACTACCCTCCTTTAAGATAAGTGATCAGACAGTGATGAGAAGGACAAAAGGGACCATTTAAAAGTTGGACAAGGGAAAAACAATTCTTCACAGTTTTGTCCAGATCCTAATTGTTAGAACAAAGTTAAAACTTCAGTCTTAAAAAGAAAATCCTTGGAAGTTTTAATTGAACATTTTACACACTTAAAGTCTTAGAATGGTGCTTTATGTATCAATGTAGCATATGAAAGGCTTTGTGCAGACTAGTA
This sequence comes from Oreotragus oreotragus, assembly GCA_006410675.1. Classification (NCBI taxonomy): domain Eukaryota; kingdom Metazoa; phylum Chordata; class Mammalia; order Artiodactyla; family Bovidae; genus Oreotragus; species Oreotragus oreotragus. Next base: position 8,046 of record SJYX01024052.1, read on the forward strand.
AACATTTCCTTTTTTAAGTGTTAAAATGTGATAACACCATCTAGTCATCTTTAACTTGAAATCAAAACTATCAGATTTTATTTTTTTATAATTTAGGGAAGGTGAAGTTAGGGGACTAAATGATTTCTAAATTGGCTTCAGATCCAATGATTTAAATGTAACCAGTTTTTGTTGGGACTTTATAAAATTGTATATATAACTGTTAACTAATCTGTAAATTATAATAAATATATTTGCAATTATCAAATGTTATGTGATATTTTGGTTCAACTTTATTGTGTTTTACATTGTTTTTGGAATTACTGAGCAGGAGTTTCAGAATTAAGTCAGGTGTTTTTGTAGAAGCATTATAAACTTAAAAGGTGCTGTACAGATTCATGTGGTTAAAAAGGTTATATGACATGGTAATTGCTCTTCAGCTAACTGAAGAGGAGGAAGTGGTTAAGGGGGTAAGTATAATTGCAAACTACATTTCGGTGTCAGAGAAGAGAAGTTGGTTCTTAGAGTATGAAGTGCCCTTCTTAGCATTTGATTCTAAAACTCGCCCCAGTTATGTTCTAATGCTGCAAAGAAAATAGTAGTCACAGAACCAGTCCATTCTGAAGGAGATCAGCCCTGGGTGTTCTTTGGAAGGCATGATGCTAAAGCTGAAACTCCAGTACTTTGGCCACCTCATGCGAAGAGTTGACTCATTGGAAAAGACTGATGCTGGGAGGGGTTGGGGACAGGAGGAGGAGGGGACGACAGAGAATGAGATGGCTGGATGGCATCACTGACTCAACGGGCGTGAGTCTGAATGAACTCCGGGAGTTGGTGATGGACAGGGAGGCCTGGCGTGCTGCAATGGGTCGCAAAGAGTTGAACATGACTGAGCGACTGATCTGATTTGATCTGATTCACAGAAGCAGTAAATTAATATGCTGGGATTAGCATAGTGTTTCTCCTAAGTAGCAGGGAAGCCTGCTGCTTTATTTTGTGCATTATCATTAATGGTAACTGATACTGTTAATCATCATGTTCTCCCATTTACAAGACTGAATAAATGTGATGGTAACATCTGAAAAAACATCTTGAAGGAAAAAAAAGACATTTGGACTATAACAAGCTTATTAATGGAATTCTTTTTTTTTTTTTTTTTGGCGTGTTGACAAACTTTCCTAAACCATTAAGAATCACCTAAAGCACAGTATTAAATTCTTAATTATAGCATTCTTAATTTAGGCATTTGAATCTTGCTAGGGAGTCGCACAGAGTCGGACTCGACTGAAGCAATTTAGCAGCAGCAGCAGCAGCTAATGAAAAATTATTAAAGGTGTATTTCTTAACTGGAAGGAAAGAAACAGTTGCAAATAAATCATTGTTTAGTACAAATTGAATTGACAGCCTAGGTTATACTTTTATTATCATCTTAGGGTTAATTTAAGCATTTTTGGCTGTCTCTCTCCCAGGAAGATGTATGAAAATAGTCATGTTCTCATCAAGCCAGGTTTATTATGACTATCCTGGTATCCCTATAGAGGTGGTGATGTTTGTTGTTTAACAAAGTTTAAAGCAAGTATTTAATTGCTGATGTCAGAAATTTTGAGTTATACACAGCTTGGGGAGTTTTTTGGTCTTATTTGGAACCTTTTTTGGACCCTCTATGTACCTTTTAAAAATGAAAATAAATTTTTTTTCTCATTTATAAAAGTATCTAACAGAGATGTACAAGGACATCCTGGTACATTCTAAAAATGTATGTTGCCTACCATTTTTTTGGAGCTAAGAGACCTAATTTATGTGTATGAAGAAGTTTTGATACTCTTAACTGATTATGATACAAATATTGGCTATTTGGAATGTTCCTATTTTGGAAACTAGAATTCTTATAGACTTAGGTGAATGCTTTGGTCAATATAAAATACAAGTCTTTTTCTCCTTGGATTTGCTTGAGACTAAGTTTTTACTGGTCAACATGGCTCAGTGGGTAAACAATCCACCTGCAACGCAGGAGACATAGGAGATGCAGGTTTGACCTCTGGGTTGGGAAGATCCCCTGGAGGGAGAAGTGGCAGCCCACTCCAGTATTCTTGCCTGGGAAATGCCACGGACAGGGGAGCCTAGCGGACTATAGTGTGCGGGGTTGGGCCACAAAGAGCTGGACATGGCTCAGCATGTGGCACGTGACTTTAAAACACAAAGGCAGCATGATACCAAGCTCTGCAACCCTAGTGTAGTAAGTAGGGCGAGTAGATCTCACCCTGCTCACTTTGAGGGTTCATAGAAGACCTGTAGTGCACTCAGTTAATACATATTAGCGAGAGGTTTGAGATCAGGGAAGTTAAAGAGAAATGATTTTATACATGGAATAGAGAAGGCATGGTGGAGTTTGCTGCTGCTGCTGCTGCTGCTGCTAAGTCACTTCAGTCGTGTCCGACTCTATGTGACCCGATAGACGGCAGCCCACCAGGCTCCCCCATCCCTGGGATTCTCCAGGCAAGAATACTGGAGTGGGTTGCCATTTCCTCCTCCAATGCATGAAAGAGAAAAGTGAAAGTGAAGTCGCTCAGTCTGTCCGACTGTTAGCGACCCCATGGACTGCAGCCCACCAGGCTACTCCGTCCTTTGGATTTTCCAGGCAAGAGTACTGGGGTGGAGTTTGGGGTTATGTTATTACCGTTTAACAATCTGAGCCATATCAATGTTTTACCATTGACAGACTCAAGCTCATTAGGGAAAGATAGAGGAAATCAGACTTATGGAAATTAGGTTGCTTGACCCAGGAAGAGGATACCCTAGAGATCTAGTGGAAACAGGTCTAGAAAGCTGAACTATTAAGAGAAAACACTTGGGAACGCTTTTTCATGTTCTGTTCTTTTATCCCATTACCCCTCCCTTTGTCTCAGTACTCTTTTCTTCTAGTTTCCTTCTGCCTTTGTTTGCTGAACATTTTACTTTCACTACTGTTTTATAGATCCTACCTAGCAAAGGAATAAGGACCTTCACAGCAAAAGAACAGCAGAATCGTCAGAGGTATGTTCATTAGCAATACTCTCCATCAAGATGACACTGCAAATTTCCCCACCAAAATGGTAGGTTAATATATACACTGCACTAACTTTTAGGAATATCCCCCAAATATTCAAGGTCAACGAGCGAGGTGGTTGTAAAACTGGATTATACTGCTCTGAGGCAAGCCTGTTTTTCTTAATGGGGTTTATGCATTGGCTTTGAAAGCAGAAACCAGAGAGGAGTCCCAAAAGAGTTTTTTTAAAAGTTGATCTGGTTATATGTTGTGGAAGGGTTGTTTTTAAAAACAAATTTCATCATGAGAAGACTTGTTTCCTCTTTGGATCTCACATATCATCTCCAAGAGAGCTCTGACAACCTTATCCTCCAACCCCTCCCTTTCCACTATCTTTAACCTTTTAAAATGGTATTCAGTGCCCTAATCTTAACATTTTTACCTATTTCTTATCTACCACCACACTCTATAAACTCTGTAGGAGTAGGGGTCTTGCTCTGTGTCCTGTTCACTCGGTAAGCACATAGCCTAGGACTGCAGCTGGCGCATCATAGTCAACAGACGCTTGAATGAGTCGGTAACTTTGTTTAAGTCAGTTCCCATACAGTCTTTATTGAGACTCTGTCAACACAGCCGTGTCTGATTAGACTCCAGTGTGCCTCAGCCATAGATGATACAGAATCACAGAACTGAAAGGTCCTTAGGGAGAAGCTATAGCAGAGTTCTAAATTTTTAGAATGTAATTACAGATTTCAATTGTAATTGAAATTTGTGCTAGAGATACCTCATCAATTAATTTGAGTGTCATTAACAAGGTACATGTTAATTTATGAAGTTAATATGTCAGCAAATCATCTGAGACCTTTCTTTTCCAGGATTAAAGAGTAAAGAGATGGGAATACCAGACCACCTGACCTGCCTCTTGAGAAATCTGTATGCAGGTCAGGAAGCAACAGTTAGAGCTGGACATGGAACAACAGACTGGTTCCAAATAGGAAAAGGAGTACGTCAAGGCTGTATATTGTCTCCCTGCTTATTTAACTTATATGCAGAGTACATCATGAGAAATGCTGGACTGGAAGAAACACAAGCTGGAATCAGGATTGCCAGGAGAAATATCAATAACCTCAGATATGCTGATGACACCACCCTTATGGCAGAAAGTGCGGAAGAGCTAAGAAGCCTCTTGATGAAAGTGAAGGAGGAGAGTAAAAAAGTTGGCTTAAAGCTCAACATTCAGAAAACGAAGATCATGGCATCCGGTCCCATCACTTCATGGGAAATAGATGGGGAAACAGTGGAAACAGTGTCAGACTTTATTTTTTTGGGCTCCAAAATCACTGCAGATGGTGACTGCAGCCATGAAATTAAAAGACGCTTACTCCTTGGAAGAAAAGTTATGACCAACCTGGATAGTATATTCAAAAGCAGAGACATTACTTTGCCGACTAAGGTCCGCCTAGTCAAGGCTATGGTTTTTCCTGTGGTCATGTATGGATGTGAAAGTTGGACTGTGAAGAAAGCTGAGCGCCGAAGAATCGATGCTTTTGAACTGTGGTGTTGGAGAAGACTCTTGAGAGTCCCTTGGACTGCAAGGAGATCCAACCAGTCCATTCTGAAGGAGATCAACCCTGGGATTTCTTTGGAAGGAATGATGCTAAAGCTGAAACTCCAGTACTTTGGCCACCTCATGCGAAGAGTTGACTCATTGGAAAAGACTCTGATGCTGGGAGGGATTGGGGGCAGGAGGAGAAGGGGACGACCGAGGATGAGATGGCTGGATGGCATCACGGACTCGATGGACGTGAGTCTGAGTGAACTCCGGGAGATGGTGATGGACAGGGAGGCCTGGCGTGCTGCGATTCATGGGGTCGCAAAGAGTCGGACACAACTGAGCGACTGAACTGAACTGAACTGAAAGCGTTGTGCGTGTGTGTTAAATCGCCTTAGTCGTGTCTGACTCTGTGACGCTATGGTCTATAGCCCACCAGGCTCCTCTGTCCATAGGATTCTCCAGGAAAGAGTACTGGAGTGGGTTGCTGTGCCCTCCTCCAGGGGATCTTCCCCACCCACAGGTTAAATCTGCGTGTCTTAAGTCTCCCGCATTGATAGCCAGGTTCTTTACCATTAGCACCACCTGTACTGAAGTATTAAAAGTATTTTCCCCACCACACCAGAGGTTTCGTTTCTATTCCTCTTTTTTAGAAAACGATTGGCTTTGAGTTTCTAGAGATGCTCAGTTGATTCCACTAGATGGCGTGACTTGCCATTTTAGAGTGCCTGACAGATTCTGCTAATTTGATGGCTGTTGCTTGGAGGTCATTTCCTTAGGATATAAACAAGCTGGCAAACCGCACTGCCCTGCCCATGCTAGGCCTGCCTGGCCAACTGTGACTTCACCTTTCTGTGGTAACCACTCATCACTGGTAGCTCCCTGATAGCTTCTGTGGTGGCTCAGCTGGTAAAGAACCCACCTGCAATGCAGGAGACCTGGGTTCGATCCCTGGGTTGGGAAGATCCGCTGGAGAAGGGAAAGGCTACCCACTCCGCTGGAGAATTCCACGGACTGTAAAGTCTATGGGGTCACAAAGAGTCGGACACGACTTTCACTTTCACTCATCACTGGGAGCTGTTCCTTACACGAAAACCAACATTTATATTTGAACACAAATGAATTGATTCTTCATGGTCTCCATGGAGGAATAATAAAACGAATATGGCAATTTAGGTGATTGCAAGTGAGAGATAAGAGGCTGATGTGCAGATATTTGCTGGGGTTTTGTGTTAATTAGCGTTTTTCTTGTTAGGGTTTTATCTCACTTAACTCTTTGTTCAACATTCAATTTTCTGTTGCATTCCTGTGCATGGGGCAGTCACTGTCAATGAGAGGAGACAGCCATGTTGCTTGGGGCATGGGAACTCCCTGTGCCTGAGTACAGAGCTGTATATGCAGCTGGCGTGGAAGGAGGAAAAGAGCCTCGAGAACTGTTGGTCTGAGGCTTTGTGCTGGCGTTACCTGTTTTCCGCTTGGTAGGCAAGGCCAGGTGGGCACCCAGGACTGCTCTTTGGGGGTTTGACATTGGCTCCGAGGGGCTGCGCCCATCTGCTTCTAGGTGTACAAAATGGAGGCCGTTACACATTTGCCTACAACTCTCCTACACCAGCAGCGAGGGAGGCACTTTCAGCTTGCGGTGGTTTCCTTTCTTTTGCTTCCGCTTGGTTTGACTGTGTAGGGAGGCGAGGCATGTTTTTGCACCTTCAGGAATTTACATGGGAGTTTTTTGTTTTCTTTACTTCTGATTGCCACGTTTTCTAGATATTTGCCTCTGAACAGATCTCCCTTCCCCAGGACAATCTGCTGAAAGTCACAGCCTGATTGGCCTGGGGGATATAACCCAGTACTACCTGAGAGATGGCAATACTTTTAGAATAATATTGAACTACAGAAGAAAAGTCCTTCATTGGGATGAAAGTGAAAGTGATGGCCGACTCTTTGTGACCCCTTGGACTATAACCCGCCAGCCTCCTCCGTCCATGGAATTCTCCAGGCAAGAATACTGGAGTGGGTTGCCATTTTCTTCTCCAGGGATCAGCCCCTGGTCCCCTGCATTGCAGGCAGATTCTTTACCATCTGAGCCACCAGGGAAGGCCCCATAGGGTGAAACAGGTACATTTTCCTGCAGTTAATTTCCCAGGTTCTTTCAGATAGGATGACAGTTACTCTAGCTACTGTTCCTTATTTTTCCTTTTTTCTCATGCAGTTGTTAAAAAAAAATAAATTTATTTAAGCTTAAAAAATCAGTCCACCCATTTCTTCCACTCTCAGTCTCTTCTCTGGCAATCACCAATCTGGTATCTGTATCTTTGAGCTTGTTTTTATTTGTTCAGTTTTTGTGGTTGTTTTTCAGATTTCACATATAAGAGAGAGCATGCGATATCTGTCTTTACTTATTTCATTTCGCTCAATGCCCCCTAGGTCCCAGGTTGTCACAAATGGCGAGACTGCATTCTCTCCAGTGTCTCTTCCTGTTTGGCACAGAGCCCCTCAGGGTCCCCTGGAAATGTTTGCCTGCTGTGATCAGGTTTCATCTGCCCTCTAAAGGCTTCCCCGATCCATCTCTACGTCCTCAGAGCTCACTGTCATGTTTTCACTGTTACAGTGCCCTGTACACATTCTGATCACTGTTCATCGCACTGAATTGTAATTATGTTTGCAATTCCATTTCTTCCTGCAGATTGCCACCTCTTTGGTAGAGGCGTCCTCAGCACAGGGACCAGAACGTCTTGGATGCACAATATACTTTTCTTTAACTCAAGTTACAATTCCCAAAGTCTCCTTCTCCCAATGGATAGGCTCCCTACTCCACAACAACTGAGTAATTTACTAAATTCATGTATTTCAAAGAAGCAATTAAATATGTAAAAATGTCTGTCTTCAATATAAACATAATCTTTATTTTTAGTACTTGAGATATTTTGAGAAGCTAGTGTTACTAGTGATGACTTTACACCTAAGGTTTTAGATCAGTTGATATTATGTCTTCATTACTGATCTTTCAAGTGATACTATGAGGTTTATTGAAATTTGATCAGTATTATGAAAGGTACTTCTTCATTAGGCAGGATATAATTCCTATCCAATTTTCCTAGTTAAGGACTTTTTTTTTCAATTAGCTTATTGAGGTATACTTTACATATAAATAAAATTTTACAGTTTTCAATATAAAATTCAGTGAGTTTTAAGATTTATGTAGAGTCATGTAAACACTACCACAGTGAAAATATAGAGCATTTCCATCACTCCAAAAAGTTGCCTTATATTCTTTTCTGTTCAGCCACCTCTCCAACCTCCAGCTTTCGGCAATCTTTGCTCTGCTTTGTATGATCGTTTCACCTTTTCTAGAATTTTTAAGAATGGTGTCACAGATACAGTATGTACCCTGCTGTGTCTGGCTTCTTTTACCAGTGCAGTGCTTTGAGATTCATCTGTGCTGTTTACTATATCAGCCGTCCATTCTTTTGTGTTGCTGAGTAGTATTCTATTGTATGAGTATACCACAATTTCCTTATTCATTCCCTAGCTGATGGATGGTTGGTTTGTTTAGTTTATGGCTATTGTGCTTAAAGTTGCTATGAACATTTGCATATAAGTGTTTCTGCAGATGTACATTTTCATTCCTTGTGGATAGATTTAAGAATGATATGCTGGATAAAATGACAGCTATATATATATATAACTTTATAAGAAAACTCCCAGTTTTCCAAAGTGGCTGTTCGCCTTGGCAGCCAGTATGAGAGGTCCAGCTGTTTCACCCCCTTGCCAACACTTTACATTAGAAATCTTTTCAAGTTTAGCTACTCTAGTGGGTTTGCTGCTGCTAAGTAGCTTCAGTCGTGTCCGACGCTGTGCGACCCCATAGACGGCAGCCCACCAGCCTCCACCATCCCTGGGATTCTCCAGGCGAGAACACTGGAGTGGGGGTTGTCATTTCCTTCTCCAGCGCATGAAAGTGAAAAGTGAAAGTGAAGTCGCTCAGTCGTGTCTGACCCTTAGCAACCCCATGGACTGCAGTCCACCAGGCTCCTCCCTCCATGGGATTTTCCAGGCAAGAGCACTGGAGTAGGGTGCCATTGCCTTCTCCATCTTATTTTAGTGTGAATTTTTATTTCCTTGATGTCTAATGATGTGGCGAAGCATGTGTTCAAATCTTTTGTCCATTTTTTTAAACCAAATTGTGTGTGTGTATATGGAAAATATTTTCTCCTAGTCAGTAGCTTGCATTTTCATTTTCTTAATGTTATTTGAAGAGCAAAATTTTTAATGTTGCTGAAGTCCAGCTTATTGATTTTTCTTTTATGGTCTGTGCTTTTTTTCATTGTCCTACCTCATAAATCTTTCTCTAATGCAAAGTCATGACTATTTTTGCCTATTTCTTTTTCTGGACATTCTACAGTTTTAATTTTGACATTTTTAGTTAGCTTTTTGTTTGTTTGTTTTCAAATGGACTTACTTAACTTATTATTTGGCTGTTCCGGGTCTGCACTGCGGCACAAGCTCTTCACTGCGGCGCTTCCTAGCTGTGGCACAGGGGTTAGTTGCCCCGCGGCATGTGGGATCTTAGTTCCACGGCCAGGAATCGAACCCCTGCATTGGGAGCTCAGAGTCTCAGGGACTGGACCACTTTGGGAAGTCCCTGAGTTAATTTTTGGATATGATATGAAGTAAGGTTTTGAGATTGACGTTTTTACACACAGATGATAAACTGTTGAAAAGTAACCTTGGCATCTTTGTTAAAAATCAATTGACTATATTAGGATTTCCCTTGCAGTCCAGTGGTTAAGATGCCATGCTTCCAATGCAGGGGCAAGGGTTCCATCCCTGGTCAGGGAACTAACATCCCCATATGCTGTATGTATGGGTAAAAAAAAAATCAACTGATTATATGCTATTTCAATTTCTGTTTCAGCGATTTGTATCTCTGTCCTTACATAAATGCTACACTGTCTTGATTACTGTTAACTTTATAGTAAGTCTTGAAATCACTTTCTTCTTTTTCAACATAGTTTTGGCTCTTATAGGTCCTTTGCATTTCTCTTTGAATCTTAGAAGCAGCTTATTAATTCTTACCAAAAAAAAAACTTAACTAAGGTATTAAATGGGATTGCATTGACTTTATAGACTGACTTTAGAACATTGACACCTTAGCAATATTGCCTTCTGATCCAAAAGCAGAGTACATTTCTCCATTTATTTGGGCTTTAAAAATTTTCTATCACCAACGTTTAGTTTTTCATATACATATATTTATTTTGATATACTGATCTCATATCCTGTGACCCTAGAATTTTTACATAGATGATCTTACCTTGGAGAAAGAAATGGCAGCCAACTCCAGTATTCTTGCCTGGAGAATCCCAGGGACGGAGGAGCCTGGTGGGCTGCTGTCTATGGGGTCCCACAGAGTCGGACACGACTGAAGTGACTTAGCAGCAGCAGATCATATCTTTGAATAGTAACAGTATGTGCCTTTTATTTCTTTTTTCTTATCTTATGGTACTGGTTAGAGATTTAGTACATTTTTGAACAAAAGTTGTGAAAGCAAGCAAGCATCATTGCCTGGTCAATCTTTAAAAAGAAACAGCATTTGGTTTCATTGATTTTTTCCCCCCTGTTCTTGTTGTACTTTGCTCTGTTTTGTGTTCTAGTCCACTGATTTCTGATTTGTAATCTATTTCCTTCTTTCACATTCTTTGGGTTTAATTGTCTTTTTCAAACTTCTTAAGGTGGAACTTAAAGCACTGATTCAGAACCTTTCTTTCCTTCTAATGTAACTACCCAATGCTATACATTTCCCTATAAGCACTGCTCTAGCCTCTTCTCAAATGTGCTCACGAGTTATAATTTCATTTTCATACAGTTCCAGATATTTTCTAATCCCTCACAACAAAGATTTATCCAGTCCCAAATGTCATGTTCTGAGGTTGAGAAGCCCACTTTCTTTATTACTTTATACCCAAAGCTCTAGCAGTTTTTCAAGAATAAATACTTCTTATATTGGGGGATGCACCTTTGGTTCATTTCCAGAGCCCCGAGATAGTTCTTTTTGACAGTTTATCCAGTTTTATGTTTGCTTTTGGTGGAGAGGATCGACAGTCTCGTCACACTGGTAAATTTGACCATACTTTTGTTTTTAATGCCATCTGTCGTTGCGTTAGGCTTCCCTGGTGGCTCAGACGGTAAAGCGTCTGCCTACAATGCGGGAGACCTGGGTTCGATCCCTGGGGAGGGAAGATCCTCTGGAGGAGGAAATGGCAGCCCACTCCAGTACTCTTGCCTAGAAAATCCCATGGATGGAGGAGCCTGGTATTTGGGCTTCCCTGGTGGCTTAGCTGGTAAAGAACCCGCGGGTGCTGCGGGAGACCTGGGTTTGACCCATGCGTTGGGAAGACCTCCTGGAGACGGGAACGGCTTCTCAGCATTCCCGTGTTCCGGCCTGGAGAATTCCATGGGCTGTATGGTCCTCGTGTTTAAAGTAGGTTTCCTGTAGACCACATGCCGCAGCTTTTTGCTGTTTAGTTGCTCAGTTGTGTCCAGCTCTTTGTGACCTCCGTGCACTGCAGCCCGCCAGGCTCCACTGCCCACGGGATTTCCTAGGCAAGAATACAGGAGTGGGCTGCCATTTCCTTCTCCCGGGGCCCTTCCCAGCCCGGGGACCGAAACCACTTCTCCTGCACGTCGGGTGGACTTTCTACTGCTGAGCCACTAGGGAAGCCTGTTGTAGTTGCTTTCTTTAAAGTAAATAAATAAATCTGGGGTATTTGTTGCTGCGTGGAGACCTTCTCTAGCTATGGCGAGTGGGGGGCTCCTCTTCACTGTGGGCCCCTCGTTGCAGTGGCCCTGGGGGTGGGGACTTCATCGTCGCAGCACACAGGTTCAGCAGTTGTGGGGCATGGGCTTAGTTGTTCCACGGAATGTGGGATCTTCCTACACCAGGGATTGAACACACGTGCCCTGCATTGACAGGTGGATTCCTATCCACTGCACCACCGGGGAAGTCCGTACAGTTGTCTTTTTAANCTTCACTGTGGGCCCCTCACTGCAGTGGCCCTGGGGGTGGGGACTTCATCGTCGCAGCACACAGGTTCAGCAGTTGTGGGGCATGGGCTTAGTTGTTCCACGGAATGTGGGATCTTCCTACACCAGGGATTGAACACACGTGCCCTGCATTGACAGGTGGATTCCTATCCACTGCACCACCGGGGAAGTCCGTACAGTTGTCTTTTTAAAACCCCATATGATGATGTCTGCGTTTTAATTGGGAGTATTTAGACCGCTTATATTTAATGTAATTATCAACAGAGTTGAATTCACATTCACTATCTGGCTCTTTTCCTTTATGTCCCATCTGATTTCATTTTTTCTCTCTCTTTTGTTACCTTCTTTTGGATTGAGTATTTTTTTGTGATTTTTATCTACACTATTGACCTATCAGCTATACCTATTTGTCTGATTTCATTTTTGTGGGTATCGTAATGTTTAAATATATCGGTTAACTCATCACAGCAGATCTTTAAATAATATTATACGATTTCATGTGTGCACACACAGAGAGTTCATTGACTACACTAAAGCCTTTGTGTGGATCACAAGAAACCGGAAAATTCTTAAAAGAGATGGGCATACCAAATTGCCATACCTGCCTCCTGGGAAATCTGTATGCAGGTCAAGAAGCAACAGTTAGTACTGGACATGAAACAGTGGACTGGTTCCAAATTGGGAAAGGAGTATGACAAGGCTTTCACTGACTCAATGGACATGAGTTTGAGCAAGCTCTGGGAGCTGGTGAAGGACAGGGAAGCCTGGCGTGCTGCAGTCCACGGGGTTGCAGAGAGTCGGACGCGACTGAGCGACTGGACAGCAGCAGCAGCGAGGCCCTGGTCGCTGTGGTGGGCTCGCTCTGGCTGCAGTGCCCAGGCTCCTCACTGCCTGCTTCTCCTGCTGCAGAGCCTGGGCGCTAGGGAACGCTCGGGCTTCAGCAGCTGTGGCTTGCAGCCTCAGTAGTTCTGGCTCACGGGCTCCAGAGTGCGGGCTAACCCTTTGTTTTTGAATGATATTTTCACTAGCCAAAGAATTCTAGGTTAAGTTTTTTCCTTTCGGTACTTTAAAGATGTCACTCCATTGTCTTGTCCAGCTCCTGAACTCTTTGAGTCCCTGATTTTCTGCTGGGTCCCTGGGGGTTAAAATTTTACACACAGCCCTGGTCTCAAGTTAACAGTTTCGGTTTACCTTGTCCCAGTAACAATTCTGACATTGCTTTTGGGGATATAGCCTGATATTGCTAAGATCATAACCCTGTGTAATGTACCATTATTTCTTTTCACCTGAGGGGTTATATACTGGCCCATCACCTCCCTTTGACTCTGATCCTCATGTTACTTCCTCTTGATTCTGTGCTTCTCTAAACTTCCAGAGCACACAGTCTTCACTGCCTGTTCCATGTAAGCAGAAGTTTAAAGGATCAGATGTCTCTGGTTTCCTTCTTAGGGCTCTTTCTAGTGCTGTGAAGGAAACCTAGGCGTTGAGCCAGACAAACTTGGACTTGAATTCCAGTTTTCCTTTTCCACCAGCTGTGTGGCCTTGAATAGTAAGGGGTCATACCTAAAATCNAGCAGAAGTTTAAAGGATCAGACATCTCTGGTTTCCTTCCTAGGGCTCTTTCTAGTGCTGTGAAGGAAACCTAGGCGTTGATCCAGACAGACTTGGACTTGAATTCCAGTTTTCCATTTCCACCAGCTGTGTGGCCTTGAATAGTAAGGGGTCATACCTAAAATCTGAATAATAATAATACCTCTCAGAGAAGTTGGGAGGACTAAATTAGATAATGTATGAAAAGTTCCTAGTACCATATTTGACACATAATAATACCAACTAGTGTACATCATGTGATATGTGTATATATCTTGCGATTTATGGATGAGGGACCTGACGCATAGTAGCCTACCCAAGGTTACACAGCTAGGGAATGGCAGAGAACTGGGAGGTAAGCCCTGATTGGTTCCAGAGTCCATACTTTTAACTATGATGCTTNCTGTCTCTTATACACATCTCATGTGATATGTGTATATATCTTGCGATTTATGGATGAGGGACCTGACGCATAGTAGCCTACCCAAGGTTACACAGCTAGGGAATGGCAGAGAACTGGGAGGTAAGCCCTGATTGGTTCCAGAGTCCATACTTTTAACTATGATGCTTCACTCATTCTCTCAGTAAATATTAATAGAAATGGGGTTGGCGTTTGTTGGAGGAGGAGGGGAGTTAAAGGATAGGGAGGCAAAGGACACGTCAAGTAGAAAAGAATGGGTGTAGAGAAAGGTAGGAATGGAAGAATGTAGCGAGCATGTTGGGGAAATTTCTAATAAGCTGGTCAAACTGGGTTAGGTTCTATGAGATGGAGGATAGGTTTGTTATGCAGGGTCTGAATGATAGAGTACTTTGAAAGCCATGCTAAGCAATTTGGTCTGTTTCCTTTTACCTAAAGTGTCAAGCCAGCCAGGCAGTGACATGGTCAGACTGGCTCTTTTGGAATGGCTCTTGGGTCATTTGGTGGCTAGACTGAACAGAGCAGAATTCAGAAGAGAGATCAAGTGGGATGTTCTTGTACAAGTACAGGCGTGAAGCAAGGAGCTCAACCAGAGAGACGGCTAGACTGGAAAGGGAGAGCTGGGGAGTCACGAAGGTACTGTGGTTGACAGGACTCAGTGGCTGATCGGATGAAGAAGGGGCAGAAATTATAATGGGCCAGCTTTACTATGTTTGGCGACAAGGAGGAAGACGATGTTTAATAAGCATCTCGAACTTAATACATCTTTAAATTAGTTTGCCCCGAGTCCTCGTTATCTCAGAATACGGTCCAGTTAACAAATCACTCCATTTCTTGGCCCCTCAAGCCTAGGAGTAGTATGACCAACTGTCCTGATTTGCTTGGGACCCTGGGTTGGGAAAGATCTCTTGGGGAAGGGAATGGCTACCTACTCCAGCATTCTTGCTTGGAGAATTCCGTGGACAGAGGAGCCTGCCAGGCTCCCAGGTCATAAAGAGTCAGACACGACTGAGCGACTGACACTTTCACTTCTGTCCTGGTTTTAGCTCTGATAACTCCACGCCCCAGGAAACACCTCCGCCTCAGGCAATCAGAGATTGTTGGTCATCCTAACCCAAAGGTCACCCTAGATTTCCATTTCTTACAATCAATTTGATCTCCCTCCCTCCAGATATACCCCCTTTCCACCTACACTGCTGCCTGGTCCATGCCACCACTGTGTCCTACCTACAAGGAGTAGGCAGTTGGATCTGTGCATCTGAAGCCCAGGGGAGAGGTCAGACTCAAACAGAAACTTGGGAACCAGCAGCATGTGGATGAGATTTAAAACAATGGAGGAAGGACTTGCCTGTGCTCCAGGGGTTAAGAATCTGCCTGGAAATGCAGGGGACGCGGGTGTGATACCTAGTTGGGAGGTCAGAAAACAAAAATCACACACGCTGCAGGCGGCTAAGCCTGCACACCTCAACGAAAGACCCCACGTGCAGCAATTAAGACAAGTTGCAGCGCCAGTAAATAAACATTAAAACAAAAAAAATGTAGAGGAGATTGCCTAGAGTAGGTAGACATATGCAGAGTACAGAAGCAGGCCAGGGTGGAGTTTGGTGGAGTTGGAATACTCCAACATTTTGAGGTTAAACAGAGACGTTGTAACCCAAGACTTTAAGAAGCAATAGCCAGTGAAGTGGGAGATAAACCAGGGAAATGTGGTGTCATGAAGGCCTGGCGGGGAAAAAAGCTCCAGGCAGGTTGTGGTGGCCAACTGTGTCAAATCCTGGACAAACAAGTAGGTTTAAAAGAGAGTTCCCGTTCCCAAGGAGTTTCAGTCCAGGGAAACAGGAAATCGAGCTCTCACGTATGATGAGTACTGTAACAGCGGCAAACGCAGGACACGTGGCCAGTGCAGAGGGCTTCTTCCTGGGCTGTGATTTCAAGGGGACTTGAAGAAGAAAAGACAAGGATTCTTCAGGCCAAGAGGGCCACAGGGACAAAGGATAACCAAATGTAGGGGCTTCAGGATGGCTGGGGTGTAGTGGGTGAAATAGATGCGGCACTCATTGTAGGAAGGAGGGAGGGCAGAACTGTCATCAGGAGGGTCACCCAAAGTGAGACAGAAGATGGTCTACTGGATTTGGCAACCTGGAAATAAATGTTTATTTTTGTCAGAAGAATTCTAACCATGTTCAAGGAGCCAAGGGAACAGAAACCAGATTGTGAGTAACTGGAAATAAGGGATTAGACACGTCAAGGACATAGGGCATTCCTTTAAGAAACTTGAAGTGAAAGGAAGGAGAAAGTGGTGATAAGGTAATTGGGGTGGGGTGGGGGTTGGCATGGGGCTTTTTTTTTCTTTTAAGGCAGAATTCTTGAACTTCATTATAGGCTTTAGGGAAAGAACTGGAAGAGGGGGAAGCTTGAAAATATAAGGAAGAAGAGATAATTGATTTGAGTAAGATTTCTGAAGGGCTTCCCAGGGGGCACTAGTGGTGAAGAACCCGCGAGGTAATGCAGGAGGCATCAGGGACAAGGGTTCATTCGCTGGTCAGGAAGAGCCCCTGGAGGAGAAAATGGCAACCTGCTCCAGTACTCTTGCCTGCAGAATCCCATGGACGGAGGAGCCTGGCGAGGAACCGGTGAGAATGAGAACATGAAAATGTAACTGCGGATAGGAGGCAAGAGAGACAGATGGGTAGAAATACAGACAATGTCGTAACAACAGGCACAGGGAGACTGCAGTGGAGGTGTTCTAGGTTAAGGTGGGGCCTTTGGTTTCTCTTGGAATAATGATGGTCTGCTGCTGAGAGTGACTACAGACACAGAAGGAGGCCTGTGGGAGACTGGAGAGTGTGAATGATAGGGGCATCAATTTGTTTAATTCCTACAGTGGCTTGGTATGATATTTTTCTAGGCATTGGAGCAGAAAAGGTGGGCAGATTAATTCCAAGTGGAGTTTTCAGTAGCGTAACAGCTGAGAGCACATGGACTGGAATCTTGGTTAGTGAGGGGATAAAGTCACAGGCCGAGAGCTCGAGTAGAGCGGTGTAGGAAGTGAAACAAGCGGTAGAGTAGGAGGAAAGTTAAGAGGCTAAAGGTGCTGACCATGGGGTTGCAAAGAGTCAGACACGACTGGAGCAACTGAGCACAAAGGTACTGTAGGAAGGCAAGGAACCTGTGTAAAGGGAGGAAAGTAAAGAGGGCATTAAAAGGACCGAAACTGTGGTCAGAACGTGGGCTATCAGAGGTCTGTCTTCCAGATAGGAGTAAATCCAAGTCGTGAGAAAGTCCAAGGAATGGCCTTGGGTGTGAGTAACGTACTGCAGTGGAGGTGAATGTCCCTGGAACTGCAGAGATTAAGCTGTTGCGAGCTTAGGACATGGAGTAGTTGCTTCACATCAGCACTGAAATTCCCCAAAGTGAAAGGGAGACAGGAATGGGGAGGATGATGGTGAGCCAGAAGCCAGCGTAGAGGCCTGACCAGCAGGTTGGTGAGTGACAGAGACAGGAGAAGGAACTGGCTGGTTGAAGGCTGGAATGGTTTCAGAGATACAGGCATAATGGTGCCTTGCACGTTTATTGAACTAATCTGAACCAAAGTGCTGTGATAGTTCCAGGAAACGCCAAAGTCAGCACGAGCTGCCATTCTCTAGAAAAACCCCAGATCAGACTTTAAAAAGTCAGTGCAGGAAGAGCGTTGCCCAAGGTGTAGATTCAAGAGACCCGGAGAGGAAATGGAAGGAGCGGCTCCAGGTCCTGAGACGATAGACTGCTTCGTTCTCTCAGCCCCGCCCCACCCGTCCTCCCCGCCACGGCTCTGGGGAGCTGCCAGCGCCCGGTCTCTGGCCAGTACACAGTCCCGGAGGGGAAGTCAGACAGCCATCTCGGGCTGGCCTCCTTCCCAGGAGCCCGCCCAGGGACAGAGACGCGGCTTGAAGGAAGCACGTTTCGGGCGCTCCTCTCCGTGCTGAGCAAGGGCTCATTAGCGAACACGATCATCTTCCAGGGCCCTTCTCAGACCAACCGCAAAATAACCTGAGCGGTCTCTCCACGCTCCCACCCAGGAGTACAAGTCTCTTCCTGCTCAGACAGAACCCAGCCTAAACCTCAGCCCTTCTGGAACACAGGCAACGTTTGCACACTCCTTCTCCTCGTGAGGGACAGGAACGCACGCAAGGCTCACTTTCAGGACGTGGTTCTCTCTTGTTTGCCACCTACTTCATTAGCCACTTGTGATTGAGTCTTTTGTTCAGGTTCCTTCTCATTAACACGACCTCTAAAAAGGAGTGTGTCTTGGTTCTCAGCTCTTGATCTCTGCCTCCTCCCTACTCACACACATTTTCTTTGTGATCTCAACTTGCTTCGTGGTATTAATACCATCTAACCACTGAAAAATACCAAATCTCCGCACTCCTGGCACAGGCGCTAATCTCATACGCGCCCATCTCCTTGGCATCTCTGCCTGGGTGTCTTGGGCATCTCCAGCATGGCATGCTCAGAGCTGAAGCGGTTTCCCCCTCTCCCTGCCATTCCTGCTCTTTCTGCAGCCAACTCCAGTCCCAGTCAGTGGCAGCTCTGTCCTTTCTGGTGCTCAGGCCAAATCCCTCGTATTCAGGTAGCAGGAAACCTTGGAAGAGAGCCTTGAGAGCATTCTCATCATTCACAAAGAAAAGGAAAGGGCAAATTGTGCGTGCATTCTCTTCCTCTCACAGTCCAATTACAATCTTATTGCTATAAGATTGTATAGCAATAGTATAGAAATTGCTATAAGCAATTTCTAGCAATTCTGCCTCTAAAAGATGCTCAGAATCTGACGGTTTCTCACTGCTTCTATCCACCAACACAACGAACCGAACCATCATTGTGTCTTGCTTGGATTATTGCAGTAGCCTCATAACTGGAACCTGCTTCTGCTCTATCTCGAATAGCCACTAGAATGATAATCTAAGAGAGTCATTAAGTCATAATGATCATGTCTCCTACACTCAAACCTCCAGTAGTTCCCCATCTCATTTAGAATAACAGCTGATCTTCTTCCCTATCCTGGAATGGTCTAGCTTCTCCCACTGGCCCCCATCCCACTGGTCCTCATCTCCTTTGCCTCGTTTATTCCACTTCAGCCATGCTGGCCTCATTATTTCACAGACATTCCAAGGATATTCCTGCCTCAGGGCCTTTGCACTTATTATTTCCTCTTCTTGGAACATGTTTCCCCAATGTCACACGGTTTGCTCTCTCTTCCTTCAAGTCTTTGTTCAAATGTCCTTCTGCTTAATGAGGCCTTTGCTGCCAACCCTATATGAAATCTATGGAATATAAGATAGCAGCATCCACTACCCTCCTATCCTTTACTCTTTCCATTTTTCTCCATAGACTCATTGTCCTCCAAGACTATCTATTTATTAAGTGTAAATTCTATGCGAGCAAGGATTTTTCTGTTTTATTCACTCTTGGATCCTCTGTACCTAGAAGAATATTGGGGTCACAGAAGGTACTCAGCAAATATCTGTGGAACAAATGTAATTCAGTTCAACTGGCTGTAGAGAAATTTCAGGATTCCACAATCCTCTGGTTACCAGCATCAGTTCAACAATTTTTTTTTTTATAACAAAACGTGCCACTCTCAAGATTTCCCTGGTGGTCCAGAAGTTAAGGATCTGCTTCACAATACCGGGGACAAGCGTATGATCCCTGCGTGGGGAACATGGATTCCACATGCCAGAAGCGGCGGGGCCCACAGGCCTGCATGCTGCAGCGTCTGGCCTTCACACTGCAGCCGCTGAGAGCACACGATCCGAGATCCATCCGACACAGGCAAAGGAACAGACAAAATAAACACTAAAAACCCCACCTCTCTAAAACCTTTAGAAATCACCACTTCTATCAAGCAACTAGTTTGGGCTCTTACACGCTTACATAATCGTATATCTATTAATAATCCCAGCAGAGAGGGCCTTGATTTCTTTTCCTTTGCTTCCTAGTTCTTGTAAAATGATTAACAGTGGCTAGTGACCTAGCCTGCTGCATAGCTGTTAAACACCAGCACTCAACAAAAACTATTGTTGTGGTTACTCTTTAACAGAGCAGAGGAATCAGTTATAATTATCTTATAACTGTGAGTCTCTTGGCCAAATATGTTTAAATGATGAAGCAAATGCCTTTAAATATAGCTTTCTACTGATCGGGTTCTCGGGAGACCTGAGTTGTGGTCCCCACTCTCCTGAGGAATTGCCACAACTCCGGGTACTTCTCCTGAGTTCTCGAGTACCCTTTAGAGGGAAATTATAGACTTTGACCAGATGGTCGCAAACGACCTTTCCTTGATCTAAAATTGCAATTTTATTGGAAGAGTTCACATTCTCAAGTCACTAGACGTGCAGGTGGTTATCTCACTGACTTTCTCAAAGAAACCTTGGTTACAACAAAGCAACAGGGCCACAAGACACTTTGACCTTTGTTCTGGCTAGGACTTTTTCAGTTGTCAGGGCCAGAAACTGGCTGGAGCAACTAAGGGTGTTTCTGGGCACCTTCAAGTAGAATCCGCAGTGATAGGGCCTCTTCTGGTAAGCTGCTCCTGGGGCTCTGGGATACGAGGACACAGTGTGTCTGCATCTTCTGGCTCCACTTTCTCCTGGACTGGACTTGCTCTCAGCAAGCTTCCCCTCAGAAAGACCCAGTAGCACCAAAGTGACACCTGCCTGCTTGGAATCCAAGAGAGAAAGGGCTTCTTCCCAGGAGCTCTAGGATCTTCTTAAATCAGTCTCACTGGTCTGGTCTGGGTCATGTGTCCTTTCCTGAACCAATGGAGCTGGGGTGAGTGTGGGGGCAGCCCATCCAATCTACATGGGCTGACAGTGGCAGAAGGCTAGAGGCAAAAGGAAGCTCCAGGGGCTATTAACAGAAGAAAGGAGGCTGGATATTGGACAAGTAAAAATAACAGACATTTATTTCGGTCCTCAATAACTTATTATTTTCTTATAGGTACTGTGTGAATTCACCAAGATGCTATAACAAATTACCTCAAACTGGCTGGCTTAAAACAAAAAAAAATTATTTTCTCACAGTTCTGGATTCCGGAAGACTGAAACTGAAGCGTTAGGGCCAACTCCCTCTGCAGGCTCGGGGGGAGAGCTGCTGCTGGGCCTCTCCCAGGTTCTGGAGACTGTCGCCATCCCTGGCTCTGTGGTGGCTTCGCTCCAGCCTCTGCTTCTGTGGCCACATTGCCTCCTGCTCCCTGTCTGTCTCCTCCTGCTTTCCTCCTATAAGGACGTGTGTCATTGAATTTAGGGCCCACCCCGAATAATCCGGGATAATCTCCTCATCTCCAGATACTTATCTTAATTACATCCAAGTAAGGTCACATTCATGGGCTCCAGGGATTTGACAGGGACAGTTTCTGGGGAGCTGTTTTTCAGCCTACCTCTGGAACCACGCCAGAAGCATGATAACATTCAAGTGACTGACTTAAGCTCTCAAAATATATGAAAGAATCAGAATCATTTCTAAATAACTCTGATATATTTTATCCACATGCTTTGTTGCTTTTGAAGAGATAAAATTTACTGTAAGGAAAAAACAAACAACTAAATTTCTGACTTAACTGCAAAGCAGATAAGGTTTTCATTTCAACATATCACTCTCCTGCCTTCTTCCAGGTAATTGTTGAACCAATACCTATTTTTGAGTTTTCAACTCTTTCTGAATTGTCTTTAGTTTCTTTGCTAAAGAAAGTGTCTTTGCTTAGCAGTATCGGAAAGAGTCGGACACGACTGAGCGACTGAACTGAACTGATCAATCCTGATCATAATTACCAAACAAGAACTAGAATATGAGTCATTGGCGAGAATACACCACAGTTAGAAAGTGTTTTCAAACCTGATTTCTTATTCCAAACGAGTAAAAAACATTCAAAATCTCAACCACTTGCTCTTTTTTTTGGTCTACGTAAATGTTCCAAGGAACCCCAGGCTAGATTAGAGATAAACAAGACAAAAATCTTTTGAAGAAATCCTCAGGAGCCCCTGCTCCTCCAAGAAGACAGTGGTGTAATACATGTTTTCAAAAACATGTCATACTGTTCCCTATTTCCACCCACCTTCAGCCCAAGAAGCCGCACTTACCGGTTGCTCAGGTTGGACAGGGAGCGCTCTGGTTGCTGGTATTTTCCCTGGAGGCATCTTGGCAGCAGTCCTGGTGGTTCAGATCCTCTGATATCATAGGGGTGGGCAGGTGGCTCTAGTGGATGGGCCTTAACAGGTGTTTCACAAGGTTGGGGATGGGGGACCAGTGAGGAGTCTGACCCCTTGACACTCCCAGACCCCTCAATTCAGGAGCTACAAAGGGGCATGCCTCCTCACCTGTGATTCTCAGATGCAGCTTTCTTTACTAAAAACATGTAGGATCTGAAAAGGGAGAAAAGAGTTGGGTATTATGGGATTTTGCTCCTTTTTGCTTCTGGAGAATGTACCTAAAGTGGCACCAAGAATCAGCCTGTATGTTGGCAGAGTGAATTTCCAGTGTTGGAGGTAGAATCATGCAATGGCAAGAGTTCTGGCCTGGACATTGGGCAAAGCCTTGCTCAGTGACATGAACTTTCTCTTCACTAATCTTTGTTCTTCTGCTTCCTATGTTTAAGTCAAGAGGCTAGGATGAGACGTTCTTTGAGGCATCTTGTGGCTGCAGTATCTATCAGATGTATACACATTACATCTAGGTTGAGCCTTTAGGATTCCTGAGAAGGCTCACTGGTTGTTCTTTTTTCCAGAAAGCTCTCCCCACATACACCTGGATGTTGCTGGTGGTTATATTTATCTGGCTCCTAAATAGGGTCCAAAAGTACAAGATTGTGGTTAAGGTTAAGAGTCATTTCTACTTAGGATAGTATCAGTCAATCATCAAATATAAATTGTGTGTCCCAGGTAGGTGCTGGGACTATAAAAATGAATCAAATGGAGCCCCTGCTGCGAAGGAGACAGATTAAGTAAACCAAGGATTGCGTTATAGTGTGGTAAGCTCCACTGTATGTATGCTCAGTCATGTCCAACTCTTTGCGACCCAATGAACTGTAACCTGCCAGGCTTGTCTATCCGTGGAATTCTCCAGGCAAGAATACTGGAGTGGGTTGCCATTTCCTTCTCCAGATAAGCCCCACTACAGGGTTATTAATAAAGTTACAGGACACTAGAGGATACACATATAAATCTGCCTGGAGTGGAATCAAGAATGGCTTTCTGGAGTAGGCGAAACATGGGTTGATACCAAAGGGATGAGTAGGAATCACCTGGGTAGAACAGGCATCATGTCCCTCAGAATGCTTACAATAAACTTGCTCATTCGACAGATACTTGCCAACTGCCAAGCGACACAATGCTTCCTCTAAAGACAGGTATCTAATTATTCCCTTGGGTCTGACACATGGATTAGGACAGTGTTTACCTAATGGGAGCCTCAGGGGCAGGCCCTGAGTAAGCTGGGAAAACTGACTGGAGTCCAGCTTTGAAGCAGACCAGAGACAGCAGAACTGTCGGTTCAGTCCCTCAGTCACCATCCAACTCTTTGCGACCCCTTGGACCGCAGAACTGTGGGTTCCAGCAACACCATTTTGATACGCTAGTACTGAATGCTTGCAATCTATGTTCCGTACAAGGAACACATTCCCCCCTTTCTTTCTTTCTTTCCTTCCCTTTTCTGCACAAATTAGGCGTATAAAGCTGTTGCTTTCTGAGTGCATCTGAAGGTCTCACTCTGATTCTTCCTTAGTCATGGCAGGCTTCTTAGAGGAAGTACTCAGAAAGACAGGTAAGTAAGGACTAGCTTGACTCATGAGGTTGACATTCTAGCCAGAAGGGGCCCCTTGCTACTCACAGCCGTGCCAGCCTTCCCTGCATCTGACCTTTGTTCCTCTGCTAACCTCCCGCCGAGCAGAACCAGGTCTGATCACTTCCCCCTTTCGGGTCAGAGGCTGGACGTGTCCCTGCGGTTCGGGATTCCCATCTCTGTCCGCCAAGCGGGTGCC
>SJYX01024052.1:32631-51110 GCA_006410675.1 Oreotragus oreotragus
GCGGGCCGCCCGCGCGCGCGGGCCGGCGGAGCCCCTCCGCGCTAATTGCCCGTCATTAAGTTAAGGAGACGGCGGGAGCCGAGCGCCGACTCCGGGGGCGGCGCGCGTCTGCGGCCGGGCTCGCTCGGCCCAGCCGGGGTGAAGTCTTGCGCTCCCTGCCGCCCGGCTGGCGGCCGGCTGCCTCCAGCGAGAGGCCGGAGCCCCGGGCCAGGGAGCCGGGAGGACCGCGCGGACCCCCGCCCGCGTCGCCGCCTCGGGGAGGAGCAGGAGCGGGGGGCTCGCCGTAGCCCCCGCCCGCCTCCCAGCCCGACGCCCCGGTGCGCAGAGAGCCGGAGGCGCTGCGGGACTCCGAGATGGCCGACGAGATTGACTGGCTGGACTTGCCCGGCCGGTGGACCTACGGAGTTGACCGCGGTGGGAGAGTCTTCTTCATCAAGTATGTGAGCCTCTGTCATTTCCTCTCCCCCTCTCTCCTTGCCAAGTTGTCCAACTTGAAAGGCAGCAGGGCTGGGGACCCGCCGGAGAGGCCGGGTCGGGGGAGCGGCGGCTGGAACAACCGCATGACTAATAAGTTTATCACTGTGCCTGTTTGAATGTGGCTCCCGCCTTTCCCCAGTGGGTCAAGGTCCAGCAGAGGCTCCGCAGTCCCCGCCCTGGAGAGGCAGGCCAGGTGCTGGCTTTGCCCTCTCCCCTGGCCGCGGGCAGAACGGGGTCCCCGAGGAGAAGGGCTGGACCTGGTGCCCAGCGCGCAGGTTTTCCCTTCCAGCTCTGGGGACTGACAGGGCCCGCGGAGGGTCCTTTCTTCCTTGTGCCCACTCCAGCCTTTCCTACAGGAAGACGTGGGCTAAGTGCCAACCTCCCAGGAGACCCTCTCCTGCCGCCCCCGCAGTCCCCCACCCCGGCACTCAGGGCTCCCCAGATGGCAGCCCCTCCCGTCCGGCACCATTACAGGGCTGTGGTCAAGGGGAAGAGTGTGCCCACAATACACCTGGCATTCTTTAGAGAGGGAGGCTCTGCTGCTCTCCATAATATATTAGCACTGTTATATTAATTTCATCAACCAAAATGGCTCTGGCTTAATCTCATTATAACAGAGTGACTCTGCGGACGCTGTTTTGGCCTGCTTCTCCTACAGGTATCTTTTGCCAGGATAGAAATCTCCTGATAATATAGCAAGCCTAGAAGCACAGCATTTGAACTGTTACCCATCCATGATGGGTTTTCCCTTTCTCAAGATAGCCGCTCACAGAACATTAGAGCTGAAAGGAAGCTTGGATGCAACCCCCTCCTGTTTCAGATGGGAGGCAGGCGAGCTCTGCAGAGATGGAGAGTACTTGGCTGAGATGAAACCACTTGTTAATCAGAGCTCCCACCAAGCCCAGAGTGCAGTGCCTTCCTTGTGTTCCAAAGTGCCTTTGCAGGAGTGCAGGCACCCAGTGGTTTTCTTGTTGGTGTTACTGTTTCCACGTTTGCTATAGGCTTTTCTTCTGTAATTATAACTATGATCAGAGTTGATGTTATAATTATACTATCTTAGACATTAACTCCACTAAAGTTTTTGACCCTGGGTCAGATTCTGAAATAACAGAACTTCTCCAGTATTAAAACAAGAGTCCCTTTGGTCAGTGGTTTGAGACTTTAGAATCCATAAGAATCACCCAAGGAAATTAGTTTAAAAGGCCAGTTCCCAAGCCCTTCCTCAAGGATTCTGTCTGAGTCAGAGGGTCTGGGGTGGCCTCAGAATCTGCATTTCCACAAGCTCCTCAAGGATTCTGATAAAGTGGTTAATTTGGCTTTTCCCATCTTTCTTCTCAGTTTCTTAATAGCCTTCCAACCTCTTTTTGTTGTTCATTCCATAGACATTTATTGAATATGCACTATTTGTCCGCTGCAGTGTTGGGCACTGAGATTTAAAAAAAAAAAAGACACACAGGTTTTTCTTTAAAGGTGGTAGAGAGAAAACGCAAACAAATACTTATGAAATAATCAGATACATTCCAGAGGTAATTGCATGATATTACAGGAACACAAGGAAGAAAGAGCTAACGGTCTGAAGAGCTGAGGGAGGGCTTCCTGGAGGAGGAGACATTTCGCCTCATTCTGGAGGAGAGAGACCAGAGTGAAAGGGGCCCTCAGGCAGAGGCCTGCGGGTCAGAGGGCACCTATGGCTGCTGGAGCCCAGGTTGTCGTAAACACTCTGAGGGGCTCAGGAGAGATGGGATGGGCCAGCTGGGGTGCCGCAGAAGCCGAGCCAAAACAGGTAGGGGAGGGCCGCTCCAGAGGGGCTTGTGTGTTAGGCTAAGGGGTTTGAACATGATCCTGTAGGTGATAGGAAACCAAATGCGATTTCAAACAGAGGAGGGACGTAGTTAGACATGTGCTGTAGAAGGATCTCTCTGGCAGTTGCAGAGATGATGACTTGGGGGCTGAGTGGGGCAGCGTGGGAGACCCTGGAGGTGTGGAGGGCAGAGGGGAGGCAGTCCCCAAAGTCTGTGCTGTGCTCAGTCGTGTCAGACTCTCTGTGACCCCATGGACTGGAGCCCGCCAGGCTCCTCTGTCCACGGGATTCTCTAAGCAAGAGTACCGGAGACGGTTGCCAGTACTCCTCCAGGGGATCTTCCTGACCCAGGGATCGAGCCCACGTCTCTTTGTCTCCTGCGCTGGCAGGCGGGCTCTTTACCACTGAGCCACCTGGAAGCCCCACCAAAGTCCAGGAGAGTCCAGAGACTTGAATTAAAGATTTTTCTCCCTAAAGGGCGGGGAGAATCTTTAGGCGTAGAATTGAGAGTTTCCATTTACTTCCTGAATGTTGAGGAATGGGGAGAGAGAAGGAGAAGAGCCCCAGATAATTCTGAGCAAAAAAAACAATGCATTTGCTTATTTTTGGCTGCAGTGGGTCTTCACTGCTCTGTGCTGACTTCCCCCAGTTGCGGCGAGGGGGCTGCTATCTGCTGCGTTGCACGGGCCTCTCACTGGTGGCTCCTCTTGTGGGGGAGCACAGTTCTAGAGTTCGGACTTCAGTAACTGTGGGGCTTGGGCTTAGCTGCCCCTCGGCGTGTGGGATCTTCCTGGATGAGGGATCAGGCTTATGTCCCCTACACTGGCAGGCTGGTTCTCAACCATTGGAGCACCAGGGAAATGCTAAATCTTAGAATTTGTAACTCGAATTTGATAGAAATCAGGAGTATGGGAAGAGGAGCAGATTTTAGGGAAGGTACAAGTTTAGCTAGGAAATCCTGAATTTGAGGTTCCCATGGGACAGTCAGGAAGTGCTGCCCTAGAGGCAGCTAGGTGTACAGGCTAGAGATGGAAGAGGGGCCCTGGACTGGAGAGGCATCACAGCTGGGACCACCCAGGGGTGTGTCAGGGAGAAGATGGGAGCGTCTCTGGCAGCACCACATTTGAGGAGAGGCCAGGTGCAGGAGACCCAGCATGGAGGTGGGCAGCCCCAGGGTCAGAATAGCATGGCCCCGGATGGCGAGGGAGAGGGATGCTAAGTAGGAAGTGGTGGTCAGCTGTGGAAAAGCCACATGCGGTTAAGACTGGAGAGCGTTTACTGGATTGAGGAACTGGGGTGTCTGTAATGACCTCTAGGAAGGTGGCTTCAGGGGAGAGCTGGGGACAGGAACCAGGCTGCAGAGGTTGGTGAATGGCAGGCCAGAAAATGGGGACTGTTAGAAGGAACTCGTTTCTAACAGGGTTGTCTGGTCAGGAAGAAGAGGAGCTTGGGAAGGGAGCTGGGAGGGGAGGCAGCTTTGAGAGAGAGGCAGAGGGTTCAGCGGAAGACACAGACAGGAATGGGGCTAAAGTGATGGATGTGAGAGGGAGGGAGAAGTTGAATGTAAAGCCTGCCATCCTCAATAGAGTAAGGGTCTAGAAAAGATGGGAAATGATGTGGATTGTGACCCATGCGGACTCTTCTTCAATGGGAGAGGGCTACCTTTTGTCCAATGTAGAGACAAGTACTATAGTTCAGTTCAGTCACTCAGTCGTGTCCGACTCTTTGCGACCCCATGAACCACAGCACACCAAGCCTCCCTGTCCATCACCAACTCCCGGAGTCCACCCAAACCCATGTCCATTGAGTCGGTGATGCCATCCAGCCATCTCGTCCTCTGTTGTCCCCTTCTCTTCCTGCCCTCAATCTTTCCCAGCATCAGGGTCTTTTCAAATGAGTCAACTCTTGCATGAGGCGGCCAAAGTACTGGAGTTTCAGCTTCAACATCAGTCCCTCCAATAAACACCCAGGACTGATCTCCTTTAGGATGGACTGGTTGGATCTCCTTGCAGTCCAAGGGACTCTCAAGAGTCTTTTCCAACACCACAGTTCAAAAGCATCAATTCTTCCATGCTCAGCTTTCTTTATAGTCCAACTCTCACATCCATACATGGCCACTGGAAAAACCATAGTCTTGACCAGACTGACCTTTGTTGACAATGTCTCTGCTTTTTAATATGCTGTCTAGGTTAGTCATAACCTTCCTTCCAAGTAGTAAGCATCTTTTAATTTTTGCAATCACCATCTGCAGTGATATTGGAGCCCAGAAAAATAAAGTCTGTCACTGTTTCCACTGTTTCCCCATCTATTTGCCATGAAGTGATGGGACTGGATGCCATGATCTTCGTTTTCTGAATGTTGAGCTTTAAGCCAACTTTTTCGCTCTCCTCTTTCACTTTAATCAAGAGGCTCTTTAGTTCTTCACTTTCTGCCATAAGGGTGGTGTCATCTGCATATCTGAGGTTATTGATATTTCTCCCAGCAATCTTGATTCCAGCTTGTGCTTCCTCCAGTCGAGCGTTTCTCATGATGTACTCTGCACGTAAGTTAAATAAGCAGGGTGACAGTATA
Source organism: Oreotragus oreotragus (assembly GCA_006410675.1). Classification (NCBI taxonomy): domain Eukaryota; kingdom Metazoa; phylum Chordata; class Mammalia; order Artiodactyla; family Bovidae; genus Oreotragus; species Oreotragus oreotragus. Next base: position 37,481 of record SJYX01024052.1, read on the forward strand.
CAGCCTTGACGCACTCCTTACAGGGTGTGAGGAAATACCTGTAAGTGTTGTGGGGAGGTTGCTCCTGCCTCGTGGTTTCTATTTCTGTTGAGTTGAGGGATGAGATTATCCATTGAGAGTGGTGGAGAGGGATGGGAGGAAGGTGGGCCTGGGACTTCCCAGCAACCTGAGACCCGAGGTTAGTGGGAAAGCCTTGGGTCAGCGGATTGGGGTCCCTGAAGAAGATTCTAGCTGGTGGGTTTGCAATGAGCACGGTCCTTCTGGCTCCGCAGTTTCCCCACTGGCCCAGGGGCAGGGTAGGAACAGCCTGTGGCTGCACCGTTCTTGCCCGGAGCTGACGGGGCGGGGGAGGACGTGGGAGAGGACGTGGGGAGTGCTGGGTGTGCCCCTCCGTGACCCTGCGACCATCTGAGGGTGGAGACACGTGTGGTCTGGGGAGCTGATCACGTGAGAGCCAGAAGGGGCCAGGGCCGGAGGTCTCGGGGGCCGCAGGGGAGGGGAAGGGCTGAGTGTCCCTGGCTCTGCTCCCTCGCCCCCTGTCCCAGGACCAGCGCCCAGGCCACAGGCCATCTCTCGTGGTGCGCATGGCTCCAGGTTCCGTGACTTGGTTTCCCAGGCACCTAGACTCTTCCTGCAGCCGGTGTTAAAGAAACTCAGAGGAAATGTAGTGGAGTCGAGGGAAAGGAGTCACGTGAAGACTTGGACATGAGTGTTCCAAGCAGCTTTATTTGTAATGGCCCAACCTGGAAACACCCCCGGTGTTCATCAGTTGGTGGGGTGGGGGGGACACCTGCATGTCCTGCAGTGGGAGGAGCTACTGACATGGGCCAGCACGTGGGAGACAGACAGGAAGGAGAGAAGGCAGACAGAGGAGGCCTGTTTGTGTGATTCCATGTGTGACACCCTGGGAACTCTAGAAAGCGCCAGTGAACCTATGGTACCAGTGGCTGCTGGGGATGAGGGGACAGTGAGAACCAGTGGGTTGGAGACGGGAATTACAAAGGGGTGCAGAGAGGATCTGGGGGCTCACATCTTGATTTCAGGGTAGTTTCACAGGTGTACACATGTGTCAAAACATTACATTGTACACTTTAACTATGTCTAGTTTATTGTATCTTCAGTTCAGTTCAGTCGCTCAGTCATGTCCGACTCTTTGCGACCCCATGAATCGCAGCACGCCAGGCCTCCCTGTTCATCACCATCTCTCGGAGTTCACTCAGACTCACATCCATCGAGTCCGTGATGCCATCCAGCCATCTCATCCTCGGTCGTCCCCTTCTCCTCCTGCCCCCAATCCCTCCCAGCATCAGAGTCTTTTCCAATGAGTCAACTCTTCGCATGAGGTGGCCAAAGTACTGGAGTTTCAGCTTTAGCATCATTCCTTCCAAAGAAATCCCAGGGTTGATCTCCTTCAGAATGGACTGGTTGGATCTCCTTGCAGTCCAAGGGACTCTCAAGAGTCTTCTCCAACACCACAGTTCAAAAGCATCAATTCTTCGGCGCTCAGCTTTCTTCACAGTCCAACTTTCACATCCATACATGACCACAGGAAAAACCATAGCCTTGACTAGGCGGACCTTAGTCGGCAAAGTAATGTCTCTGCTTTTGAATATACTATCCAGGTTGGTCATAACTTTTCTTCCAAGGAGTAAGCGTCTTTTAATTTCATGGCTGCAGTCACCATCTGCAGTGATTTTGGAGCCCCAAAAAATAAAGTCTGACACTGTTTCCACTGTTTCCCCATCTATTTCCCATGAAGTGATGGGACCGGATGCCATGATCTTCGTTTTCTGAATGTTGAGCTTTAAGCCAACTTTTTCACTCTCCTCCTTCACTTTCATCAAGAGGCTTTTTAGCTCCTCCTCACTTTCTGCCATAAGGGTGGTGTCATCAGCATATCTGAGGTTATTGATATTTCTCCCGGCAATCTTGATTCCAGCTTGTGTTTCTTCCAGTCCAGCGTTTCTCATGATGTACTCTGCATATAAGTTAAATAAGCAGGGAGACAATATACAGCCTTGACGTACTCCTTTTCCTATTTGGAACCAGTCTGTTGTTCCATGTCCAGTTCTAACTGTTGCTTCCTGACCTGCATACAGATTTCTCAAGAGGCAGGTTAGGTGGTCTGGTATTCCCATCTCTTTCAGAATTTTCCACAGTTTATTGTGATCCACACAGTCAAAGGCTTTGGCATAGTCAATAAAGCAGAAATAGATGTTTTTCTGGAACTCTCTTGCTTTTTCCATGATCCAGCGGATGTTGGCAATTTGATCTCTGGTTCCTCTGCCTGTTCTAAAACCAGCTTGAACATCAGGGAGTTCACGGTTCACATATTGCTGAAGCCTGGCTTGGAGAATTTTGAGCATTACTTTACTAGCGTGTGAGATGAGTGCAATTGTGCGGTAGTTTGAGCATTCTTTGGCATTGCCTTTCTTTGGAATTGGAATGAAAACTGACCTTTTCCAGTCCTGTGGCCACTGCTGAGTTTTCCAAATTTGCTGGCATATTGAGTGCAGCACTTTCACAGCATCATCTTCCAGGATTTGAAACAGCTCAACTGGAATTCCATCACCTCCACTAGCTTTGTTCTTAGTGATGCTTTCTAAGGCCCACTTGACTTCACATTCCAAGATGTCTGGCTCTAGATTAGTGATCACATCCTCATGATTATCTGGGTCGTGAAGATCTTTTCTGTACAGTTCTTCTGTGTATTCTTGCCACCTCTTCTTAATATCTTCTGCTTCTGTTAGGTCCATACCATTTCTATCCTTTATCGAGCCCATCTTTGCATGAAATGTTCCCTTGGTATCTCCAATTCTCTTGAAGAGATCTCTAGTCTTTCCCATTCTGTTGTTTTCCTCTATCTCTTTGCATTGATTGCTGAAGAAGGCTTTCTTATCTCTTCTTGCTATTCTTTGGAACTCTGCATTCAGATGCTTATATCTTTTCTTTTCTCCTTTGCTTTTCGCCTCTCTTCTTTTCAGTGCTATTTGTAAGGCTTCTCCAGACAGCCATTTTGCTTTTTTGCATTTCTTTTCCATGGGGATGGTCTTGATCCCTGTCTCCTGTACAATGTCACGAACCTCATTCCATAGTTCATCAGGAACTCTGTCTATCAGATCTAGGCCCTTAAATCTATTTCTCACTTCCACTGTATAATCATAAGGGATTTGATTTAGGTCATACCTGAATGGTCTAGCGGTTTTCCCTACTTTCTTCAATTTAAGTCTGAATTTGGTAATAAGGAGTTCATGATCTGAGCCACAGTCAGCTCCTGGTCTTGTTTTTGTTGACTGTATAGAGCTTCTCCATCTTTGGCTGCATAGAATATAATCAGTCTGATTTCGGTGTTGACCATCTGGTGATGTCCATGTGTAGAGTCTTCTCTTGTGTTGCTGGAAGAGGGTGTTTGCTATGACCAGTGCATTTTCTTGGCAAAACTCTATTAGTCTTTGCCCTGCTTCATTCCGCATTCCAAGGCCAAATTTGCCTGTTACTCCAGGTGTTTCTTATTGTATCTTACCCTAGTAGAAATTTAGTGGCACTTTCTTAGTGCATTTCATTATATTATATATTATATATTAAGGTATTCATTACTGAGTGGAGTCCTGTTCTGGGCTCTGAGACCCCTAGCCTAAAGCCTGGGAGATAGGGTGGGTCCTGGGAGACAGGACAGGGGTCCTGTCCTGTACATACCTCGGGCTCAGGAAATATCAGTATCCTTGGTTGTCAGGGAGCTGAGAAAGGTCGGTGGACTCACCTGCCATGGCATCTAGAGAGCAGAGGATCTACACGGGGAACCTACCTTTCTGGGAGTGAGGTGCTCGAAAGAGATTGGGTAACAAGGGGGCACATCTAGGCCTGGATCCTGGCTTCATCACTTTCTGATTCTGACTTTGGGGGAGTTACTTAGCCTCGTAGAACCTCGGACGTGTAATCTGCAAAGTTCCTGAGGTGAGGGACTGTTGTGGATGGCAGTGTCCAGCACTGCAGACACTCGAGGACTGCCGATCCACGCAGCCTCCTCTTCTCCTATCCATCGAGAAGCTGCCAGTGGAGGGCCTTCTGTGTGCTTAACGTGTGGCTTCACTAGTCCCCTCGATTGTCGCCTCTTTCGTGAAGCCGTCATGCTCGTCCCCTTCCCTAACCCGGTGCAGGGAGTGCTCCCGCCTCTGACTTGTAGTGCTCTCTCTGCGTAGTCAGGAGTGTAGCTCCCATCACATCATATTCCAGGTATCTTTTTACACGTCTGTCTCCCGGGTGGGTTATGCGAAAGCGGTGCATCCTCTGAGGGCAGGGATCTGGGATTCTTCATCTCTGCACCTTCGGAGTCTGCTCACTAAATGCTCTGCGTGTGTGCGTGAGCAAAGGCAGCCTGGTGTCTGGGGTTGGACGGTCGGTACTGATGTGACGCTGGTGATGGGTGTCCTGCTCAGGGAAGCCTCTGTGACCTCTGACATGTTCGTTTTGGTCTTCTCTAGTGATGAGGAGAAGTCAACCCACTGGATGCATCCTGGAACGGCATCGCCCATCCAGAGTGGACACACCTCCTGTCCAGGTAAGGAGCTCGTCCATCCCTGCCTTTGCAGGCCGTGAGGAGGGGATGCCCTGTGGTGGCTGTGGAAACCCGCTACCCTGACTTTGCTTCTGAATTTTTCCTTTCTCTTCGAATGGACTCAGCTAGGCATTTACCCACCACTGGGCAGATGAGGGCAGGAGGGTTGATGCTCACCTTGAGGTTTTTTTCAAGCTTCCAGTCCTGTGCTCAGTGACTGGGACTGACCTCTGAGGGCGAAGAGCTTGCTTATCCCTCTTATTCCTCTGACCAGTTGGAAAACCCCCTCCACCCTGAGAGCGCCCTCCCAGGCTAGCAGGAAAGATGGGCCCCATCCAAGCCAAGATGGTTTCTTTCTAAACTGAAGAGGTGGAGACACCAAAAGTCATAAGGCCTGGGGTGTTTCAAGCGAACAGCCCACCACCTTCTTCAGGATTCTACCGTGGACCATAGGGGAGGGGCGGGAGGACAATGTTGGACCCCCCCACCTCCACCCCGCCCCTGCCGCTCGCTGGCCTTCCAGCCCTTCACCCAGCCACACAGATGGCCTCCCAGCTGTTCACCCAGCCGCACAGAGTCCCGGTCATTCCTGGGGCACAGGAGCACTGCAGGATGTGCGGGTCAAGGTGCTGACTTGCCCAGAGCCTGCTTTCTTTTCATTTCGGAACTGGACTCATTTTGGTTCTAGAGCCAAAAAGGACTTCAGGGATCATGGAGTCTGACTCCTTCATTTCAAAGTAGGGAAATGGGAGAGCAGAGAGACAGGGCCTGACTCAAGGCCGTTTAGCTAATAAGCAAAGAAGCATCGGAGTTAAATGCACAGGTTCTAAAGACAGAGACCTGAGCTCAAATCTTGGCTTGAGTTTTTATTAGCGTGGTTTTGAGCGAGTGGCTAGTTCTTCTGGGACTTAGCATCTTTGTCTGTAAAATGGGGATAGGATTATGAACCTCAAAAGGTTGTAGCACCGATTATGCAAGAGAGTCACATCAACAGAGGTGACTGCCATTGTTTTTGTCGCCACTGTATTTTCAACTTGAAGCAAAGCCTCAGGACCCCAAGGCTGCAGCTGTCTTCTTCTGGGTTGGTGTTGCCACCTTCCATGTTTCGGCTGTTTTCAGTTAGAGTCCTTTCATCTTACCATGGCCCTAGGTAAGGCTGGAGGATGAATACAAGCCTGTGAGCCAATCCTGTGGTTTTTGGCTGCAGCCAACTGGTTGTCCAAGGTTGGGAAGGGGTTAAGATGCCCCTGGAGCTTGCTGGAAGGGCAGCTGCCTTAGTGGGCACTCCGCCTGGACAGGAATATAAGCACTCTTGGTGTTGCCTGGGCAGAGAGGGCAGTGTGCAGGGAAGTTGCTGGAAAAGGCAGGGGACATAATCCACGCTGGCCCCTTTCCCAGGAACATCACAGTGGCAGGATTATTTATGATTCTGACCCAGTGGGGATCCTTCTACACGGGGAGGCTGCCAACCCACGCCCTTCTGAATGGGAGCATCCTCGCACAGGGCCCGGGGGGAACAAGCAGCATTTATGGGCAACACAGAGGAAAGAATGTGAGCTTTGCAGATAGGCGACCAGACTCCTGTCCTGGCCCAGACACTTCCTGTGTGACCTTTGGCAAGTCGACTGAGCTCGCTGGGCCTCAGTTTCCTCATCTGTAAAAATGCCCGGGCTGAAGCCTTGTGTGTAATGTTGCTGTGCAGACTGAATATGCTCGTAGGGGTAAACCGTGCACCTTAGAGGAGGAGAGAGGCTCTCACTAAGCAGTGGCTGGTGGCGGGGCTTCTGTGGACCGTGTCCTGAGAGGGAGGTGGGCTGCCCCGCTGCGCTGAAGCATCAGCATCTCCATCAGCAGCAGCCATGGAAATAGAGAGCCTTGACACCCTGCGGTGAGTGACGAGTAGCTGAGGCCAGCACTCTGTCCAGCCCAGGCCCCACTGTCCCGCAGCTTGTGTCTGAGGGCAGCTGGGAACAGGGCAGGAGAGGTGCCGGCCAGCACCGAATAGCCATAGTTTATAAACCCTCCTACACAGGCAGGTGTTTGAGTGTTGAGAGAGTCTGCACCCGTTTTCTGGTGTGTCAGCCGCAGGGCTCTTGCAGCGGGGCCCGGCTTGCCTCCACCTCACGCTGGATTCCCTGGGACAGGACTCGGCCCGGGTGGCTGTTTAGGGGCGCGGCGGGAGCCTCCTGCAGCGCCCTGTGGAGAAGGAGACGCGGAGTCTCTGGAGCTGTGCAGCAGGGGCTGTGCCCGCCTGGAAGATGGCCTACATGCCTTGGAGCCAAGATCAGCTTCCTTGGCTACTCAGTTCTCTTTCATTTTGCAAGTCAGTGATTCTCCAGTCTAAGCATTTTCACGGATAAATTGTTTTCAGAGGTGCTGTTAGAAAAGCCTCATTTTTTTCTGGGACTGATTTCCCAGGTCTGTGGTGTCTTGTTCAGAAGCAGAGCTAATGACAGTGGCCTGGGATTTGAAGACTTGTGCATGTGTACTAAGTCGCTTCTGTTGTGTCCAGCTCCTTGTGACCACATAGACTGTAGCCTGCCACCCGCCCAGCTCCTCTGTCCGTGGGATTTCCCAGGCAAGAATACTGGAGTGGGTTGCCATCTCTCCTCCAGGGCATCTTCCTGACCCAGCGATTGAACCTGCATCTCCTGCATTGCCAGGCGGGTTCTTTACCACTAGCACCATATGGGAAGCCTTGGAGACGTGAGTCCTGGTCTTAAGTGCTGATTATCCGTGAGCTCTGGGGCCAGTGACTCGCAGTGGCTCCAGCTTCTGCTCCTGTGATATAAGCAGGGATGATCCTGAGGACCTTCCAGGGCAGTCATCTGTGCATTCACTGCTCCATCCATGGGGGCTGGCACAGGGCCTGGCACAGAACAGACGAGCAGTAAATGTTTGTTGAATGAATGAACGAAGCCTGCAAAGCAGTGATCTGTCTTGTCGCTTCACTGCTCACTGATGGGGGCATCTCCTCTGGCTGTTTGCTGGAAGCATGGACTGATAGAGTGGACAGAAAAGGGTGAGACTGTTGGTCTGATCACTGCTGGCTTCTCTGTGAATTGCCCCGGTTCTCTGAGTCTCCATCCCTCCCGAGTGCAGATTGGGCTTGTGGAAGAGAGGGTGATTTTGTGATTTTGCTTCCTCACAGGTCTGCCCAAGGGATGGGAGATGGATTCTACCCAGGAAGGAGCTGTGTATTTCATCAAGTGAGTAAGAAGGAGTTTCTTTCCAGTCTTGCTGTTCTACTTTTGTCCTTGTACCTGATACCTCCTTGGGCAGGGAGACTGTTAAAGGGTCTTCTTGGAGGCCTTGCTGGGGTCTGTGAATGGCCAGGAGATGTCACAGGTTCCAAGTTAAAGATAAAGCTCAGGGCGTGTGTGTGAAGCCCTGCAGATAAAGCCCAGGGTGTGTGTGTGAAGCCTGGCAGATAGAGCCCAGGGTGTGTGCGTGCGTGCGTGCATGTGTGTGTGTGTGTGTGCACGCGCATGTGTGTTGGCCCAGGAGAGCTCATGTCAATCACAGGAAGTTCTCTGCGGTGGTGGGGTGGGGCTGGGTGGCATGAGAGAAACTGTTCTAGACACTAGGGTCAAAGGCTTAGAGAAAGGAGACGGGGGGGCCTCTGTCATCCTGGGGGTGGCAGGCATGTGTCTGGTACTCTGTGTCCCCTCAGGGGTGGTCAGGGCCCTCTGTCGGCTGGGTGGCTCGTGTTCTTGGGCTCAGCAGGCAGCCCTGGGGGCCAGGGTGCCCGCGTCTGCCCCACTGGACGCCTCTCCCTCTGCCGTGACCTGGGTCCCTCTGCTTCCCCGCTGGCCTGGCTCCCGGCTTCGGCTTCGCTCTCAGGGTGAAGCGGGCGGGCTTGGGCCGGCGGGGCTGGGCCTGGCTGCAAACAGCTGGGGCTCAGGCACCAGCAGAGGGAGCCGCCGCCCAGTCTGCAAGTAGAGCCTTCTTCTCATCTCCTTTGCTCTATCCCTACTTTCTCACCTTCCTTGTCTGTGCTGTGAGAGGTCCTCTTTCCATCTCCCGCCTCAAGACCAGCCAGCACTTGCATGAGCTTGCCTGTTAACCGTATTCTTGCTTAGTTGCTCGGTCCTGTCCAACTCTTTGTGGTCCCCTAGACTGTAGCCGTGCGGGCTCATCTGTCCATGAGACGACGGGCAAGAATATTGGAGTGGGTAGCCATTCTTAAACAAAAGTCGTAGGAAAAAAATGGACAACTGATCTGTTTTAGAAACTGATATGATGGCTCTCATAGCCTGAGCTTTTCCTGAAATTGAACTCCTTGCTTCAGTTGAGACTTACTCCTTTTTTTTCTCCTTGATGGCAGCACCTTAGCATTCCCTTATGCATACCTGGCTCTTGAGGTCATTTATGAAACACTTTCGCATGTATTAAAAATGTTTTTGACTGCGGTCTCTTAGTTCATGTGATGGAACTCATGCCCCCTGCAGTGAACGTGCAAAGTGGTAACCCCTGGGCGGCCAGGGAAGCCGGGCACTTTTGGATGTATTACCTCGTCGGCCTTTGAAAGCGCCCCCCTTTCTGTGGTCTGGGCTGGCCCCTCCCGGCCCTCAGCTTCCGCAGCTGGGCAGCTGCAGTGATTCTCGTTTTCCCACCTTCGGGCCAAACGAATTTCTGCCTCAGGATCCTTGCGCTTGCTGTTCACTCTGCCTGGGCACACTTTCCTCCTGTTTTTGCACATCTGGCTTCTGCTCAACATTTGGCTCAAGTGACATCTCAGCAGGGCTTTCCTGGTGACCTTGTCTGAAGCTCCCTCCTGTTCCTCTTTAGCCGCCCCCCTTACTTTTCTTTACCTACACTACCGGAAAGGTTCTTGTTTACGTGTTTGTTCTCCTGTTTTCTTGCTGTATCAGCCCTGAGGGCAGATTTTGGCTATTTTGTGTTCCACTCTGTCCTGGATCCTTTCTGGCACTTGATAGGAACCCAGTCTTTGGTGAAATGAACGAACGAATGAATGAAAAATGTTGGGAGATAGAGGCATACTTAACTCCTGCTTTGGCGACCAGCGCAGAGCGTCTCCTGAGCGTCTCCTTCAGCATGCTCTGTCCTGAGCTCGTTGCCTCCCCACCACCAGCACGTTGCATCTCTGTTGAAAGTGCCTCCAGCGCAGAACCCTCAGGCCCCTCCTCCAGAGGTCCTGTCAATTTCCTCTTAAAGACCCCTCAGCACCCCCACTTCTCAGCATCCCTGTGGCCACCACCCAAATCTGTGCCCACCTGGACTCTCACTCTTACCTGGAATCATTCTAGTAGCTTTCCAATTCATCTTCCTGCCTCCAAGCCATCCTGCTGCAAGAATACTTTGTTCTACAGTGCAAACTTGGTCATGTCATTCTCCATTAGAAACCTTTCCTGCTTCCCATCAGTTATAGGATAAAATCTAAATTCCTTACTCAGGCACTTGAAAGGGCTTTGTAATCTGGCTCCTGCCCCCTTTTGCAGCCTCTCCCACACCCCATTTTGCCAGACTATCTCTTGTGTTTCCCTCAACACACACCTCCCTTCCACGCCCCCGACATTTCTGAATGTAACCCCTCTTCTAACGTGGCTTGCGTTCACCTGTAAATACTTCCTTTTCCTTCAAGGCTCTGCTCACGATATCACTTCTTCAGGAGAGCACACCTCTATCGTAATTGTTTGTATGGGTGTCATTTCCTCTAGATCAGTGGTTCACAAACTCAAGTGTGCAACGGAATCACCTGGAGCACTTGTCAGAACAGACTGCTTGGCCCAGCCGTAGAGTTTCTGATTCAGAGTCTTCGTTTCTAACAGGCTCCCAGGTTATACTGCTGCTCTGGGGACCGCACTTGGAGAACTACTGATCTGGACTGAAAGCCCATTAAGGGCAGAGGTAGCATGATGTGGCCGTAAAGTCTGGAAACAGAGGCAGTATAATTTCACCATGTTTTGTGATGAAATGTCAACTGCCCTTCTATTATGCATCTGTGTCATTCCCAGACTCGGTGGCCACTCGGAACACCAGGAACAGCTGTGGCCACTCTGAGAGCTGAGTGCTTTACTACGTTTGCAGCTCATTCGGGCCTCCAGCATCTTTATGAGGGAGGTTCTGTCATTTCTAACTATTTGTGAAAGTAAGAGAAAGACAAACCAGAACTTAGTAAATAACTTGTTCAATGCCTGAAGCTTGTAGAAAGCAAAGCCGGGATTCAGCCCCATGTCTGCCTGATTTCAGAGTCTGGCCTCTTAGCATCATGCCACAGCTGTCTCCAGCATCCTCTGTGTCTCTCTTGGACAAGGGAGGCATCAATAAACCCGGACTGAATGAGTGAGTGACTGACTGAATGAATGACTCTGGCCTACTCTTCTTATTTTCACAGTTCCCTGCATAATCAATTCCCTACAAAGGTTTATGACATTGGGCTGGTGGGTCGTTTCTAACAGGCTCCCAGGTTATACTGCTGCTCTGGGGACCGCACTTGGAGAACTACTGATCTGGACTGAAAGCCCATTAAGGGCAGAGGTAGCATGATGTGGCCGTAAAGTCTGGAAACAGAGGCAGTATAATTTCACCATGTTTTGTGATGAAATGTCAACTGCCCTTCTGTTATGCATCTGTGTCATTCCCAGACTCGGTGGCCACTCGGAACACCAGGAACAGCTGTGGCCACTCTGAGAGCTGAGTGCTTTACTACATTTGCAGCTCATTCGGGCCTCCAGCAGCTTTATGAGGGAGGTTCTGTCATTTCTAACTATTTGTGAAAGTAAGAGAAAGACAAACCAGAACTTAGTAAATAACTTGTTCAATGCCTGAAGCTTGTAGAAAGCAAAGCCGGGATTCAGCCCCATGTCTGCCTGATTTCAGAGTCTGGCCTCTTAGCATCATGCCACAGCTGTCTCCAGCATCCTCTGTGTCTCTCTTGGACAAGGGAGGCATCAATAAACCCGGACTGAATGAGTGAGTGACTGACTGAATGAATGACTCTGGCCTACTCTTCTTATTTTCACAGTTCCCTGCATAATCAATTCCCTACAAAGGTTTATGACATTGGGCTGGTGGGTGAGTTGAGACTGAGGACCCCAGACGTGGATCAGTTCAGTACAGTTGCTCACTCGTGTCTGACTCTTTGCAACCCCGTGAATCGCAGAACACCAGGCCTCCTTGTCCATCTCCAACTCCCGGAGTTCACTCAAACTCATGTCCATTGAGTCGGTGATGCCATCCAGCCACCTCATCCTCTGTCGTCTCCTTCTCCTCCTGCCCCCAATCCCTCCCAGCATCAGAGTCTTTTCCAATGAGTCAATTCTTCGCATGAGGTGGCCAAAGTACTGGAGTTTCAGCTTCAGCATCAGTCCTTCCAATGAACACCCAGGGCTGATCTCCTTTAGGATGGACTGGTTGTATCTCCTTGCAGTCCAAGGGACTCTCAAGAGTCTTATCCAACACCACAGTTCAAAAGCATCAATTCTTCGGCGCTCAGCTTTCTTCACAGTCCAACTCTCACATACATGACCACTGGAAAAACCATAGCCTTGACTGGACGGACTTTTGTTGGCAAAGTAATGTCTCTGCTTTTCAATATGCTATCTAGGTTGGTCATAACTTTCCTTCCAAGGAGTAAGTGTCTTTTAATTTCATGGCTGCAGTCACCATCTGCAGTGATTTTGGAGCCCCAAAAAATAAAGTCTGACACTGTTTCCACTGTTTCCCCATCTACTTCCCATGAAGTGATGGGAGCAGATTTCATGATCTTAGTTTTCTCAATGTTGAGCTTTAAGCCAGCCTTTTCACTCTCCTCTTTCACTTTTCATCAAGAGGCTCTTTAGCTCCTCTTCACTTTCTGCCATAAGGGTGTTGTTATCTGCATATCTGAGGTTATTGATATTTCTCCCTGCAATCTTGATTCCAGCTTGTGCTTCTTCCTGCCCAGCGTTTCTCATGATGTACTCTGCATAGAAGTTAAATAAGCAGGGTGNTAGCTCCTCTTCACTTTCTGCCATAAGGGCGGTGTCATCTGCATATCTGAGGTTATTGATATTTCTCCCTGCAATCTTGATTCCAGCTTGTGCTTCTTCCTGCCCAGCGTTTCTCATGATGTACTCTGCATAGAAGTTAAATAAGCAGGGTGACAATATACAGCCTTGATGTACTCCTTTTCCTATTTGGAACCAGTCTGTTGTTCCATGTCCAGTTCTAACTGTTGCTTCCTGACCTGCATACAGGTTGCTCAAGAGGCAGGTCAAGTAGTCTGGTATTCCCATCTCTTAGAATTTCCCACAGTTTATTGTGATCCACACAGTCAAAGGCTTTGGCATAGTCAATAAAGCAGAAATAGATGTTTTTCCAGAACTCTTCCTTTTTTAATCATTCAGTGGATGTTGGCAATTTGATCTCTGGTTCCTCTGCCTTTCCAACAGGTAATAATAAAAGTCAGATATACATATAACTTTGGAATCTGGGCTTCATTTTTTCTTCTCTTTTTAGTGTGGTTGAGTCAAATTTCAATGAGCAAATACTGATATTTGGCCAGCATCAGATAAATCTGATAATTGTGTTCAATAGATCCTTTCCTTCATGGTGCTTGGGAGGTCATTCTTTGATATTACACAACTGATGGCATTGCTGAAGCATGTGTGCAGTTTTAAAGTGTCATTGAACAGAAAGGGTATGCAGGGAGAAGAGAAAAAGCAGAGTTAAAATGTGGGTAAAACCCATTGCAAGCCTGTGCGCATGCACACATAAATCCACTGGAGGGCACCAAAGCACGCATGACCGGCCCACTGAGGCCTTGAAAGGGCTGGCTCCCTGCAGAGGGTGGGTCTTCCCTGAGCTGACAGGGGCATCCTGACTGTCCTCTGCCATCCCTCAACCACTGTGGGCCTGGTGGACTCCTCTGGCCGGGTGACCCTCATCCCCGATTTTCTCTGACCCCTGACTCCTTCCTGCTAAGGCAGCCGTCTGTGGAGCTTGTCAGTTCAGTCTCCGAGAGCGCGTCTCTCTTTGGTTGGCAGAGAGGGTGGTAGGACAGGGGTCCTTTCTGCGGAGACATGCCCCCGTTACCCTCGCTCCCAGCCTGGGCCCTGCTGCCCCTGCCCC
>SJYX01024052.1:52214-123877 GCA_006410675.1 Oreotragus oreotragus
GGGGCGGTCGGCCCTCGAAAGGCCAGGAGTGTTCAGACTGTGAGTCCCTGACTAAGGGTTTTGGACTTTTTCTTCTAAGCACTGGGGGCCGTGGATTCCAAAGTGGAGGATGGATGGAGTCACAGAGGCACGCTCTATGGGATATCCTCCCTTAATACCACCTCCTCACTGCCTCCCAAGCTAGGCCTTCCAGATGAGTCTTGCTCCCGCTCTGCTGCGTAAACAGAGAGGGAATTCAGATTCGGGCGGTGGACCATTTTCGGGCTCTGCCTCACCGGTCCTTGTTGGGCCTTGGAGACACCTCGCCCCTTGCGCCCGAAGCGCAGGCGGTGCTCCGGCAGCCAACCTCGCGTGCGTCTCCAGCCCGCCGCCCCCCAGATCCCCAGAAGCACCGAGGCTCTAGCTCAGGCCTCTCAGAGGATCGAGGGACTTGGCTGCTGGCCTTGCACTCCGTCTGCCAGAGAAAAAACTCTCAGCAGGCCCGTCTGCCTCCTGCCCTTTCCAGTTGTCTGAGGAGCTCGTGGATTGGAGGCTGGGGCCCTTGTCCCCTTTCCCACTCTGGCGGTCCCCTCCGGATGCTGTAATCTCCGGTTCCAGCCTTACTTTGCTCCGCTGGCTCCTCGAGGCCCGAGACCCCCCAGAGCCTCGTATCTCGGGCTGCCTGGGGCGGGTTCCCCCCAGCCTGTCCTGGGCAGTCTCGCCAAGTCCTGCAGAGCAGGGACAGGTGGGCTGGGCCGAACCGGTGTTGCCTGCACGGGGCCTGCGTCCAGGATATCTCTGTCCCTTCTGCTGAGTGGCTCCATGACGGCCGGTGAACTCAGCGTTTCAGCCTTTGGCGGGGTGAGGGGGTGACCTCAGGACCCCCTTCTCCACCACAGCTGCAGGCAGGTACATGCCACTCAAACCCGGGATCCCCGGCTCCAGCCTGGTCTGCCCTGGGGTGGGAAGGACGGTCTTTCCAGTGGCTTCCTCTGGGGATGTGGGAGTGGGTTGTGGATCAGATCCCCTTAACACTCCCCGCCTGTCGCTCCTCTTGGACTCTGGGAGGAAGTCTGTGCATTTGCACTTTTCATAGTAGATTCTTTTCAACGATAAAGGCTTCAGTTGTAAAAGTGATGCTTAGATTCATATCACATTAAAAGAGACCCATGGAGAAGGGAAATCGTTGTATTTAAGTGAAGAGAGGCTTAAATTTTAAAAATTAAGGTGATTCAGACAAACATTTGGAAGAGATGTCATAATCATGTGGGTGGATGGCAGCTGCCCTTTGTGCCATCCTCAGTGGCTTCAGTCGCGCCCGACTCTTTGCGACCCTGTGGACTGTAGCCCGCCAGGCTCCTCTGTCCATGGGATTCTCCAGGCAGGAATACTGGGGTGGGCTGCCGTTTCCTCCTCCAGGGGATCTTCCTGACCCCGGGGTTGAACCTGTGTCTCCCTCATCTCTTGCATTGGCAGGTGAGTTCTTTACCTAGTGCCCTCTGGGAAGTGCCCTTGTCTAGCCTTTGCTTATTGCAATATTTCTTTACTCAGAAGTGACCCCAGGAACTCATCTGCGGTCTCCGACTTCTGGGTCTCAGAGGCAGATGGGACTAGAATCTGGTTAGCCTACCTGGAAGTCCGGGTGGGAATACTCCATTTTCTTTCCATCTTCCCGATCATGACTAGGAAACTCAGCGTCTCTCCTGCACTGGGTTATTGTCACAGAAATCTTTTCCCAGCATCCACAGAAAGGCGAAGAGAGGGAAACTGAGGCTGTTTAGGGTAGAGAGAGAAAGAACTCTGAATGGTTTCGGCTTTTCTACAGCAGAAACAAGGCTGAAATCCTATTGACTGAAGCCTTCCTTTCTGCCTCTGACCCTCAATAATGCAAAACACAGGTACCCCCAGCTCAGCTAGCTTCCTTGCCCAAAGTCATTGGAGACCAGTTGGGCTGGGGGACCTAGAAGGTTCTGGCATCTTGTAATGGACTCCAGTCTGCTCCAAACATGATTTCTTAAAGTTCACTGGGTGGACTCGGGGGAAGGGAAGGCCCTAGGGCTCTGACCACAGCCTCCCGACACCCAGAGGCATGCCGGGCTCTCGGGTGGACAGCCGTGGAGACACAGGCAACCACAGGCAGGCCTGGGGAGGCCCTAGAGGCCAGACCCTGAGCACTCTGGTGGGAGGACCGCGGAATGCAGCTTACGCGGATGGTGGCCCCTTTGCCCTTTGGGGGGCAGTCTCGGCCCTGAGGTGGATGGCCAGGAAGCCTGTGCTGAGGAGCTCTGTTCTCACCCCAGCGGGCAGCGCGGGTGCTTAACAGCTCGTCACTGGGGTGGATGGAGTTAAACCTTTCCAGGGACTATTTACTCCTGATCCTAAGTGACAGCTTGGGGAGGGAGCATCACGTGGCCCTGAAATCCCCTGGGAGCCGATGGAGCATGCCCAGCTGCTTCTGCCTGGTAAAGATGCTGGATCCTGCAGTCCCCGCAGCAGCATCCTCTCCCCGCGCCAGGGACCTGTCAGCCGGAGAGATGACTGATTAGACCAGACCAGACCCGAGCCCTGTGCCTTGGAAGGGGGCCCTGGGAGCAGGGAGGAGGACCCCAGCTGGCCTGAGCTGGGGGGAGGGCTGCCTGGGGGCTCGGAGAGGTATAGCTTTTCAGCGTGGGGCTCGCACCTCAGCAGCCGGTGAGTCTGTTTTGATGCATCATGTGGGCGAGTGGGGAGGGGGGGCTTGAGCTCTGGTCGGGGCTGGCAGCCGCCTGGCCACCGTGTGAGTCTGGGCTGTTGGCACTGCGGTGCCACCGCCTTCCCCATCCCTCATTCTTGGCAGCGATGCTTCAGGATTGTGGATGCTGAGAATGCTAATTTTATCCCTGTCTGTGCCCCCACCGCCACCTCCAGAATCCCCGGTGAAGGCTCATGTTGTCTGAATTTATTACATTTGAACCAGATCGCCTGCGTGAGGCCAGCCTTGGGGCTGCCAGCTTCCTGGGGTCCAGCCGGGGCCCCAGTCTGGCTTGAGCAGAGAGGCAAGCCCCACCCTGCCTCTAATCTTGCCAGAGGAGTGGGTTCAAGACCAGCAGGAAGGAGAGGTGGGGTTTGGGGGGTCAGGCTCAGGTCAGCCCCAGGGACCCATCTCCCTCAGCGTGGGGGGGTCGGGTGTATATTTTATGGGTTAGAGGTTGGGGCTTACGGCCGCTGAGCTCTTGAATTCCTCAGGGGCATCTGACCGCTGGGTTCTCAGATTCAGTGGGGAGCCCCTGAGAGAGCTGGAGCCTTCTGCGTGGGCATCGGGGGATGGGTTTGTCATGGAGGGGGCCAAGCTGCAGCCCCCAGAGCCTCGGGCGTATTTTGTGGGGTTCTGGGCACAGGTTGGCGAAATGGCAGAGTAGAGTGATGTGCAGAGGGCCACGGGAGAGTTGGACGGGAAAGGAGGAGAGGCTCTGGGACATTCTCCTTCTTTAACCGCAGGCACAGGAGGAGGAGTGGGGGCTGCAGCCTAGAGCCTCGGAAGGCCAGAGGTGGGAGAGCCAGGAGGGAGCCAGCCCCGGGGCGCAGAGCTGGATCAGCGCTGAGCTGGGTGGAAGGGGGTGGGAGCAGGACGGGCGCAGAGTCAGAGAGGGTCCCGGCCTTCAGAGCCTGGCTGTTCCTCCCCAGTCCCTGTAGGGCCATTACCCTCGGTCTGGCTCCCCTGAGGGTCTCCTGCATGTAGGGCTGGGAGCCCTGGTGGAGCGGCTCTGCCTGAGCCTGCTGTCCAGACAGCCTTGGGTGCATGGCAGGCACTTGCCTACGACGCTCCCAGATCTGGATTCCAGGCCTCCCTGGGGGGGCCCAGAAGCTGGGGGCTCCCGTGGGCTCCCACCGCGGAGACCCGCCCCTCTGCCCACCGGCACTGCCTCCCTGGCGGAGCAGACCATGGCGGGGGACCGGAGCTATCGCCAGGTGGGGCGGCTGGGGGGTGAGCCTGGCACTGCCCCGGGGCTTGCCTGGCAGAAAACAAGGGCTCCCTGTGTCCTCAGCAGGGCGCAGAGTGCTGGGCTGCAGATATGAATTATTAAGAGTCCTTGGCTTTCCAATCAGAGGCGAGGTGCTAAACGTGTTAGCGCGGCTGTGTAATTAATCCTGGGGGCGCTGCACAGGCTCGAGACAATGGGGGCCTTTTTTTCCCTGGGTTCTGCTTCTTTTCCTTCTTCACAGGAAGGTGATGGTGCAGGACGCATTACACAGATAATTACTTTTAACGTGTCTGCCTGGATTATTCAGTTGGGTTCTTCCTGCGTGGTGTAAATGACTTAATTACCGAGGAAGTCAGTGAGCAGGCAGTCCCGTGGACGGGCTGACACCTCGCCTGACAGCCTGAGCCTGGGTCCTGCGTCTTCCTTCCGGGCCTCCCGTGGGTCCCCTGAGGCCGCTGCACTGAGCCTGGACCCCCAGAGGGGCCTCAGGAGGGGGAGGCTTGCAGTGGCGGGAGAGCTTGCTGAGAGGCAGCTCAGCTGCGGCAGAGAGTCCTGCTAGGGGAGGAGGCATCATGGACATCAGCCGTCAGTGAGATGACTGGGAGGCCAGTCTCCAACAGTTAAAAAAAACCGCACGTATTTAGAGAGGAAAGAGCACATTTGGGAAACATTCAGAATAAATGGTGAGCAGAGAGGAAGCGCGCTGAGGGCAGGCTGAGTGGGACCCTCCTCTTGGCAGTCACAGTCCAGGTGGGCCCCTGCTCTGCACCCACGGCTCCAGACGCTTTTCAAACGCAGATGAACCCTCTGCAGCCTCCTTGAGGGGTGCATCTGGGTCCTCCCCTCACCTGGATAGTCCCAGTGACGGGGGCTCACTGCCTCTCCAGGCAGCCTGCTCCACGGTCAGAACATTCTTCTATCCTGAATCAAAACCTGCCCACTTCTAAGTTCCACCCTTTGGTTTTGGTTCTTCGAAGCAGCACAGAACAAATCGGCTCTTTCCAAGAGTGATAAAGATGGTTTTCTTCATATTAAAATAGTGCATAATAACCTTTGGACATGATGGAGTTTATGTAATCGTATTTGTGTTGGACACTTAGGTGGTTACCCTTATTTTCTTTTTACAAATAACACAGCATGATCATTATTTTTGCGTAAGGCTTTTTTCTGTATTTTGGATTATTTTCTTAGGATGAATGGTAAGACATAGAATTAATGTGATAGAAGCTATACATTTAAAAATATTACTATTCTGTGAATATAAAACTAATACATAGTCATTAAGAATGTAGGGTAACCCATAAAGAAAAGATTAAAATTAAATATAATTCTCTCAGAGATTCAGTATATAATTTGAATATTTTGGCATATATATATATTTGTGAATTCATGCACAGACATTTGACTATGTTTATTACCAAAATACACACATATACTGTTAAAAATTGACCAAGTATATATTTTTGTCACTCAAATAAAAAGCATTTCTCCATGTCATTAAGTATTCTTTTACAATATCAATTTTAGTGACTGGTATTTCATTATAGACCTATTCCATTTATTTGTTTGTTTAACTGGCCCCTATGTTAAACTATCGGAGAAGGCAATGGCACCCCACTCCAGTGCTCTTGCCTGGAAAATCCCATGGATGGAGGAGCCTGGTGGGCTGCAGTCCATGGGGTCGCTAAGAGTCGGACACGACTGAGCGACTTCACTTTTACTTTTCACTTTCATGCATTGGAGAAGGAAATGGCAACCCACTCCAGTGTTCTTGCCTGGAGAATCCCAGGGACGGCGGAGCCTGGTGGGCTGCCGTCTCTGGGGTCACACAGAGTCGGACACGACTGAAGTGACTTAGCAGTAGCAGTATGTTAAACTATGTGTTTCCAGCTTTTCACTTTTATAAATAATGCGACATGAACATATAAATATCTGAATCTTTACACATATCAATGACTTGTTTCCTTAGGTTACATTTCTAGAAGTGGAATTCCTATGTTTTAAAGTAGTTTGATGTATTTTGCCAATTCATTGTTAGAAAGTATTCATGTACATTCCCAGCAGCTGTGTATAAGAATGTATTTTGTGGCATGAGCATCAGCATTGACTATTCTTTTTTCACTGTTTCAATGCCTGGTTTCTTGAGATGGATGAATGTTTGTCTATTAGCGAGTTTTAAAATTTTAAATTCTAAAAATTTAAAGTGTGAAGGGTCATCTGTTATCATTTGTTTGTTCACGTCTTGGCTTTTCTTAAAAGATAATTTAGTGCAATTGTCAAGATTGCAGTTACGGGGCCAAACTAAGGCCGGCTCTCGGTTCTGCCACTTACCAGGGACATGAGCTTGACCGTGACTTAATCTCTCTGTGCCTCAGTCTCTCCATCTGTAAATTGAGGATACTGATGTACCTTATCTCACAGACGTTCTTGTGAAGATAAATGAGGTCACATATGTAAAGCACACAGAATCATGCTAAGCAGAGTAAGCGACAGTGTGTTTTTATTATCTTACTAGTGTTGATTTTCATGAGAAACACAGAAGCCAGTGTCGTGCTTTCCCTCCCCCGAGTCCCCGAGTCCCCCAGACATTTGGGAGCAGACGCCTCGGGTGACACTGCCCGCCCCCTCAGGCTCTGCTGCTGCCTCCCCCAGACTCGGTCTCCCCAGCACAGAGCTCGGGGAGGCAGCCGCCCCCCACTCCCAGGGCCACCCCGGGAGTGTCACGCTTCTGTGACTCCTTCTGGCAGGCGCTTGGACAAGAGAAATCGGCTCCGCTAGTGTCTTCTGGCCAGCAGGACATTCCGCTGGAGTCCCTGCTCCAGCTGCCCAGCCCCTCACACGCTGCAAGGCAGATGGTATCCAGGGTGACATCAGATCCTTCCAGGTCACTTAATCTCTGTGAAGGCTTGGTCCTTATTGTGTGAACACAGGATTCAGGGATGGGCAAGTCAGCACTGATCTGACAAATATGGATGGATGCTGAGACGTCCCTCCTGCAGGGCCTGGGACCACCCCCTCTTCCACAGGGAAGGCAAGGCCCCTCCCTGACATTACCGTGTCCGCTCAGTCTGGCTCATTACCTGAGAACGGGAGTCTGTAATTGCAGGTGCCAATTCGCTTTTAATTAGCCTAATGCTTGCAATCAGCTTGTTAAATTCAACCTAACTTCTAGTGGTGAGGTCATTTTTACTGATTTTACTTGGTTCCTAGGTCCTCATTAGTATCAGTGGGCTCTCCACAGATTGCAGGCCAGTCTGTTTCTCTCTCCTGAAACTGCAGCTGGTAGCTGGGGAATTGAAGGGGTCACGGCAGGGAAGGAAAATCTGCTTTAGGTGAGGTGGGATGGTGGGTTGGGAGTGTTTTGATGGAAACATAGTTAGATTTGTTGGACTCACAAGTGAGGTCTAGAATCCAGCTTCCTTCCTTCTAATTCAATGTTCTGCCCCTTCTGAACCTCAGTTTCCCCATCTCTAAAATGGGAGTAATAATTATTTGCCCTGCTTGCATCTCTGAGATTCAAATGAGTTAACGTAGGAGATGGGTGTGAATGTAAAGCAATATGAAGTTATTTTATCACATCAAATGTGAAAGTTCTTTAGAATTAAACAAATGATATGTGTCCCTGGACACTAGTTCCTAGACCTAGCTGTCGCTTCTCTTGCTGTTTTCTTGATTCCACTGTCTTTGTATCTTGTTCATTCCCCCCAAACCATGGGTGATTTGAAGGCACTGACATATAACAAATGTTCAGTCACTCAGTCGTGTCTGACTCTTTGTGACCCCATGGACTGCAGCACGCCAGGCATCCCTGTCCTTCACCATCNTAGCTGTCGCTTCTCTTGCTGTTTTCTTGATTCCACTGTCTTTGTATCTTGTTCATTCCCCCCAAACCATGGGTGATTTGAAGGCACTGACATATAACAAATGTTCAGTCACTCAGTCGTGTCTGACTCTTTGTGACCCCATGGACTGCAGCACGCCAGGCTTCCCTGTCCTTCACCATCTTCCGGAGCTTGCTCAAACTCATGTCCATTGAGTCGGTGATGCCATTCAACTATCTAGTCCTCTGTCGTCCCCTTCTCCTCCTGCCTTCAGTCTTTCCCAGCATCAGGGTCTTTTCTAGTGAGCTGGCTCTTCGCATCAGGTGGCCACAGTATTGGAGCTTCAGCTTCAGCACCAGTCCTTCCGGTGACTATTCAGGACTGATGGACTGGTTGGATCTCCTTGCAGTCCCAGGGGCTCTCAGAGCTTCCCCAACACCACAATTCAAAAGCATCAATTCTTCGGTGCTCAGCCCTCCTTGTGGTCCAAGTCTTGGTTGGATATATAAAGATTTGGATGGGAAGGAGTGTGGCCCAAGGGATAGCATAGGGAATCAGTTATGAGAAAGCCTTCGATGGCAGTGGGCAGGGGTGTTTACTTCCTGTCCCCTTCAGCCATGCCCCCTACTCCACTCCACTGGGCTGCTTCACGGCTGGACCTGGTCTTGCTCGTTTTTGTGAAGTTCTGCTTAGAGTCAGGCACTTAGCAGCTGTTTGATACCTGCTTCATGATGGGGTAATGTGGTAGAGGGAGCGTGGAACTGGGCCAATGAACGTGATTGGAATCTTGGCCCCCCTGCTTTCTTTTTTTAATTTATTTTTATTTTTATTTTTTTTTATTCCCCGCCCCCCCGCTTTCTTTCAGCAAATATTTATTGTGTGCTTATTATGGACCAGATACTAGGTTGTGAAAATGAATTTTAAAATTTGTGATCTAGGAAGGGAGCAGATGATATATGATATGAGACATATATGTTAGAGATACATGTATATGATATGGTACCTGTGTATGACAGAGACATGTGTTGTGTTTGTTGGTGGCCAAGAAAGACTCTTTCCCTGGGGGGGTCAGGAAAGGACTCCTGAGGAGGGGCCTGAACCTGGTCTCCTCAGTTCGGGGAAGTCGCTTAACGTCCTTGGGGCTCGGTTTCCCAAGCTATTGTGTGGGGGAGACTAAAACATCCTTCATGGAAGTGAGGATGAAATGAAGTAAAATAACATGAATAAAGTCTGGCACCGAATAATCTTTTAATAAATGTTAAAAATGTTTTCTTAAAGCCAGTCCACATACTTAGTTGGAGGAGAAGAGGCACTAGCCAGGGTCTCAAGGAATTTCAGAAACTGATTTATACAGCTTCATTTTAGCTCCGCTAGTTAATACCTGTGTGACCTTGAACAGGTTCCTTCTCCAAGTCTCAACTGCTGTGTCTACAAAGTACGGATAACTAATTTGTTATCTGGATCAACAGAGAGACTTCAGGCAAGGTACCTAGAACATGCTTGGTCCATAATAAGTACGGGAAAATAGTAGCTCTTCCTTGTTATTATCAGCAACATATTTCATGGAGAGACTACATCTGCGTGTTGACACACGTTGCATGCATGCTGACTCCCAGATTTGCTCAGAAAGGAAGGGGGGATGAGGGGGTCCAGGGTAAGACTGGGTGATAGCCAGCAATTCTGAGAAGCTTTCCTCAAGGTGAGGTGATCAGAATTCTGTTGAAGTTTGGAGGCTACCAGGCTTGAGTGAACTGGTGAGGTTTGCTATAGCTGGGAGAGCCTGCTTCATGGGAAACTGAGAGGTAACCCCCTGACAGCAGGAACTTAATTCCCTCAGGCACGTAGCGGCCGTTCCTGCAGGCACCATCCCTGTGGCTCTGTCGCCCGGCTGGTCCCTTGACCTTCCTAAGCAAAGCAGCCTGGCGGCCATGCTGGGTTGCCGTGGTAACTGGCGCCCTCCCAGCTGGGTTGCCCTGGTAACCAGTTAGCTGGTATTGGGGGAGGGGGATGGTGAGCTGGGGGAAATCAGCCTTAGAAGAGGCAGAGAAGGACAAGGGTGGGACCAAGAGGAAGACACATCCCAGGTGCCCCAGCGTAGCCCACGTCTCTCTCCCTCGTGGGATGGGGAAGTCCAGAGAAAGGCAGGTAGGAAAGGATGCTGTGTTGCTTCGTGCTGTGTGTGTGTGCTGGCGCGAGTCATCTTGAGCAATGCAGGATCCTCGAAGCCTTGATCGGGCAGCGCAGGAGCTCTCTCAGTCCAGGACAAAAGCAGCGAGGTCCAGAGAGGGGGTCCATGTCCCCATCCCGGTCGCACCACCCCGACGATATTATCCTCTCTGAACCCGTTTCCTCATCCGTGAAACGTTAGCGCAGACCTTCAGGGCCACTGGGACGGTGCCCGGTTTGCCGGTGATGGTTCCCTCATCTTTCTCACTGATTTTCTGTTCGGTGGACGCTTTCTAGCCTGTGAGCAGCCTGCACTGGAGGCCCACCCTGCTCTGGGCCCAGCACAATGGGGGAAGGAGATGGGAGGTTTGGAATTCTTGGGAACTTGAGACCTGTCTCTCAGCCTCAGGGAGTTTACCATCCCAGTCTCCTGAGGGCAGGAAGCAAAGGTATACAGTTGGCAAAGTTTTCAAAGTAGAATCTAACTGAAATTTTTGCCACCAGCAGAAATACATTTTCCATCACAACCCAGCAAACGTGTGTGATACCCTAATTGTATCATGCACACTTCATGCCATAGTTGAGTCTAGTCTGGTCTATTTTGTTAAAAAAAAAAAAAAAAAGATATTTTGACCCTTTAGCTTGATTTCACACCCACCTGTGGTTTGAGAAACACTGAGAGAGACCCTGAGCTAAAGCTCCTTCCACCTTCCATGTGTGGGGTTGTCTGGCTGGCTCCTCATGATTGAAGTGTGTGAGGTAACAGAGGCTCTGGGGTCAAATGACTTGCCCAGGGTCACAGATTAAAAGGCATATGGTTGGCGCAGGGTCACAGAGCCAAGGCTTAAAAGGGGGTCTGTGTGGCTCAGGTTCACAGTACCCCTGTGTGTGCTGAATTTGTTGCCTATTTCCATTCTTGCTACAAAAGGATTCCTCTTATAAACAGGTGAGGCTTCAAAGATCCCAAATGAGGGCCTGGGGCTGAGCTCCAGCCTCCGTCCCTTATGTCTGCTGGGGGCCGAGCAGGCTGTGAAAGCTGAGGCTGAGCCTGAAGTGGCCTGGGCACTCCCTCTGCGTCTGTGAGGTGAGTCTGAAGCGGTCTGTGTGCTCCCTTGGTCTGTGAGGCTGAGTCTGAAGCGGTCTGTGTGCTCCCTTGGTCTGTGAGGCTGAGCCTGAAGCTGTCTGGTGCTCCCTCTGTGTCTGTGAGGCTGAGCCTGAAGCTGTCTGGTGCTCCCTCTGTGTCTGTGAGGCTGAGCCTGAAGCTGTCTGGTGCTCCCTCTGTGTCTGTGAGGCTGAGCCTGAAGCTGTCTGGTGCTCCCTCTGTGTCTGTGAGGCTGAGCCTGAAGCTGTCTGGTGCTCCCTCTGTGTCTGTGAGGCTGAGCCTGAAGCTGTCTGGTGCTCCCTCTGTGTCTGTGAGGCTGAGCCTGAAGCTGTCTGGTGNCCCCTCTTTACTTATGAAGAATCTAGCATTTCTGGGATGATGGGCCACTCATCCGGGACCACGTTGACAAGTGGGGGAGACTGATGGTTTTCTGCCCCTCATGTGACCCACGTTTGAATGCGTGCTTATTAGCCAGAGAAGGGGAGGCGGGGGTGAGGAGGGAAGACAAGACTGGCTGCTTCCCCTTTGCTACGAAGCCCCCGATAGTCACGGCGCAGGTCAGCCTGCAGGGATGCCCCACTGGCCTCTCCCCGGGTGTCCAGCCCCTGCCTCCTTGGTAAAGGCAGCTGGCAAACGCTGCCTTCTCTGGAGGAGCGAAGGTGTGTGCGTGTGGTGCTCGCATGCTCACATGTAAGTGCAGCTGCAGGGCCCCTTCAGGTCCTGTAGAGGGAAAGTCACAGAGACGCGGAGGCAGAGCTGAGCTGCAGCGGGGACCAGGGACCATCGGCAGTGTTGGTCCTTCCAGCTCCCTTGGCCCATGCAGCGCTGGAGGAAGGCCTTGTCTAACCAGGCAGCGGCTCCTTCAGGAGACACAGCCTCCTTCAGCAGTGCAGGCCTTCTCTGAATCCTGAAGCCAGTGTCCTCATTAAACCAACTTAGCCCTCTGGTGGCAGCCGACAGGGCGGGCTTAACTCATTCCCTTCTTTCCCCTGTACTCCACTCCCATGCGTTTCTGCCCTTCCCCAGCATCCCCGTCATTGTAGTTACTGTGTGTGTGTGTAGACGTGAGTGTGGAGAAAGATGGAAGAGATGTCTCCCCTCCTCACCCCCGCCTCCATCATCTCCTCTTCTCTGGCTAATAAGCACGCATTCAAACGTGGGTCACATGAGGGGCAGAAAACCATCAATCTCCCCCACTTGTCAATGTGGCCCCGGATGAGTGGCCCATCATCTCAGAAATGCTGGATTCTTCATAAGTAAAGAGGAGTGATCAGTTCACCTGGACAAGCTGAAGGGAAGACAGTACAGAGCGAGTTGGGCAGAGGCAGAACCCACACCGACTTTCCCCAGTGTCTCTGATCCCGCTCTTAAGGTCAAATGGTTCAGCGTAGGAAGGAGGGTTTGTGCGGGGGCCCTACCGCAGGCGCAGGGAGCAGAGCTGGGAGAAGGGGGACGAGGAGGGGTCATGGTTGATCTGCCGTCCGGTTCAGGGTTGTGCTTGTCAAGCCAGCCACGTCCATCAGCCTGCTTGGACTTGTGCTTTGGGCGAGGTTGTACCGGGGCAGCGTGCACGTGGGTTCTCGGGGACCGAGGTGGAGATCCCACACGTGAAGAAAGAGGAGGAGGAGGGAGAAACTGAGGCCTCGGCACAGTGGCGATGGGGAGTGAGGAGAGGGCTGTCAGTGGAGGGAAGCCTTGAAGGGCGTGGGGCTGAGGTCTGAGAAGGAAGCCTGGATTGGCGTGGACAGGACCAGGCTCAGATGCCTTCTGACGGGCTGCCTCTGGTCAGCTGTTCTGGAGGCAGAGTGGCAGAGCGTGGCAACTTAGCGTCTAGACCCTAGAAAGGACTTTCCAGAATTTAAATGGAAAACATCCTGATCAGGCCCAGCATCTTCAAATCTGGTGTTGTCCAAGACCAAGCCGTCAACACTTGTACCTATTAAGTTATATTTTTTAAAGCGTCCTTTCATTGGCTGAAGTAGCCAGTTGGAAACAGAAGTTGCTCTGAAACATTTTCTTTCACATATGTCTTTTTGATGAATTTGTGGCTCCTCGTAGTAATCACATTGTCTTGAAATGGTGCAAGATGCATCCCTGGACGCTCTGCGCTTGGGTTGGGGCAGTGTGCGAGAGAGGAAGACGTGCAGCTGCTCTCCACCCAAGTCCTTTTGTGGGCTGAGATTTCAGATGATTTTTTCCTCCTCCTGGTTTAGAGCCAGTCCTTGACTGAAAGATTTGCAGGGTGCCGTTTGATTGCATTTTGTCCGTCTTTCTCTGCCTTTCTTCTTGGGGGTGTGGCTTTGCCACTCACTTCTTGAGTACTCGGATAATGTGGATGAAGTGCTGGCCCACAGCGTAACTTGGGTAGGAAACACAGAACCCCCTTTATACTTTCAATGATGACTGTCTATGTTCTTAATATCTCCTTGAGAAGCAGTGAGCTATTTTCAGCCAGTTTAGAAGAGTTTATCACTCCCACAAGAACCTCATGAGTTAACAGGTCAGAGGAAGGAGGTGTCAGCGGAAGCTCATTTGCATGTTTCCCACAGTCTTTCCTTTGGCTCAGGTTGCAGACGTCCTAGGCGAGTTGTAGTGTGGGCATAGCTGTCACTTTCTCTCCATCACATCTACCAGAATCTGTGGGCAAGTCTGGGCTACATGCAGCTCATTATAAACACTGTGCTTGGATGTCAGAGCCTATTTTTCCAGATGGAGAGACCAAGACAGGAGAGGGACCTAGAGTCTCAGCCTTGGAAGCAACCTTTCATTTGGTCCAACCTTCCTCCCAAATAGCAGCACCCTAGACGTGTGTGCCCCCAGCACTCTTGAGCCCCCAGTGACTAGGAGCACTGCTCTGTGAAGCAGCTTTATCTGTTGTTGGACAGCCTCAGCTCACGTCCTTCCTTGATACTGAACTCAACCTTTCCTCCTTTTACCATCCGTTCTTTGGTTCTAGTTCAGCATCCTGGCCGTCCTGACATTCTTTCCTGAGATCACTCGTTTGTCTTCATTTCAAGAGTCAGACCAGGTTAAGAGAGTATGGCATGGTGGGAAAACATAGGCTGCAGGACTCACCTGCCTGAGCTTGCACCTTCCTACTCATCAGCTGTGTAGCCTGGCTATAATCCCAACCTCTTCAAACCTCAGTTCATCCATCTGTAAAATGTGGATAATGATGGTACTTATCTCATGGGGTTGTTGAGAGGCCTAACTGCATTAACATATGTAGAAGGCTTGGAACAGGGCCTGGCAACTGCAAGCTACTCTGTGCAAGTGCAAGCTTTTAATCTTCTCTTAAATTGTCTAGAATTGAACACAGCATCCCAGATGTGGTCTGTTCAGTGGGACTCCGATGCCCTCTGCTTGACCATCTCTTTCTATTAGGTCAGACTCAGTTTGAAAATCACTGGTGTTTAAGTTGTGCTCATTGTGCGGAAATCCTCAGGTTATATTCCTGCGGACAGTTGCTAGCTTTAGAACTCCCCTCTTCTACATCAAAGATGTGCTCTGCTTTAGAGGGCAGGCCGGCATCAAGGGGCGCCCGAGCATCCCTTCGCGTTGGTTCCAGCCTCGCGTGAGCCCTCGGTGGTGCCATCTGGTCTTTATAAGACTGCTCTACCTTGGTGTTCTACTTGGAAAATACCTTAACCCGCACTGGTCTGAAATAAAAGCCCCCATCCCCAAGGGTCTTTCCTCTCTCAGGGGATCTCTTTCACTCTTCTCTGCTCATCTGATGCACACTTGCTTATCGGGTGAGCTGAGCATGCACTTTTGGACCTTCCTAACCTCCAGATTCAGCTCCTGCACTTCCCAGAGTCCCCAGGCTCTAGGGGAAGGGACACCAATGCCCCAGACATATTCAGAGCGCCTGGTTTCACGGGTAGGCTTTGAGACCCTCTAAACCCTTGTTCTTTATAGTCAGCCTCCACGTCGCCTGGGAGCGTGTTAGAGATACAGAGTCTCAGGCTTCACTCCTGACATACAGAATCAGAATCCAAATTTAACAATGTCCCCTTCAGTTTCACATTAAAATTTAAGAGGTACTGCTCTGCATCATTCAACTTGGGATAGGAATGAGGGTGAGGCGGGGAGAATTCTATTTTCCAAGATCTTACTGACTTACTAAAATCAGTCTTACTGACAAGGCTCCTGGGGACAAACATAAAACTATTTCTAGGATATTTGATCACTAACTGTCCACATGCCCTGTTTGTTTCTTGGACTGCCAATAATAGGGTTTTTATAAAACTCTCATGCCTGAAAAAAAAAAAAAAACAGGTTGTATTTGAGTTTTCCCATTTTATTAGTAACAAGCTCTTGAGCGTATTTCAAAGCTTTGAATTATATGCACAATGGGAATCTTTTAAATGATATGTGTAGGGTTTTACGTTTATGATATATTTCATTTTGTCAGTGGTAGGCCACTGTTTCAGTATGTGGAATCTTGATTCTGCCCTACGTGTGTTAGCCCGCCCTCTCGGCCTTGTCTGGTAGCCTCCCCTTCTGGGTTTTTATGCAAACTGTAGATGAACCCGTGGAGCACAGCAGGATCCTGGCCAGACCCTGATGGAGCTCATTCATTCGTTCCGCCAGCCTTGCTGAGCACAGGAGCTGTGCCTCTGCAGTCAGATGAGCTGGTTTGAGCTCTGCTTCTGCTCCCTGCTGCTTTCGTCAGCTTTCGCAAGGTATTACCACCGCAGACTCCTGCTTCTTCATCTGCCATGGAGGAAGCTGGAGGAGTCAGCGGGATCCCCCAGTGCGCTAAAGAAGGCCTCCTCCCCTCCCTCTTGGAGACCTGATCCAGTTAGTCTGTGGTGGTACCCAGGTATTAGTATTTTTAGAAGCTCTCTGGGTAATTCTCACATGAAGCCCAGTGGAGAACCCCTGGGCCAGATGTCTGTCCCTGCGTGATCAGCTGCTCTGAGCTCAGAGGCTCCCTGGCAGCATGACAGTCATCTTCTGGGGCCTCTGGTCCTGCAGCCTGAGCAGTACCGGCTGGGTCTGTGGTAGGAGAGAGGGTGCTGGTGCTGGGCAGGTCATGCGGAGCTGCAGGTACCCTTGTCTTCCCCAAGCCCCTGGGAGAGGACTTGGGGTGCCCCTATCAGCCATCCGCCCTTCCCTGGACAGTAGAATCACTGACTTCTCTGACGTTAGCTTCTTTCTGTGTTTCGGAGCTTGCTGCTTAAGAAAAATAGCCGAAGGCCAGTGGAGGTCAGTTTCAGCATCAGCCAGACAAGATGGCTCCCTGTCTGTTTCCTCTCTTTGTTCTCTGATTCTGTGCCCCTGTGACTCAGAAGGTGACAGCCCCTCTGAGACCTCCTCTTTCAAACCTTCCCCTCCATAGGCTCCCACAGGCCCAAAGCCACCCCTGTGGCAGCCCCCAGGGACTTTGCTGGCAACACGTGGATGCATCCTCTGACTTGGCACTGGGGTGGGATGTCAGAGCACCTCCTTGCCTAGCCTGCCTCATTTGGACTAGACTGGCCCCGGCCCTGGGGCTCAGGATGTCCCTTTGAGCGTCCCTTCCCTGCTTCTGGGGTATGAGTGTGCTCAAGATCTGTGTCATCTTGTCCCATCCCCTTCCTCCCCATGGTCACCGCTGGGCACCACTGCTGGCTACGGGAAGTGTCTCTGCAGTGGGCTTCGTAATTGGCGCTTCAGCTGGCTGATTGACTGTAATGCAGGCGAACATTTATTTACCCTGGCAGCCGCCTCTCAGACAGCCGTTAATTGCAGGCACAAGAGAGACAATAATTATGGGATAATGGGTGGTTTTTGTGGGAGGCCTTCTCCTTGCACTGTGTCAGCAAACATGGAGGGTTTGTTTCCTAACATTCGGCTCCCCTGCTGAGGAGATGCCGAAGCCCCCTCCCACTCCCCCGGTTCCTGTCATCCATCCCCCTACCCCTCCGGGTTTTACCCACATCCCCTGGGTGACATCTTCCAAAATATCATCTGCTAATTCCCATGCAGTCATGACCCTATTTTTAGGATCTGTAAGGTTGAACTGGTGCCTTTTAGAAAGTAGTAGTTAATTAACTCTTCCTAAAGCAAGGGTGAGTAAATACCGAACTATGTGCTTTATTCCGTGTGCCCTTCTGATCTTTGTTAATATTTTTACATAGTTATAATTAGTGTACAGCTCTGGTCCTATGCCCTGCGTTTTTGCTTAATATTATTTTATCAGAGCACTTCCAGGCATGATGATGGTCCATAAATTTTTCATTTTAGATAGCTATCAGTAATTCTGTCACGTTACTCCATGATTGTATTGCTTTTCTCTTATTACTGGGAATCTGGGTTGTTTCCAGTTTGTTGCTGTTAAGAATAGCTCTGCTATTCATTTGTATGTTACTGATTTTTTTTCTCCCAGTTATTTCCCAGTGGGTAAATTGAATTATGAGTTATATTGATCTGGCATCGTGTTGGGAAAAGTTGAGGGGAGAGGGGAGCGGGAGACTCCTGGAGAGTTTAACCTGTTCCCTCACCTCCCTCTCCCAAAGCTGATGCCCCGTCTTCTCACCTCTTTTCCCATCCATTTCTAGTAAGATTCTTGCTCCAAATTCCCTAGTCACAGCCCAGGCTAGTGAAGACGAGACGTGGTACTCTGGCAAGGATTGCTGCAGGCTAGATCATCTCCACGGAGAAGGCAATGGCACCCAACTCCAGTACTTTTGCCTGGAAAATCCCATGGATGGAGGAGCCTGGATCACTTTTGTGATACCGTTTTGAAATTACTATTTTTCATGTCCAATATATTCAGAATCTTAATGAAAAAGCTTGTTTCCAGGTTTTGATTATGTTTACTTTTATACATTGTTTCAAGCTTTGCTCATGATTCACTGGCCAGGACAGAAAATAGATCTTGGTTACCAACACTATTTTAGACACAGATTTTTCTTTCTTTCTAGGAAACCAATATATATATTTTTTTCTTTACATCTTTTGTGCCTTTCTCTCTCTCCCGCTTGAGAATGAATTTCTTGTAAGAAAGTTGCTTGTGCCTTTAGGTAAATAAATAGCTAGTAGATCATCTTCGGAGAAGGCAATGGCACCCTACTCCAGTAATTTTGCCTGGAAAATCCCATGGATGGAGGAGCCTGGTAGGCTGCAGTCCATGGGGTCGCTGAGAGTTGGACACGACTCAGTGACTTCACTTTTACTTTTCACTTTCATGCATTGGAGAAGGAAATGGCAACCCACTCCAGTGTTCTTGCCTGGAGAATCCCAGGGACGGCGGAGCCTGGTGGGCTGCCGTCTACGGGGTCGCACAGAGTTGGAGACAACTGAAGCAACTTAGCAGCAGCAGCAGCAGATCATCTTCACCAATCCTCTAGGGGTTTAAATGCATATATCTGCATTTCAGCTGGGCATAATTTAAGTTCTAATTGTGAATCATTTAATCATGAGTCCACTGTACTCAATCCTTAAAACAGCTCTGGGGGAAGATAGTAGCCACATTACTATATAATGAGAAAATTAAAACTTAGAGAGATTATGTAATTGTTCTATTTTAAGCAATATAAACTGGGTGAAAACAGCCTTCTAACTTGTAGTCTTGCTATTAGACCAGAGTGCCAACATCTGTGATAGTCACAAATTATTTTTATATTTAATCACTGTATTTCTATGTTTAAAAATCAAAACTACTGGAGGAAGACTAAAAAGTAGCCCTGAGTCAAAGAAATAGAAGAAAAAGGCAGCTTTGAAATTGGGAAAGAACAGTTTCGTGATTTACCTTTTCTGACTTAGCATATTAATTGATTTATGTGAAAGAGCTTCAGAATTTTTTCTGTAAGCACCATCTGCTAGAGCTCTTTCCTTCCTCTGAAGGCTTCTTGAATCAATGATCATGTCCCAAGAGCTTGGTCCCACAGCAACATGGCCTTCCTTCACTAAGCCAGTGCTTTGGTCTATTACATAAGTCATTAAATTTCACTGAATTTCAACCATTTAGAGTACCTGTAATGGGCGGAAAGAAGAACAAAGCACTGTCGCAACATGATCTATTGTTCTGGTCTTCAAAGATAATATCCTCTCAAACTGGAGAGAAGCAAATGGACTCACACAGGCAGTCTGTCAAACCTTTTGTGATTAGCTTGGTACTCTCCAAAGAAAATTAAGCTTCTAGGGGTGGGAGTAAAATATTTAATTTGTGTTTAAAGATTTCTAGTCTTTTGACTGAAGCTTTTGAAAAGCTATAAATAAATAGTAAAATAGCCTGCCAAGTAAATAGTTCCTTGAAATGCCATTTACAGAATATAATTTATACAGTTATAGTAATGGCACCCCACCCCAGTACTCTTGCCTGGAAAATCCAATGGACGGAGTAGCCTGGTGGGCTGCAGTCCATGGGGTCGCTAACAGTCGGACAGACTGAGCGACTTCACTTTCACCTTTCTCTTTCATGCATTGGAGAAGGAAATGGCGGCCCGCTCCAGTGTTCTTGCCTGGAGAATCCCAGGGACGGGGGAGCCTGGTGGGCTGCCGTCTATGGGGTCACACAGAGTCGGACACGACTGAAGTGACGCAGCAGCAGCAGCAGTATTCATATAAAATAACAATAAAATTTAAACATATTTAGAATTTCATTTTAAACACCTTTACAGGATTTGCAACTTAGTAAAGTTTGCATCTCTCTTCTGTTACAGCTAAATGGAAATTTATCAAGTACTGGCTGATAGTTTCTATTTTTTCTTAAATAAACTGAACATAAGATTTTAAGCATTTTATATATTTTCATGAAGTATGTGAAAACCATCTACAGTGCTTTTCCAGAATCTGCTGTTCTATCCAGGAACTGTAGGTTTGGTTTGCAGCATGTCAGTCTTCTTTATCTGAACTGTATTATTTACGCTTCCATTTTGCTGCAATTTTGTTGTTCTTAAATCTTCCACCTTTTTAAGAAGGAAAAGGCATGATAGTTTAATTTGTAAAGTCAAGAGTTATTTGTTCTTGATTACAACTCTCAACATGCAAATTGCTTTCACCTCTTGGTATAGAAATGGCATCATGCCATTTTCCTGGGATATTTAATCCAGACAGACTTTTTCCTGAGTAACCTTTATCTTTGTGTCTTCCACCAGTTACCTTTTCTCCCATTTTACAATGATCTGTAAACTCTTCCATCCAGGACACTTGAGAAATGAGGTCTTTAGTTCAGCGGAGTAACCATAGATGGTGCAAAATCATTGATTTTTCAATGGATTAATATAGTGTCATTTCCAGCTCAAGATCCTAGCTTATTCAACTTGTCTTTTGATGGTTTCAAAGGCACTTGGAAAATGAAAGTTAAGTAGTCTGCACCGTTATCAGTATGCAACAGGGCTTCAATTCAAATTCAAAGTGTTTGTTTCTAAAGTTTTAATTTTATCATAATTTGACTTAAGAATGAATAACTTACTGTAACAAAGTTATGATCAGAACATTAATTCTACCTTTGGTTTACCTCATACTCTTTTATATCTTTCATTATTTATTATTATACTGCACCACTGTGAACTCGTACCACAGTCTAAATGCTCTATGAACACTTATAAAATTTTAAAACAAAAATTCCAGGTCAGGATTCATAGAGTCTTAAATTCCAAGTCTACCTTGTAGTCTTATATGCAATAGAAATTAAGGTCTATCAAAAGTAGAGAGTCCAAGCAGGAAAAATTAACTATATTTTATCTAATAAGCATTAAACAATCTAATATATGACTTAAGATTTTTGTTTTCTAATCTGCTATAGTCATTCAAATCCAATGGACGGAGTAGCCTGGTGGGCTGCAGTCCATGGGGTCGCTAACAGTTGGACAGACTGAGCGACTTCACTTTCACTTTTCTCTTTCATGCATTGGAGAAGGAAATGGCAACCCACTCCAGTGTTCTTGCCTGGAGAATCCCAGGGACGGGGGAGCCTGGTGGGCTGCCGTCTATGGGGTCACACAGAGTCGGACACGACTGAAGTGACTTAGCAGTAGCAGCATAGTCATTCAAAATGATACTGTAAAAAACCAACAACAACAGGTTGTACTTGGAAAGAGTATGAGTCTGGCATTAGGGGCTTGGATTAGATTCATCTTAATGTACCACAAATATCCTTGTAGAAGTCCTATCTCATCTCTCACTTTCAATTTCTCACTGGTTAACAATAGTGTAGACTTGTTATTATGCTTGAGGGGACTCTCTTCTAAAACTTGCTTTGTGTCTAGTTTCCTCTCTTAATTAGATGATTTATGGTATACAAAGATATTATACTGCAAGTAAATTCATTAGACTATGAGCTCATTCAGAGCTCATTCATTAGTCGTAGTTCCAGATACATGGTTGATAGTCAACAATTATATTAAAATAAATTCACCTATAAATAAGAAAGCTTCTGGATATTATTTTAGAGTTCACTTATCGCTTATCATTTGAGTATCATTTGTTAAATGATCATCTAACTTGAATTTCCTGAAGACAGTACAGTGGATAAATCATTTGTCCTTAGAAAGTAGACTAATTATGAATCAGAAACTGTAGATATTCAGTGATTAGTAAAAGAGACAGGTTTCCTTTATAACAAATTTTCATTCCAGTTCAGGAGACTGTAAAAATAATTCAGATTAAGCAATTGCAAAGTCTTAATGTAACAAAAAAAATAAATAAGGGACTAGAAAAGGCAATAATAGAATGAGAATTTAGTCACATAGAGTGGTCAAAGAACCAAATCTTCAATTAGATAATAGCTAAGCTGAAAACTTGAGGGTGAGAAGGAACTGATGTGGACAGCTAAGAAAGAACATGGCAAACACACTGAGAAAGAAATGTTTTAATGTGTTCAAACCAGAAAAATACCAGTGAGGCTAGAGTATAATAAATAGAGAAGTATACACAATGAAGTTAAAGAAATAGACAGTTGCTACATAGTGGAGGTCTACAGCCATGGAAAAGAATTTCAGTATTGTATGTATAGGAAGAAACAAAAAATGTTTAACAGAGTAATGATATAACTTAATGAACTGTAGGATGTAAAGATTATTTAAGTGAGAAACTCAGTTTGAGGTTTCTGATCTTGTAAGAAATAGTGGTAAAAGATAGTCGTGGCCCGTGTTTCAGTTCAGTTCAGTTCGGTTCAGTCCTTCAGTTGTGTCCAACTCTTTGTGGCCCATGGACTGCAGCCCGGTGGCTCCCCTGTCCATCACCAACTTCCAGACCGTGTGTTTGGGCAGTGGCAGTGGAGAAGAACCAACTAGACAAATTTGAAATATATTTTTGTAACTATTATAAACAAGATCTTATGCCATATCAGATGTTGAGGATGAGAAGTGTGGAATTTATGATGTCTTATATATTTAGTTTTAACAAATTGATGAATAATGATGCCATTTACTGGAGTGTGGAATATTGGAAGTGGGTAAACACTTGGGGGACGGGGTTCTGTGAGACTCTGTGAAGATGTCTGGCAGACAAGCTGATGGATGGAATACAACTCAAATAGTAACTCTGAGCTTGATATAAAAATCTGTGAGTTAAATTTTCAGTAATTTAAAGAGATGAGTATGGATGACATCACCTTTAAAAAAGGATGGCTTTTGTTTGTTTTTTGGTGAGAAAAAAACCCAGAACTGAATTTTGAAACAAATCACAATTAAGTACTCAAGTAGAAAAAGAACTACAAAGCAAGGAGGAAGACCAACAAGGTATTACTGTTGTTAAATCGCTCAGTCGTGTCTGACTCTGTGACCCCATGGATTGGAGCACTCCAGGCTTCCCTATCCTTCACCATGTTCTAGAGATTGCTCAAACTCATATCTATCAAGTCGGTGATGCCATCCAACCATCTCATCCTCTACTGTCCCTTTCTTTTCCTGCCTTCAGTCTTTCTGAGAATCAGGGTCTTCTCCAATGAGTTGGCTCCTCACATCAGGTGGCCAGAGTATTGGAGCTTCAGCATCAGCATAAGTCCTTCCAATGAATATTCAAAGTTGATTTCCTTTAGGATTGACTGGTTTGATCTCCTTGCAGCCCAAAGGATAGTGTTAAGGAATTTAACAAGGTATAATGTTAAGGAACTTAAGAAAACTTAAGTTCTCAAGTCCTTAAGTGTTAAGGAACTTAATAGAAAATTGTGTTTCAAGAAAGGAGGATGGAAACAGCCATATTAAGGGTAACTGAAAGGTCTGTTACATGAAGAGAAGGTAGTATTCATTGGATTTGGCAACATGGAAGTTTTTAATAACCTTGACGTTTACCTTTGAAAAAGTGGTAGAGCTAGAAGACAGACTGAAGTGCATTAAGTGCATTAAAGGTAACTGGGAAGTAAACAAATGCAATATATTTTCTATGAAAACTGTCAGAGAATTGGAGTTGAAGGCAGATATAAGGTCAGTGGAAGGCTTTTATAATACAGCCTAGAGTATTATATGCTTTCAATAATTTCAATATTATTTTTACAATGATAAGTATAATGTGCTTATTGGGATGCTTTGGAAGATATGAAAAGCCTGAATATGATGGAATGAGAGGAGGCAAACTAAGGTTCATTCATTGGCAAGACAAGTGTAGAGTGGGTCCTGGAAAATTATAGATAGTTCTTTGATAGATCTTGGTGGGTATGGGGGTATTTACTCCATTGTTACAGTTGGAAAGAAAATGGAATGCCTGTTAATGTAAGTCTACAAGCTTACCAATGGTAAGGTGAAGCAGTTTGAGTTTAATGTTTTCCATTTTTCAAAGAAGGGTGAGTATGGATAATCCGATAGAGACCCTAAGAGAATGAAGGGAGTTTAATAATTGAAGAGGAGATGTGAACTCTTTTCTTGGTATACAAAAAAGTGAGAAACATATTTTCCTGGTAGAAATGAGTATCTGTCTGAAGTTTTTGATTTAACATCTGTATCTGCCTCTGTCTCCACATGGCTTTATCCTCTGTGTCTTCACATAGCCTTCTCCTCTGAATCTCTGGCTTTGATTCCTGTCTTCTCTTTTTCTGTCTTATAAGGATAACTGTCATTATATTTAAGCCTCACATGAATAAACATGAATGATCTCATCTTGAGATCCTTGAATTATATCTTGAATTATAACTGAATTATATCTGCAATGATCTTTTTTTCTAAATAAAGTCACATTCATAGGTTCTGGTAGACATATATTTTGGCGGGGGGCCTCATTTGACCAACTGCATTAGGGTTTACTGAAGAGCCATTATTCTATTTATTAAACCACTGATAAATTGGTAATACTACATGCTGAATGTTCAAGTATCAGCATGTGTAAGAGAATGGACTATCAGAGTATGTGGCTTTATTTTTAAACACTGCACAGAAGTTAATGGACTGAACACTTTTAGGCTCCTCACTTTTAATATGAAAATAATAAAGTTTATCTACATGAAGGCTAGGAATCATCAAAAACAATCCCCTGTGGTCTCTTTTGCTTAGAAGACCTCTGTATATTTCACCCAAAGCATCTTGTTTCCTTAAATGATCTTAAGACATGAAGGTGTGGTACCAAATGATAAAATAATACACATTTTTTCCATCTGAATCACACTATGAAAACATGGGACACCTCCTACTAAAACACACATTTTCACTTAGAAGTCAAGACAAAGAAGTATGCATCATTTATTGCTGAAAAATTATTTTGAACTCATGTTCTAGATTACATGGATATTTTTCTCACAATTGTCTCTCTCAAAGGGAAAGAAAAGCTATTCTCACA
Source organism: Oreotragus oreotragus (assembly GCA_006410675.1). Lineage (NCBI taxonomy): Eukaryota > Metazoa > Chordata > Mammalia > Artiodactyla > Bovidae > Oreotragus > Oreotragus oreotragus. The sequence goes on from SJYX01024052.1 coordinate 76,943, forward strand.
TACTTCACTTAAGATGTATTAAACTCAACTTATATTTAAAGCAATAGAAAGATCATTAAAAAAAAGTGTATATTAGACAATTTTAAAATATATTGTGATCTTATATTATGATCAACTAAGATCAAGAGCCAGGCAAAGTGAAAAATAAATGTAAATAATCAGAAGGAAAGAGAAATTCATTAGAAATGAATCTTGGTGAGCTAAAGTCACTCATTACAATTTTGTCATTACTGTGTGCATTACCACAGCAATCCCCAACCTTTATGGCACCAGGGACCAGTTTCATGGAAGACAGTTTTTCTACAGCCAGGGGTGGCAGAGGTGGGGAGTGGGTATACTTCAAGCAGTAGTGGAGCGATGGTTCAGCAGGTAATGCAAGTGATGAGGAACCGCTAAGCTTTGGTCTCTAGCCCACTGCATACCTCCATCTGTGTGGCTGGGTTCCTGACAAGGCTTGGACCAGTACCAGTCCATATCCCAGGGGTTAGGGACCCCTGCATTATCAGTTTGCTATCACCTGTTATCTGTGTTCCTTCAGTAATTAAAAGACACTGCTATTCAGGACACAGTAGGCATTGGGAACAATAAACTCCTATTCTCAGCTATTCTTTATTCTTAAGAATATAACTCTAGTGATGGATGTTAACTAGACTTAAATTGTAGTAATCATTTCACAATATATGCATGTATTGAATAATTATGTTGGAACCTGATACTAATATAGTTATATGTCAATTATACTTCAGAAAATGTTTAAAAACTATAATAACTCTATGACACACATTTAAGGGAGAGGGAGAACTGTTTCTGTCCTTAAGAATCAGCAGCAAGGAGAAATCAAGCTGAGGACTATACTGGATCCCAGGCTCACATTTTTTCCTCTCTTACTTACCATATATGAAGGCAAAATCCAGAATAAAGTTTTATATTAACAAAGGGAATTCAGAAACCACTACATTTTATAATGAAGAAAAAATTGACATAACAATTAGCAGATTTATTAGACAGATAATAACAGTTACTAACATAAGTTCAATATATACATTATACTAAAATTCATGTTTACTGCTTATATAAATAAGTAAAGAATTACCTCATTCGATCTTCACAAAAACTCAGTGACTTAGTACTGTTGTTCTCTTTTATAAAGGAGAAAACAGGCTAAATGAGATTAAAGCACTACAAGAGTGGGGTGCCAGTGCCTTCTCCCTTGCCCAAGCTAACAGATAACAAATGGAAGACATAAGATTCAAAGTCAGATCTATTTGTCACATCATCTTTTCCATGGAAGCATTTTCTAGCATATTTTTCTTACTCAGCAGTAAAAACAGAGCTAGTAGTTCAAGATTATTTCCTACTACATTAAAAAACTTTAGTAGTCTTCTAAGGCACCATAAAATACACCATTTGTTGCAAGTCAAAAGACATCAGATAGTTGTCATCATAAGACTGGCCAGGAATATTGCCTTCCCTATCTGTACCTTGATTGAATTGCCAGTTTCTCCTACATTAATGTCCCCACAGTTCTTACCCGGCAGTCCTGTTATCTTCTAAGTTTGGAGAAGAGGGACACTGGTAGTGATGTCAGGTAGATACAGCCACAATCTTACATCAAATAGAAATGATTTCTACTACCATGGGGCTTCCCTGGTTGCTCAGCTGGTATAGAATCTGTCTGCAATGCAGGAGACCTGGGTTTGACCCCTGGGTTGGGAAGATCCCCTGGAGAAGGGAAAGGCTATGCACTCCAGTATTCTGGCCTGGAGAATTCCATGGACTACTCCATGGGATCGTAAAGGGTCAGACATGACTGAGCACCTTTCACTTTCACCACTACCATAGATAGAAATTAAAAAGTACAGAACCTATTTGATTTTCTAATTGCTCTCTACAATTAAGTTATTTATCCAGCATAAAACTCTAAAATTTGAAAAATTTATGATTTATGCAACATTTTTACAGTATTCAAATAAACATTTTAATAAATTTTAAATGAGAAAATATCCTCAATTATATCAACTTAAATATTATGATTAATGTGCACAAACCTCAATACATTCTTATTCATATTGTAATACATTAATCAGAGTGTAACAAACAACTTTCTGTTTAAATGCTTGTCTGTCCCTGTTGGGTTTCCCAGATGGTGCTAGTGGTAAAGAACCCACCAGCCAATGCAATAAACATGAGAAATGGGTTCAATCTCTGGGTCAGAAAGGTCCTCTGGAGAAGGGCATGGCAACCCACTCCTGTACCCTTGCTTGGAGAATCCCATGGACAGAAGAGCCTGTCAACTACAGTCCATAGGATTGCAAAGAATCGGGCATAACTGAAGTGACTGAACATGCAGAGTGTGCCTGTCACTGTTATTTTCACCTTTTAGCTGAAGCTAACATTAGTCAACATTATGTAAACAGTTATTTTATTATTCTCAGTACAAAATTGAAACTGAGAACAAGATAAAAACCAGCTGCTAAAAGTCTGGAGCAAATGGAGATACACAGAATATCTCTGAAACTTCAAAATATAAGAGTTTAAAACATTACCCAAACAAGTACCTGCCTCCTGAGAAATCTGTATGCAGATCAAGAAGTAACAGTTAGAACTAGACATGGAACTACGGACTGGTTCCACATTGGGAAAGGAGTAAGTCAAGGCTGTATATTGTCACCCTGCTTATTTAATTTATATGCATAGTACATCATGTGGAATGCTGGGGCTGGAGGAAGCACAAGCTGGAATCAGTATTGCTGGTTGAAATATCAATAACCTCAGATACACAGATTTCACCACCCTTATGGCAGAAAGCAAAGAAGAACTAAAGAGCCTTTTGATGAAAATGAAAGAGGAGAGTGAAAAAATTGGCTTAAAACTCAACATTCAAGAAACTAAGATCATGGCAACCAGTCCCATCACTTCATGGCAATAGATGGGGAAACAATGAAAACAGTGACAGACTTTATTTTGGGGGGGCTCCAAAACCACTGAAGATGGTGACTGCAGCCATGAAATTAAAAGATGCTTGCTCCTTGAAAAAAAGCGACAGCAAATTTAGACAACATATTAAAGAGCAGAGACATTACTTTGCCAACAAAGTTCTGTTTAGTCAAAGCTATGGTTTTTCCAGTAGTCATGTATGGATGTGAGAGTTGGACCATAAAGAAGGCTGAGCACCAAATAATTGATCCTTTTGAATGCGGTGTTGAAGAAGACTCTTGAGAGTCCCTTGGACTGCAAGGAGATCAAACCAGTCAATCCTGAAGGAAATCAGTCCTGAATATTCANGGGCCGGACAGCTGAGGTGACGCCGCGCATGCGTGTCCTCTGGGAGCTCGGCTGGAGCTGGCCACTTGCGCACCTGCGCGTGGCCTCTCCACGTGGCCCGGGCTTCCCTCGGTGTGGCGGTTGGTTCCCAGAGGGAGTGACTCCAGACAGAGTATTTCAAGAGATCCAAGCAGAAACTTTAAGGCTTCTTATGTTATAACCTCAGATGTCATACAGCATCACTCTGTTACATTCCGTTGGTCAAACCAAGTCGTGGGTCCAGCCGATGCAAGGGGAGGGGAGCAGACTCTGTCCCCCGATTTGCAGCCATCTCTGATTTCTGTTCTTAGAGGTGGAAAGTGTGTCTGGATTCCTGCTAGCTTCAGCCTTCAGAGATGGAGCCCCTTGGCTTCCACTCGGGATCCTGCCTCTTTTCAGCCTTAGGAGCTGTGTGAACCCCCCTCAGAGCCTCCCAGGGGCCCTAAAGCCGTCATATCTCTCTTCCTGGTTCCTCCTCTCTTCCCTTTCTTAACTCCCAGCCTCTGTATCTTTGTCTGCCCTTGTCTCACACCGCTCTTATCACACATCATAGCATTTAGTTATTTATGGGCTTGGCTTGTTAGGTTGTAAACTCCTGCTCAAAGGCAGGGACTCTGTCCCTTTCTTCTTGTTAACCTCCGCACCCTACTCCAAGTGCCTGGAATGAAAAAAGAGCTTCCAAAATCCCATCGCCTCCTCCACTTCAGACACTGACCAGTCCACTGTCTGTTGAATTAATAAGTTATCTTAATGGGAGGGTGGTGGGGGAAGAGGAGAAAGATCTATTAAACACTTGCTGTATGGAGCTTTATATAAATTATGTTATTTAATTTTTAAAAAACCTGGAAAGTATGTAGTGATATCTCAGTTTTACAGATGGTAAAGCTGAGGTTCAGAAATGTTAAATAATACGTGCAGGTGACAATCACAGGGTCATGGAGTTAGAAAACTGTAGAGCCTAGGTCTTTGGGAACTGGGGGCAAATCTTCTCTCCTGTACACTTAACCTCTTAGAACCTTATTTATCTATAAAAGGGGGAGGATAGCTCTTGCCTCATAGGGTTGTTTTGGATGAACTAGACATGCCACACATGCGGTGTTTGTTATAGAGTAGGCATTCACTCCATATTGCCTACTGGGACCTGACTTCATGTTTGCAAGGGCTTGACAAGCACTCTGTCCGCTGGGGATGCCTCTGGCTAGCGGAGCAGCCGACACATCTTTGGGTGCCTGCACTGTTCACCAGCACAGACAGAACTGCTCTGGAACACACTGCCCAGTGACTCCTCCCCTCGCCCTGAAGCACTTGGGAGCCATTCCCTTGGACTTTCTCCCGGTGTGCACCCTCCCACCTTCTTTGTAAACAAAGCTTCCCCTGGAGCACCGAGCCTGCAGATTCCCCACCTTAATCGTTTTTGTTTGGTCTTTGAAAATTAATTCCAACAAGAGCTCATTTGTTTTCTTTCTTTCTCTTCATCCTCCTGCCCCGATTCCAGGTTTTGGCCTCTCTCTGGCCCGTCACATACGAGTACGCCATTCAGGATGATTACACCGCGGTGGTGTTTCACTGGGTGACTGCAGTACAGTGAAGGGGGGTCCTCGGCAGAGCTGGGGACAGCGGCGATTTATGTCTTTCCCTGATGCCCTTCCCTCTTACTGCTTTGGCTCTGGCCTCAGCCTTCTCTGGCTGGAGATTCCGCCTGGGAAGGGAGGAGCTGGCTCATCCAGGCATCCACTGGTCTGGTCTGCCTGCTCTCCGTTGCTTCATTCCCAGCTCAGTTTCGTCTCCCACTCCCCTGCCTGGCCACTGATGTATAGCACTGAGTTGCCAGAATCACAGACAGCAGAAGAAGTTGGATTACTTTTTCTTAACTCTTTTCATCCCCTTCCCTCCAGAGGTTCAAACTGAAAAGGCTGGAAGTCCAGAGAGAAGGGAATTACTTAACTTTCCTCCCTGCCTCAGGGTCTTCTTCACTCCCAATGCTAGGTATTTGGCGGGGCCACAGGGCTCAGTGGAGGGGAAATGGAAGCCCTGCTAGCAAACCACCCGCAGGAGCTGCGGAGGAGACCTCTCCAGACCGACCCTGCTCTCTTTATCACTCGGTCCAGCACTCACCGGAGGCTCATCATCAGCAGTTGCTAGCTTGTGTGATTCTGTGTAGTGCCATCAACTACTCCGCCATCCACAAAGGCTTCCTAAACAGTCCGGTTCTGTTCCTGGATGCTTGGAGTCTGACAGGTGGTCCAGTGCAAAACGGCATTTCCTGCATCCACACGGGTGTCCTTCATGCTTACAAACCTGTGGTGCTTGGGGTGGAGCGGGAGAGTAAGGAGGAGGAGGAGGGCAGACCAGTTACAAGCTGGTCCAGTGCATAACTCTAAATAATACTTCACACACACCCGCCTGATGGCCTTCGACAGAGGTGGTCTCTCCTTCCACTAGAATTCCTCTGGCACAATGACTTGTAACACTTACAGGAAACCTATGCTTCTGGTTGTAGGGTAGAAGTGGATCATATTGGACAAATTGGGGCTGGGTTATAGAAGGCCCTGGGTTTCGAGGTAAGACGTTTAGCTTTTATCCTACAGTCAGTGGAGATACGTTGTAGGTTTATAAGTGTGACTAAATTATCATTCGAAGAGGGGAGGAGATTGCGGGTAGTCGGGGTAGAAGTAGGAGAGACCAGATTCAGAGGTATTTCACCTCCAGGGCATGGAAACAATGGAACGGGGGAGTCCATAGTTCAGGTGGGTTCCTGGGTCACGGATAGTCTGGAGTTTAAAGACCGCATCACGGATGGGGGAGATTGATTGGTGATGGGAGTTTCTAATGACAAACTGAGAGTTATTTCAGGGGCTTAGAGGGTGAGGTTGGAAATCCAAGTCTTAGGATAAATCTGAATTGGTGAGTGGAGGCAGGAAGGCCAGGGTTATGGTGAGAGTTAGGGCGTGTGGGACCCGATTGGGAGATGAGATACAGGAGCCCTTGGAAGGCTCCTCTGAAACTTGAGAGGTTTTCACTGGACACCCTCACATGTAGGAGATTTTGCCCTGTTCTCTGGTTCTAGCCATTTGCTAAAAGAGTAGGTCCCGGGAAAGGTGAACTCTGGGGGAGGGCTGAGGTGCCCCCGGGACACCTTAGAGGCCCCTCTTAGAGGGCCCCAGCAGGCTGTTTCTGGCCGTGAGCGTAGCTGAGGCAGGTCACAGGGATGTGGCGAGCAGCGGCGGGGCTGTGGGAGGCTGAGGGAGAGCTGCAGCTGCACCCATGCCACACAGGTGCCATCAGGCCCCGCGCCTGGCTGAGAACGGCGGCCCTTCCGTGCACCTTCCTGCCCACACAGGGAAGGGGCAGGCGGGGCGTGACCCGCCTCCCATCTGCCAGCTTTCTTCCAGGGTCGCCTCTGTCTGCTCGTCAACACTGGCACCGTCTTTCTGGCACTGCCACCCCTAGAGCTGACGCTGCCCAGCGTTTCCTGAGTGTCTTCTTGCCTTAGTCCAGTTGCCCTGCCACTGCCGCCTCGGAGATGCATTTGGGGTCCAGAATCCTGAAACACAGCCACCCCCACCCTACTTCCTCCCCCAAGAGGGGCCTTCTCTGGAGCCTGTCTCCAGTGGGGAAGGCAGGGAGGAGCTTGGTCCAAGGGGCCCATTCCGGGTGTCTATATGTTGAGTGAAGTTGTTTGGGCTGAGGCCAAGCTAAACATCCCCCCTCACCGCCCGCCACACTCACCAGCTGCCCTAGCCTGGCTGGGAAGGGGGGTGGGGGGCATCTGTTGGTTAACCCTTGGGAGGCCAAGAAAGAGTCCCTTGGGAGGAAAGTGTCACTGTCTTTTTCCAGGTGGTCTCATCAGACCAAATCTAGAAGAGCAGGCCCAGAGCCTTCATCCAACGGTGAGTTTACAGGAAGTGCAAATATATTTTATGAATAATTAGAAAAGTTTGGAGGCTCGGGGTCTTTTATCAACTCTTTCTTTTAGCTCAAAGATTTAAGATTTCATTGAACAGGATGCACAGGGGACTTTCCTTCCATCTCACCTTATGGCCTCCGCTACTTGGTTTCTCTCTGAGATGGGGGAGCTATGCTCTCTGTCTTACCCCCCTGCCTAGATGCATGATTGCCTCATGGGACCTTTTTCTGGCACCTGGGCTAAACCACGTCTGGTCCATACTGCCTGCTCCACCCTGTCCGAGGCCTGCTCCCAGAGAAAGTTCTGGAGACAGGGGATTCTCATTTTCCTCCGTGACGGCCACAGTCAGCATCCTGTTACTCTTGCCCATTTGTATTCAGAACCTGGGGAGAAATGGTCCAAGGCCGGACCTCTCAGAACTCACAGCCTCGCAGGGACTTTGTCATTTTGAATAAGCTGAGTAAGAATTTGTTGTCGATCAGGAGCATGATGAATGGACATTTCTTAAATTTTTAAGGGAATTTATTGCCAGTGAAACCCTGAACTTGTCTGATCTGCCTTTATCCCCTGAGGTCCCTGAACTTGCCTGATCTGGATTTCTAGGTTGCTAACGGTTGGTGGAGGTAGCCCCTCACGGGAGCTCTCCCCAGAGTAGCTGTAAACTAGGACTGGGGGCCTATCCAGAGAGCAGGACCTGGCCTCCATGTTTAGTGTCTACCCTTCCCCTGAGGGCCAGGCCCTGGGCTGCCCGAGGGGCAGAAATGGACTCTGACAGGCAGAGCTGGGTTTCCTGGGCAGTCCCCTAAGATGTGCAACTTCAGATCACCCACTCTCCCCTCTGAGCCCCAGCTGTTTAATCAGTGGTGGTCTAGGGCTGACAATGTAAGGCTTCCTCCTTTGGGTTCTGAGAAGCTGCAACTGGGGAGCAGGCCACATGTATAAAAGGCAATGTGCCAATGTCAGAGGATCATTATTTACAGTATTATTCTTAGGAGAGGCAGGAAACTTTGGAGCCCCAGTTGCTCGTGGAAATTCCTGCAGCCCACAACTTCCTCCCTGGAGGAGTAAAGGAGAAGCAACCCTTGGGGGATGAACTGCCTGCCCTTCCGGAGCCACCCTGCTTTCAGTGCTGAAGCCTGATGGCTAGAGAAAGCCCACATCATGCTCCCGTGGGCCTTCCCTCTTGACTGTCCTTTGCCTGCGTTTTCCCTCTGATGGGGCTTGTGGGGTGGGGGTGGGGGGGCTCTACTGTTCTGCTCGGGGCGCTGAGACCCAGCCTTGGTACTGTCTGGCTTGGTGCGTTGTTAGCCTTATGCTTTCTTGGGACGGCATTGCAGAGCCTGACAGAAACCTGCCCCCTCCTTCCTAGGTGTGGCCAGAGCATTGTTTATGGCAGCGATACCTAGCATTTATAGAGCGTCGCTTCCTGTCTGCACCCTCAGTTCTTGTCCTCCACGCACTCTCCCATCTCTCTGCAGGTGCAGGCTGAGCCCCAGGGTCACATAACTTTATAATGAAGACTCGGAGCTGTTCAGGGACTTGCCTTAGGTCTCAGCCAGCAGCTGGCAGAGCCAGGCTTTGAGCTTCAGCGTCAGCACTCCCTCTCAAGTTACTTGTGAGGGGCCTTGACGCTCAGTGGGAGACCCGTGGTCCACCTCCTCAGGGCCTAAGGGGTGGCTCCAAGGTAACTTTGGGTCTTGTGGCCCCTGAAGGTCAGTGAGCATGAGAGATGGGCGGCGGTCATCCCGTGACCGCCCAGCGTGGGCATGAATATGGAGCAGGTGCCTTGGAGGAGCGCTCGCTGAAGCCCGTGTCCCCTTGAGCGGTGTGCCCCGAAAGGGCGGGCTCCGGCAGGCTGCCTGGATAGGCCCCCCGGCCTGGGGTGGAGCCTGTCCTGGCTCTCCCTGCTCAGGAGGCAGGTGGATTGTCCGTCTCTCCGGACCAGCTGCTGGGAGGTAGGCGAGGGCTGAGGAGCCGGGTTCGTCGAGCCGGCACCTGCACGCCTGCGTGCGGCTGGGCACGGCCACTCAGGCCAAGGCTGGGGCTGCGGGGTGGCTGGGCCGGTGACCGAGCCCTGGTTCTGGCTGTGGGCCCCTGGGCCCGGCCTGGCCCCTCCCCGTCTCTCTGGCCTCCCTTCTACTGCTGTTTCCTCCTTTGCTCTCTCTTCTCTTCTCCGCCTTTGATTCAGTTGCTTCCCCAGCCGCTCTGAGCTCTGGAATGTCCCAGGTCTGGTGCACACTGCTCCTCATCCTCCCTTTGGAGGCGTCCGCAGATACCCCAGACCGTCCCGCCCTTCCCCCCGACTTCTCCGTGCCCTCTCCCCAGCCTATCTACTGCTGTTTCCTCCTTTGCTCTCTCTTCTCTTCTCCGCCTTTGATTCAGTTGCTTCCCCAGCCGCTCTGAGCTCTGGAATGTCCCAGGTCTGGTGCACACCACTCCTCGTCCTCCCTTTGGAGGCATCCACAGATACCCCAGACCGTCCCGCCCTTCCCCCCGACTTCTCCGTGCCCTCTCCCCAGCCTTGTCTCCCCTCCCGGGAGCTCTGTGAGCTGTCGCTCCAGGAAGTGCCGGGGAGGACCCGCCTGGGTGGTGCCAGCTGTTTGCCCAGGGTGAGGTTGGCCTCAGCCTGGGTCCCTCGGCTGGGCTGGGGGGCGCTGGGGCTCCGGGCTCCGTGGCAGCCTGTGCTGCCTGCTCGTCCCTCCACCTTCCTCCTCTGCTCCCTCCCAGTGGAGGTGGAAAGGCAGCATGGGTTTGATCTGCTTTGCGGGAATGCCGGCTCTTTTGCGGGGTAGCGAGAGGCTAAATTCGGGATGCGGCTGGGAGAGCTATGCGGCTTCGGCTCTGAGCTAGGATGGTCTGAGGGAAAGCTGGAGTGTGGTGTTCCACCTCCAGAGCTGCAGTGTGGCTCCATTGCTGTCTCGGGGCACGACCTTGGGAGAGTTGCTTTCTCTACAGAGTGCTGGCTCTGCCACTGTCAGAGACCCAAGGGGATCTGCTGTAGAAAGTGCTAAGTGCTGCAGTGGCAGTACTGGAAAGGGAAGAGCAGTCTGGGGGTCCTCTCCATCCTTCTCAAGAGTCGGGGAACAGAGGCCAGAGCCAGTGGCCCTGGCCAGTGTGGAGGAGTTTATTACTGCGCTGGGCTTCCCTGGTGGCTCAGATGGCAAAGGATTCACCTGGAATGCAGGAGACCTGGGGTCGGTCCCTGGGTCAGGAAGAACCCCTGGAGAAGCGAAAGGGCTACTCACTCCAGGACTCTCGCCTGGAGAAGTCCGTGGAAAGAGGAGCCTGGTGGCCTACAGTCCACGGGATTGCAAAGAATCGGACACCACTGAGTGACTCACACACACACTTTATTGCACTACCACAGCGATGATCATGGAGAGTCTGATTTTCACCTAAAAAAAACTTTTTTTTATTGTAGAAAGCTGCAGACATCACAAAAGTAGAGAGAATAGTGTAATAGCCCTCATACACTCAAAGGTTTTAAGTGATCTCACAGCCCATGTTGTTTTACGTACACTCCCAGTCCTTTCTACCCTCTGATTATTTTGAAGTGAATTCTAGACAGTTTATCACTTCATCTCTAAAGACGGAAACTCTGAAAAAAATCATTGTCACACCTAAACAAATGAATACTTCCTTAATATCAAATATCCAGTTGGTATTCTTATTTCCCTGCTTATCAAAAATTTATTTCCTAGTTTTTTTTTAAATTTGGCTCCAAATAAGTCCATGCATTGCGGTTGGTTGCTGTAGCCAAGAGTCACTCTTACCTATAGGTAATGTTTTTCTTTCTCTTGTAACGTTTTGCTGAAGAAAGTGGGTCATTTGTCTTACAGAGTTCTTCACATTCTGGGTTTGGCTGACTGCATCCTCATCATGCCATTTAACATGTTCCACTGTCCCTGGAGCCTGGTAGGTCATAGTCCATAGTTTCGCAAAGAGGTGGACACAACTGAAGTGACTTAGAACACGTGCACACACCGTCCCTGTATTTCCTGTACGTAGATTTAGGGCTTGGTCAAACTCAGCTTCCTTTAGTTTATTTATTACAGGGGCAAGACTCTCTTGGTTGTGGTGTGTACATCTATCAGGAGACACACAATGTCTGGTTGTCTTCCCTTTTGTGTTATTAGCCTCCTTGATGATCGTTGCCTAGATCCATCCATTCATTACAATTGAATGGCCTATAAATGACTCTTTGTAATTAGACGTTGCTTCTTTCATCCCACAGTAAGTGATCTCTTGCTTTGGAAAGAAGCCTTCTTCTCTGGGAGGTGTTGCTGTGGAGGCTGAGCCCACATGGCAACAGGGTGGCCCCCTCCCATCCATGCTGGTGTCTCTGTGGATTGGTAAGACAGGTGTCTTACAAATGCCAGGTTGGGAGTCTTAGAAAGAGCCTTTTACACCTCTACAGCGTTGAGTCAAATTTCAAGTCTTTGTGTTGATGGAGGGCGTCAAAGCCCAGGATACTCCAAATAACTTTTCCAGTTACTTCTGAAATACAGTTCATCTTTAATCAGATTAATGCTCAGACACAAACCTTCGCTATCTCCTGTACCCACCAGCCTGGCTTATAGTACTGTGCTTGACCTGATAGTAACTCTTTTATATTTGTACTGCTGCTACTGCTGCTAAGTTTCTTTAGTCGTGTCCGACTCTTTGCGACCCCATGGACTGCAGCCCACCAGGCTCCACTGTCCCTGGGAGTCTCCAGGCAAGAGCACTGGAGTGGGGTGCCATTGCCATTTGTACAGTAGTTTGTAGTTTACAAAGTGCATGCATTTACATGCACAGATGCACACACACACGTGCATGAGCGTTTCAGAGTGAAGCGTTGAGATCAGCTTGCTTGAGTGTGGATTTTGATCCAACTTTCTAGCCTCGAGCAAGTGAGCTAACTTCTCTGTGAATCGGTGTCTCCACCTGCCTTACAGGGATATTAAATGAAATAATGTAAACCAAGGGCTTAGCATGTGCCTGACACATAGCAGGTACTCAGTAAATGTTGGCTGCCGGAAAGAGCAATCGGGTGTCTAGCTGTGAGATCTCCAGACCCTACAAGGACAGAGCAGTGGCAGACAGTTGAGAGCTAACTGTATGTCACAGATACAGGATTGTATGCTAGCTGTTCCAGGAGCCACCAATAAGGAGGTCAAGCAGCATTTGGTAGCAATTTCATTTCTTTTCAGCGTAGCCAGAGTCATCAGAAAGCAGCCTAGGGCTTCAGCCCAGATTTTGAGGATAAGGTTGTATCCAGAGAAGTTGCTATCAGAAACACAGCCCGTCAGAAGATGTGCATAAAATGGGAAAAGCAGTCTGGCCTCCCTGGCTCCCTGATGCCTGCTCTGTCTCTGCCTTAGGAATGGGAGCAGGCAGGAGGGAGTGGGAGGCCACAGGGGTTGGCTGAGACTCGCTCTTGTATTTTTCCCTTTTGGAGGCCTGACTGTTTCTTATCCTTGAGGAGGCCCCCTGAGGCCTTAGGCCTAGTGAGCCAGGTGGACACTCCTCCCCGGGAGCTTGCAGTCCCCTGGGGCCTGGCACAGCTGCTTGCCCATCTGCCCATGCAGATCAGAGATAGAAATCTGCAGCTAGTCAGGCAGACACAGCAGCTCACCTGGGCAGAGGCGGAAGCCTCCTTACAAGGTGCCAGTTGGGTATGGGACTTGGTGCGCTCCTCGGGCTCAGTGGGCCAGAGGCGCCAGGCGGAGCAGGGCCCTGCAAGGGACTCACAGAAAGAGAGGGGACTGGCAGGCACCAAACCTGTGTGCTCGTGTGAGCTCTGATTGCTGGCTGGCTCTCGAACTCTCAAGCGCTGAGCTGTGTAGACAACAGGACGCTGTTTGTGGGCCTCATGAGAGACAGACAGGGCTGAGAGGAGCAGGGAGTGAGCACTCGGTGGGAAGGCCGGGCAAGCAGTGAGCTCGCCCGGCCTTCCTAGGCATCAAAACAGGAAGACTGGTACTGAATGAACAAAATAGATGGTTTCATTTCTGTTTGCTGGCGCCGGCCTGTTGTATCTTTGAGCTGCTGCTTTTGCTGGGAGCTCAGCCTTGTGACTGAAGCACGTGAGCAGACAGAGCAAAGTTTCCATCCCAGGCAGAGGAGAAAGTGGTAAGGGAGAGACTGGGGCGAGGCGGAAACCCAAGTACCCGCTTTGTCTGTTAACTCCAGACTACAGAGGCTACTGTCTGGAGCTGGCTTCTGCCTGGGCCTATTCTAAGCAGAGGACCCCAGGGTTTGGGCAGTGAGCAGAGTTCAAGGGCACAGAGCCCTGAACATTTGGATGAGATAGCTGGAGTGAGGCTGGATTAAGCTTCCTCCCAGAGTGCTAATGCCTAGCTCTGTGCTGGCACGCCGAAGGCACTTGTGAAATACAAACTGAGCAGATGGATGGATGGATGGATGGATGGATGGATGAACCAGTCAAGGAGAAAGAAAAGGGGTTTGACTGCATTTCTCCTTAGATTCTTTAAAAATTCTCTAACTTGATCCTTAGGGTTTGGACTTTGGTCTCCAAATGCTTGTCTGTTAGGAATGTGTCGTAAATTGAGGCAAAGCTTGATTCTCTATCTCACACAGCTCTGCTTCATGAATTAACCTGGATTTGGGGCTTCTCTTCTTTGCCTTTTATCTCCCCGTTTCTGCGCGCTCCTTTGGGTGGGTGTGCGGGGACAGAGGCGGGCAGTCGTACTTAGAACCTTAGAGTGAGAGTTGGGGAAGTCTGCAGCCTTCAGCTCCGTGAGTCCTGCACCCCCTGGGTCTGGGTGTCAGTGCCGTTTCTTACCCTGTGCTTTGCACAGAGCAGGTGCTATAGGACATTTGCTGAGTTAAGAAATGACTAAGTCGGCAGAGGCAGGAGGGAGAAGCTTTTTCCATCCTAACTTCTTCGCCCCTGTTCCTTCTTCTGGGCCTTAGAATGGGGCAGACTCCTTTAAGGGACAGAGGAGCTGAGTATCCACTCATGCCCTCTGGTCTCCTTGAACTCAGGGGCCCAGTTTGAGCTGGGCTCTGTTTCAGCTGGCAGAAGGGGCATGGAACTGGAGCCTGCCCTCGGCCGTAGAGAAAGGCGGCTACAGCAGGACTGGACACGTTGAGTGCTCAGCAGCCTGCCCTACAAACCAGCTTAGGGAAAATTAAATGGATTCGAGCCAGGGGAGGCTCAGTCCGTGGCGCTGGACGCTTTTAGGGAGGATGCTGGGCAGGGTGAAGAATGGGGGGCATTGCCCCTTTTTGTGCTCTGTCCAGTCTAGAAGTTAGTAGCTGCTTGCTTGGCTGTGCTTGGCACCGGCCGCCTGGAAATGGCTGTTAATACCTGTCCGCATGTCCATCTTTCAGTCCCTTGCCTGCTCTGACCCCTGAGATCTTGGTAGGATGAAGTGACCTCTGGGGAAAGCCAGGGAGCAGAGTCCTGCCTTATGGCCTCCTCCTGGGTTTGCTTGCAGGCTATTCTAAGAAATTTCCAAGAAGGAACTTTTTCAGGGCGCAGGGTCCTCAGCAACTTCAGTCGTTTTCTAGCAGATTTTCAAGCTCAGAAGGCAAACTTATCTAGGTCTTCTGGAGGAACTAAGGCCCAGCAAGGCCAGTTTGTGCCCAAAGGCTCACTGGGAGGCAGCAGGGCACTTGGCCTCCCAGCCCTGGGACCTGACCTCTCAATATTTCTGAGCATCGGGATTCCACATGGTGCCCGTGGGTTCTCCGCCAAACCAGAGACTTCTTTCACATGTGAGCCCTTCATTAGGGTGGCCCATTTGTCCTGATGTGTCTCTGCCTTAGCACTGAGAGTCCAGCATTCTGGGAACCCTTCCTTGCTGGGCAAACTGGAACAGTTGGCCACCCATCCCTGAGGATGCTCACTCCGTCAGCTCTCTAACCCTGGTCTGCTTTTCTCCATGTTGCTTAAATCACAGGGAACATTTCCCCCCCACCGTTCAGCTTCTGTGGGCTGACCCTAGAGATCCAAAGTCACAGGTAACTGGGCAGAGATGTCACCTGCCCAAGGGGCATGAGGCACTTCTTCCCCGTCTCTCAGGAGCTCTAATACAATCAGAATAGTTGCTCCTCTCTGCAACTGGAACACCTGAAGCGCTGCCTGGAGATGGCTCCTGCCTGTCTGTCGCCGAGAGCTCCGACCAGATCTCACGTTTCTGCATCTCTTCTCCTCTGAGTATCTCCAAGCATCCTCTGGTCTCTGGTCTCTTGAACTCTAGCATGGTTCCTGTGCCAGAGGATGAAGACATGTATAGGTGACACACACCTCTTAATAACTAGAGGAGCTGAAGTCTAGGGATGGTTCAGTAAGCTTTTGGCCCAAGATCACACAGAAGCACTAAGATCAGAATCAACTTATAATTCAGCAACCTTTAGGCACAAATCTTCAGCATTTGTGATTTCTGGAATAGTCTCTCCCGCTTCAAATCATTTCTTCTGAGTCTTGTCCCTCCCACTTAAGATTTTGTCA
This sequence comes from Oreotragus oreotragus, assembly GCA_006410675.1. Taxonomy (NCBI): domain Eukaryota; kingdom Metazoa; phylum Chordata; class Mammalia; order Artiodactyla; family Bovidae; genus Oreotragus; species Oreotragus oreotragus. Next base: position 92,614 of record SJYX01024052.1, read on the forward strand.
GAGAAAGCCGCCTCAGAGAACATTATTTCCGCCTGCTCTTTCTTTGGCCCCTGTCCCCATCTTGGTGGTGGTGAGACTTTTCCTAAGTGGCCCGCCTCCTTTTCTGATGGGGGCCGAAAATAGCCAGAGCTGGAGTTGCCTAGTCCCGTCCTTCCCGTCCCCGCCCATAAAGGAGTTATTCACGGAGGCCCCTCTCTTTAGCCTATTTATAACTCTTTCTAGCATGTCTTTGTCCCAGTGACGAACACTACTCTATACTCCTTAATGCTCCCTTCTACTTCGGCCTTGGTTGAGATGCTAGAAATTTCCTTCCTGGGTACTCTGGTCTTCACCGTTCATAGCCCCGATTCTTACCAGGCCTGTTTTGCAATCAAGTCAGAGTGGAGAGCTGCTCTTTGGGGAACAGGCCCACCGGTCATGGCTGGACTCTGGGGTGCAGACACTGGAGAGGACTTCTGAAGTCCTTGTCCAGCTGACACACACCCTCCGCCCCTCCCCTGGGCTGGATTTTTATTACACTTCATTACAGCCGGGGGTGACTCATGCAGAAACTTGGGGCCCAGAGCAGAAGTGTGACTTCAGCCTTCACTCAGCACTCATCAGAACACTCATTCAGTGTGCTTATAGTGGGAATTGAGTGGTTATCATGGATGGCAGGAGCGTATGAGCCACACTTGGCTGACGTGGTCAAGAGCACAGCTCTGGGGTCGGTCTGACCCCGGGTTCTTTCCAGGGCCTGCCATTCTGGGTATTTACCTCATTTTATCTCATCTATACAAGGGAGATGGTAAGAGCCGTCTCAAAGGATGGTTGTGAAGATGAAGTGAGTTGCATTTAGGATTATGCCTGACACAAAGTATGCACTCAAATAGCCGTTATTATTAGCTGGCTCATAACCTCTGCCGTTTGCCTGTCTAGCAAGCTGTTCATTCATTTGACAGATATGTACTGAGTGCCTATTATGTACCAGGAATACACAGATAAACTTCTTCAAAGTTTCCAGTTGCACAAGCATTTTCTAAGGCTCTCTATTTTTGCTTTAGCCTCTTTCTTCCTCGAGATCCATTGGCAGCAATGGAGTTTGAGAAGTGGGTCATCACTCAGGTCCCATCTTGATGACCCTCGTCTGCCTGTTATGGAGCAGGGTTTCATGCATCGGTCACTCGCCTGGTGTCAAAGGACCTGAAAACTGTTGATGACCTGGCTGCTAACCAGGTCATAGCAACCAGATGACCTTGAACAGGTCACTTAATCTTCCTGGACCTCGGTGCCCCCCTCTTTCAAATGGAATCATAATCTTTTTCAACCTTACCTTATACAGGTGCTCCATGGATAAAATGAGATAATGGATGCAAAAGCACCTTGCAAAAGTAAAAGTTCTTTGTTAATGACAGATGTGAGGATGACAAAGAGGAGACAGTTTTCAGAGAGCTCCCGATCTTAGTGCCTCCCCCAGGGAAGGACCTGAAGGGGATCAGCAGCAGTGCACGAAGCTCCTCGAGGGCACTGAATGTCCAGTGCTTAGCAGAGCGCCTGGCACGTAGTAGACACGCAATAAATGCCTGGCACATGGTTGAGGGGCCTCAGTAAACGTCTGTCAAATGATTGCCTGTTTAACAAATAGTTCCCTCCAGCACAGAGTCGGACACGACTGAAGCGACTTAGCAGCAGCAGCAGCAGCAACATAGCTGCAGGGAGGATATTAAGTTCTGAGGAAATACAAAGCAAAGGCAAGACTGGTGTTGGGCATGCTCTGTTAGGACCATGCCAGAGCTAAAGTCACACCGTTTAGAGCCTTGAGTTATTAATAATACATCATTATTTCCTTTAAAGGAAAGAAGTCTGGGTGCACATAGGTGCTCATTTGTTCGAATATTTGAGCTGGGCAGCGTGAGACTAGGATCAAGGGATGATCAGACTGACCTGAGCTCCTGTCTAAGCTCTGCAGCCCACGTGTAGCCTTGAGCAGTTTTCTCAACCTGTCAGGACCATCCTGAAAGAGATGATTTAGATTTAGGATGGGAAGAAGGAGGAGAACTTGCATCAGTAAAACGATACTCCATGAGACAGGCAAGGCATCTGCAAAGTCCCCAGGGCCGGTTAGCTTGGTTTGAGTTGGGGGCGGGGGGGCGGTGGTCACAGGAGAAGTGAAAGGAGTGTTAGAGAGTAACCCCTGAAGCCCAGGCAGAGGAGTCTGCTTGGGCAGTAGCTCCAGCTGGATTTTGCGAGAGAAATACTGGTTAGGGGAACGTGGAGGGGCACATTTGTGAAGCTGATCGTGGCTGGTGGGGAAGCAGACCATAGGCTGCCCGTTCTCTGCTGTTTGCCCATTAGGAGAAGAACCTCAGTGGTTGATAGCTCTGGATAACAGGGAAAGTGGTTGAGGTCGGGGACCTGAGCCACCTGCCCAGCAGCGGCTAATGACACTTTGAAGGTGGTAAAAGCTGGATGGCAGCACCCTGCCCTGCAGTCCCACTGGCTTCCCCAGTCAGGGTGGGGAGCTGGCCTGGCTTATTTGTTTTGGAAACTTCTGTTGCAGTGGAAAGGAAAGGAATTGAGAATTTCTAGCAGGCCACCTGGGTAGCTAGGACTGAAGTCATACAGTTTAGAGCCTTGAGTTAATACATCATTATTTCCTCCTTTAAAAAAAGAAGTCTGGGCACACACAGGTACCCATTTGTTTGTATATTTAAACTAGTCAGCATGAGACTAAGGGCAAGGGGTGGTCAGACGGATCTGAGGTCCTAGCTAAGCTCTGCTACCTGCTATGTGACCTTGAGCAGCTTTCTCATCCTCTCTGAGCATCGCCTGACTCGTCTACCTACAGAGGCCTTTGTCAGAGGGTTAATTTGAGGATTAAATAAAATAGGACGGAGAGCAGCGCCTACACAGTACGTAGTGAAGTTCCCAGAAGTGGTCGTCGCCTGTGCTCTCAGCTTCTCCTGCTAAGACGAAGGGGGCAGAGCAGGCCACGTGGAGCCCCCGGGCCGGTCCTGGCCTCTGCTTTTCCTGACTGGGCGGTAGGCTGGGCTCTGTGCCCGTGGACACTGGCGACACTGGCGACCCCAGACATGAGACCGCCTTTCCCTCTCTGTATCCTGGTGCCTCACAGGGCCTGGCACAGAGCAGACGGTTACTGAATGTCTGCTGCATGGAAATGAATTTAACATGGCCCTTTAAAGTTCATAGTCTAGCAGAGGAGACAGAGTTGTAAACAAAGAATTGAGAAAAATAAGATTAGACGCACTGAGTGCTTTGCAAATACAGAGGAAGGAAGACAAAAACACCTGAGTGGAAGTCAAGAGCAGCTGCAGGGGGCAGGCTGGGGTTTAGCCTCAGAAAGTGTGGGTGAAGGGGTGGAACGGGTGCAGCCCAGGCAAAGGAACAGTGTGCTTGGAGGGGAACCGGAACTACGTCAGCATGCTGAACCGCGGAGAACACTTCCGGGATCCCGGAGTAGGAGGCTGGGGCGGGTGTGGCTTGTGAAGACCCTTGGCGGCTCTACTGGGAGGTGGGTTTAATCCTTTCAGGGTCTGAGCCCACTGGGGCACCATTTGCTTCCTCTTTCTCCTTGCCCTCGCTCGTCCTTAGGGCCCTGCACGGATGAGATCCTCCCCGAGGATCAGAGAGGCCTGTGGCCTGTCTGAGAGAACATCGCACGTGAGCCGTAGGGTCCGAATGAGAACTCAGCGCCCTTGGCTTTCCCCGACCGATGCTTCAATAGTGAGTTGTCCTTGTGGGTGTCTCTGTGGCCTCCAGCTGACACGATCCCACATTCTGCCTTGCAACAACCACCCCGTCCATTCAGAGAGCCCAGTGTGACTGAGCTTGGACACCGCTCCCCCACTCAGCTCTTTGGTGCAAAGGAGAAGCCACAAGATCTGCTGGAATAACTTCCTGCTTCATTGGTAGGTTCCTGGCTGCCTGGCGTGTGCCAGATTTGGCTTGAGGGCTTGTATTTCCAAAGAGGTTGGGCAGGATTTGCAGAGTGTGATGGCATCATTCTGGACTTTTCGGAGAAAGCCAAGAAGCCCCTCTGCCCTCTCCTGCCCCACCTGCCGCCCTCAGGGCCAGTGTGCCTTGCAGTCCGGGGGTCTCCACAAGCATGTGCAGAGTGAGCAGTGGCCTGTGTAGGAAGGGCTTGGGGACCTGGTACTTTCTAGAAAAGCTGGAGGAGCAGGGGGGCCTCACAGGGGCTCAGGCTGAGCAAGAAGCCTCCTTAGCTCCTCGTCCCGGGGAAATTCTCAAGAGAGGCCAGCTTGCTGAGTTATGGTTTCCCGAGTGCTGCAGGAGCCCCTTCCCACAGAGGCTGCACCTCCGTCCCGCCTCAGGGAGATGGGGTGGCCTTTTGTGGAGAGTCTTCTTCAGGTTCTTCTTCAGGTTCCTGTGGTGCCAGCTCCTCACCTAGGAAGCACCCCCAAAGCTCACCCCACCTCCAGGGCTGAGCATCCAGGGGAGGGGCCTCCCTAGCCTGCATTGCCGGTCGGTCCCCTTCCCCTGAATCCATGCCCATCATCCAGGACAGAAAGGAGCCTCCATTGACAGGTGGGCACGGCAAGGCATGCGGGGTGGTGCAGGCATGCCCGAGAAGCAGCAGCACCCATCCCCTCACTTTCTCAAGGTGGGAGAGAGAGGAGGGCAGTGGCCTCCTGGGACCCTGCCAGGCCTGCCTGGCAGCTGACGACCACCCCCTTTCGAGTGCTCCCTAAGTCTGTCCTGGACGGGCTCTGGGGGCTGCAGCCCGCGTCTGTGCGTCCCAGTGTGACCTAGATCAGCGGAGGGTCACGTGCATGGTCCAGCCCTGTTGCCTTGAGGCGACATTCTCTCCTGGTGCCTGCTCAGCCCTCTTTCCCCGCTTGCTCCTGCCTGCCTTCCTGCTTACTCCCCCTCCTCTCCTCCTTCCCTCCTTAGTCCTTCCCCCATTCCACCTCTCTCTCCTCTCCCTGCCCTCTTTGTCCATCCCACCTTCCCTGCCTTCCCACCCTTTCTTGGCCAGACATTTATTAGGAAATCACTAGCTGCTAGATACCAGGAATGCAAAGAGTAGTAAGACATGGTCACTGCTTTCGAGGAACTCAGAGTACTATGTGGGAGACAGATCCATAAACAGACCATCACAACACGGGATGATAGCGTGGCTCAGAAATACCTGTGGAGGAGAGGGAGTGGTCCTTTTCATTGGAGTGTGGATGGTGGGGGGGGAGGCAGGTGGTGGGGAAGAGACGTTCCTACCACCTCCAGTAGGAGCCTGGCCTTGCTGAGACCTGCCCTCACTTATATTCACAAAGTCTGTGACCAGGAGCAACCTTAACCTCCCTGGATCTCAGTTTTCCTATTTATTATTTTTTTTAAAGAGTTGTTTGAGGCTTACTACAGAATGAAAATATACAAACAAAAGCATGGGTTTTGCCTTATAGGAGGCAATGTTAGCCAGCTCTCATTGGAGGGACAGTGAACAAGGATGCTGGGGACTCCAGAGGCAGTGGCCCGTCCAGCTGGTGGGACAGAAGTGGCTGCACCTCCCCTTGCTCTGTGCTTTTTCTGTGGCAGGTGCGCGACTGCGGGCGCCCCAGGGAAAGGAGAGGCTTCGTTCACAGTTACAGCTGTGTTGTCTTTTTTTGTCTGTCCTCTTTCTGTCCACCAGAAGTGTCAACTGGGTTTGATGAAGCCCATGGTTGGTTTCAGAGACAAACTGAGTGTCCTGTGTTAGGGGAGTTGGCATCGATGTCCAGGTGGGGAGCAAACAAGGGCAGACTGAGAGCCAGGTGCTACCAGACACTTTGTGACGGGGGGGACCTGACGCCCTCTTTCCTTGTCTTCCAGAAACCTTCCCACTCTCTGCTAAATGTTCACACAAGTGACCTTGGGCAAGGTTGGGAGACGGAGGGATCTTGCCCTTCCCAGCATCTCTGGACCATCAGTTCAGTTCAGTTCAGTTCAGTCACTCAGTCGTGTCCAACTCTTTGCGACTCCATGAATCGCAGCACACCAGGCTTCCCTGTCCATCACCAACTCTTGGAGTTCACTCAGACACACATCCATCGAGTCAGTGATGCCTCCAACCATCTCATCCTCTGTCGTCCCCTTCTCCTCCTGCCCCCAGTCCCTCCCAGCATCAGAGTCTTTTCCAATGAGTCAACTCTTCGCATGAGGTGGCCAAAGTACTGGAGTTTCAGCTTTAGCATCATTCCCTCCAAAGAAATCCCAGGGCTGATCTCCTTCAGAATGGACTGGTTGGATCTCCTTGCAGTCCAAGGGACTCTCAAGAGTCTTCTCCAACACCACAGTTCAAAAGAATCAATTCTTCGGCGCTCAGCCTTCTTCACAGTCCAACTCTCACATCCATACATGACCACAGGAAAAACCATAGCCTTGACTAGACGGACCTTAGTCGACAAAGTAATGTCTCTCCTTTTCAATATGTTATCTAGGTTGGTCATAACTTTTCTTCCAAGGAGTAAGCGTCTTTTAATTTCATGGCTGCAGTCACCATCTGCAGTGATTTTGGAGCTCAAAAAAGTAAAGTCTGACACTGTTTCCACTGTTGCCCCATCTATTTCCCATGAAGTGATGAGTTGGTCATAACTTTCCTTCCAAGGAGTAAGCGTCATTTAATTTCATGGCTGCAATGACCATCTGCAGTGATTTGGGAGCCCAAGAAAATAAAGTCTGACACTGTTTCCATTCTTTCCCTATCTATTTCCCATGAAGTGATGGGACCAGATGCCACGATCTTCATTTTCTGAATGTTGAGCTTTAAGCCAACTTTTTCATTCTCCTCTTTCACTTTCATCAAGAGGCTTTTTAGTTCCTCTTCACTTTCTGCCATAAGGGTGGTGTCATCTGCATATCTGAGGTTATTGATATTTCTCCCGGCAATCTTGATTCCAGCTTGTGCTTCTTCCAGCCCAGCATTTCTCATGATGTACTCTGCACATAAGTTAAATAAGCAGGGTGACAATATACAGCCTTGACGTACTCCTTTTCCTATTTAGAACCAGTCTATTGTTCCATGTCCAGTTCTACAATAAAACAAGCTTCCCAGTATAACTCTATACTTGAGGAGCAAGGATTATTTAATGAGTCATTTTAGCATGATTCAATAGCAGTTTGAAAGAAAGAAAAACAATCACACCTTATACAAGATCAAAATAAATTCCCTGCCTTGTACAATCTGCTCCATTCACCCAGGGTGATTTCCTCTTACTTGCCTACCCAGCCAACTCCCACGCACCCTCCATAAACATTTCAGCTTCAACACTTCCTTTGTGATTCCTTTAGAATTTCCTTTAAAAAACATAAATACATTCTATTCTCTACTCCCACCTCGTGTGGTTAACTGTCTTGTGACAAACACAGTATTTGGTTAACTGTCTTGTTACAAATACAGTACTGCCTTATAATAATTTGCACTTCCCTAAACAAGGCAATGGCACCCCACCCCAGTACTCTTGCCTGGAAAATCCAATGGAAGGAGTAACCTGGTGGGCTTGCAGTCCATGGGGTCGTTAACAGTCTGACAGACTGAGGGACTTCACTTTCACTTTTCTCTTTCATGCATTGGAGAAGGAAATGGCAACCCACTCCAGTATTCTTGCCTGGAGAATCCCAGGGATGGGGGAGCCTGGTGGGCTGCCGTCTATGGGGTCACACAGAGTCGGACACGACTGAAGTGACTTAGCAGCAGCAGCAAATAGACTGCTTACTCAGTTTTTTAACTTTTGCAAACTCAGCACCTGAAACAGTACTGGAAACACAGTAGACATTCAAAGGGTCTTTGACAAATGAATGACACATCAATATTCACGATAATATGCACATGTTAAAATTCCAAGCATGATGTCACAAAATGTTTGTGAGGAGTTAAGTTTTTTAAAAAAATACATTGCAAAAGCATATGTACAATGAGATTACAGCTATAAAAGAAGTATGGTTTTACTGACCTCCAAAATAAGGGGATCTTCCTGACACAGGAATTGAAACTGAATCTTCTACATTGCTGAGCCACCAATAAAATACCACCTTTATGTTAAGGTAATTAAAATATTTTTCTTTGTTTCATTACCTTCTCAAATTTTTTTTTTTGGTAGCATGTCAGTCCTGGGCTTAATATAACTGTTATAGGATTTTAGAATGAGAATCTTCCTATAATTAGTTTCAAATGAAGAATGACTTACAATAGATACTGGATTACAAAGACAGACAAATCTGTCCACCACTTCCAAATGCAGAATTTATAGTTAATAGGAATCCCTAAGTGTTTGGACACTTCCATGAAATCAAAAGCATATAAAACATCAGACAGAAGCTCTGGGGAGAAGTTCAGTGAAGAAGATTTTCTTATTCCTGGAGAGATGTGTTGTCTTGCTCTGCTTCCCCATTTTCCTCTTTGGGGGAGCACATGGGGCATCAGAAGGCAAAAAGCCACCAGCCTAGAGATATGCAAGGCTGTCGCCCTTAGAGTGGATGGAGTGCTCTCTAAGGTCTCCACTCAAAAAGTTTTGAAATTCTGTTCTCTAACATAAGGAAACAGAGAAGACTGGTTCTTGGTGTACTATTGAGAAAGTAAAGCCAATTGTGGAGTGTGGTCTGAGCTTGCTCCAGAAATCTGAAGAATAGAGAGGGCCTGAATAGTTGCTTTGTTGCGACTGGCTTGTCTCGCAGTGTCTGTAGGGGCAAAGGACATTGAGTTTTCCCATAGTGAGAGAGAGAAGAGGTGAACTTAAGCTGGAATGGAATTGTTTGAAATCCTGTCCAGCAGAGAGAGACTGGAAGTGTTGGGGTGTTGGGGGGAACTGGAAGCATTAACAACAGGATCAAGGGCTGAGAGAGGAGGCTCATTGGGCAAGTCAGGTTAAGTATGTTTCTGCTTGAATCAAAGAAAATGCAAGAGAGGGACTCTAACAGGCAGCAAGGGCGTTCTCAAAGCACTTTAAGGGAGAAGCGGGAAACAGCTTTCATCAACTGCAGAGCCCATAAAGGACAATACCACACACCTAGAGAGACTTGTCATTTACCCTTCTAAGCCTTCACTACCAGGACTCTGCTAAAGAATAACATAAGTAGGAGAAGTCAGCAGGACCAGGCTCCTTATTCTGAGAAGCATGTCCAAGTTGGTAATGAGAACATGTTATACCAATTTTGACATTTTGCTAATCATAGGAAGCTGGACTTCATACATATATTCTGAACTGAGAGTGTGTGATACTTGGAGCAAATGTTGCACTGTTTCCTAAGAGTAAAGGAAACATGCAGAAGAGAAACTATCACAGATAAAAGATTCCCACCAAGGGATAATGCTTAAAGGGATGGGGGGAGATTAAAAACTAGATCATGTTTTAATTCCAAAGCACACATTGAGTTTGTTCAATATGTCAGTTGCATAAGGAAAAATAGTCATTCTCCTTTCTTAATGCTCCGATAAGTCACAGAAATAAGTCATCCAAGTCAGAAAGTTTGTTCAGTTATTATTTTATTCAAAATATTATTTAAACCCTTGTGAGCTGTGGAATATCCTACCATACTTCATATGCTTTTGGATGAGAAAACTTGAATCATTGATCATAAGATGGGGAACAAAGCTTATGGGTTATTGTGTCTTTAAAAAAAAACTTTTAATTTTATATTGGAATATAGTTGATTAACAATGTTGTGAAAGTTTCAGGTGTACAAAAAAGTGATTCAGTTATACATACACATGTATCCACCCCTTTTCAAATTCTTTTCCCATTTAGGTTGCCACATAATATTGAGCTGAGCTCTCTGTGTCACTGTGTCTTAACCCTTCATTTTACAAATAAGGAAACCATGGCATAGAGAGTTTAAATAACCTGCCCCCCACACCACTGCTGGTTAATAGCAAAACAGCTTCTGACATGCCATGCTTCTTTTTCTGATCCACTCCAAAATTTCCACAGTCTGCTGTAGCTACACCCCCAGTCTAAAAGAAGTCTGAAAATAGGAGAGAAGTGGGCAGTTTTCTTAACAATGCTGATCAGATATTCTGGTCTTCTCTAAGTGAGTGTCAGAGAGGGTCTCGCAAAACAAGCTTTTTAGNGCTTCTTTTTCTGATCCACTCCAAAATTTCCACAGTCTGCTGTAGCTACACCCCCAGTCTAAAAGAAGTCTGAAAATAGGAGAGAAGTGGGCAGTTTTCTTAACAATGCTGATCAGATATTCTGGTCTTCTCTAAGTGAGTGTCAGAGAGGGTCTCGCAAAACAAGCTTTTTAGAGAGTGTAGGAAGTTAATTATCTTCCTTTATAATTCATTAGTCACTGTCCTTGTAACCTGAGGCTATTTAAATTACAACTTATATTTAGTAGCATGGATTCAGAAGACTTTAGACATGAATATATCTAAGAAAGCCTCTTTTATCCAGTTTATTACATTTTCCTTTGATAGGCTTAACCTTTCCTTAAACAGACTTTTAAAACCTACCTTTGTGTTTAGTTCAAACAATAAAACAGATTACAAAGAATGACTGTTTTGATTGAAATTGTTGTTCAGCCACCAAGTTGTGTCCAACTCTTTGTGACCCTGTGGACTGCAGCATGCCAGGCTTTCCTGTCTTCGCCTCACTGTCTGCTGAGGTCTGCTCAGATTCATGTCCACTGAGCTGATGATGCCATCCAACCACCTCATCCTCTGCCAGCCACTTCTCCTCCTGCCCTCGGTCTTTCCCAGCATCAGGGTTCTTCCAGTGAGTGGGCTCTTCACAGCAGGTGGCCAAAGTACTGGAGCTTCAGCTTCAACATCAGTCCTTCCAGTGCGTATTCAGGGTTGATTTCCTTTGGGATTGACTGGTTTGATCTTTTTGCTGTCCAAGTGACTCTCAAGAGTCTTCTCCAGCACTACGATTTGAAGGCATCAGTTCCAGCTCTCAGCCTTCTTTATGGTCCAACTCTCACATCTGTACACGACTACTGGAAAAACTATAGAGCTGACTCATTTGAAAAGCCCCTGATGCTGGGAAAGATTTAGGGCGGGAGGAGAAGGGGACGACAGAGGGTGAGGTGGTTGGATGGCATCACTGACTCAGTGGACATGGGTTTGGGTGGACTCTGGCAGGTGGTGATGGACACAGGCCTGGTGTGCTGTGGTTCATGGGGTCGCAAAGAGTCGGACATGACTGAGCGACTGAACTGAACTTTGAAACACTCTTGTATTTATTAACTTACTTTATACTCACGAGAGCTAAATTAAGTGAATGTAGGTTCCATTCCATTCCATTCCATGGGTGAAGGAAGAGAGGCACAGAGACATTCAGTGGTCTGGCCAGGGCTCAGGGAAAGCTAGAATGCAGGCTCTGGGCTCCTGGTTCTGGTGATTTTAGCTGCAGGTTATACAGGCGGTGGTGTGACTGTGCAGATGATGCTGAAGGAAGCGGATACACAGAGGCCGCCTCGCCCACCTGGGGCTCATTACCTGCGCTTCAGCCGCAGTGGCCTCCTGGTGAAATGCAGGGAGCACCCCCACCCCAGGCTGTCCCAGCACAGGAGCCACAGGCACCGGGAACAGGCGTGCATGGCTTCCGTCAGCCTGTGCTGGCACTCTTATCGGGGTGAGTCTGATATCTGGGTTGACTTCCCTAGTGTGGGTTGGCTTAAATTCCAGCCAGCCAGATAAGGGTCAACCCAAAGACTGGAAGGCTGGAGAAGGTGGAAGCCGGGGGAAGCTGTGACCTTTCAGAAGGACCTCTGTCTCTCTGGGGCGGGTCAGTGGAGCACAGCCCCTGAAGCAGGAGGGGCAAGCTCAGCTCATGAGACCCTGCCCCTCAAGTCCAGCGCTGTATTAGGGAGAGGGGCTGGGGCAGGCTGGGGCCCCTGGGCAGCCTGCGGGGAACCCTCCTCCCGGGTGGGCCCCTGTCCCGAGCACCCTGCAGCTGTCNGTGAAAATCTCTGAATTTCTGCTTCTCCAAAAGCAATGAGAACATTTGCAAAAAACAAATTCAACTTTTTCAGAATTCTGAAAATTAACCAAAGGCTTGCAAAAATCTGAGGCATTTTTATTCAAGAAAAATAGATAAGTCACAGGGTGTTAAGATAAGAACAGGAAGTTTCATGATGCTTTAACTTACATTTTTCTCATCCTCTTCTCCTCCACTCAAGGTAGCCATAAAAACATAGCAATGGCCTACCAGCACCTGGAGAGAGGAACAAATCAGGAGCCCCGAAAAAAGCCCATCCCCAAGAATTGTTATTATCTGATTTGTGTAACAGCTACTTATGAACCCCAGCTTACAAGGCTTGTCTTTATTTGACCTAACTTGAGCTTACTCATTGCTACCAGCGTGTTTCCTACAGCATTTTTTCAAAATAACCAGTGATGATTGTTTAATATCATAGCAGCCTAGGTGCAGTAAGTGATTGGGAACAGTTAAAAGGAAAGCTGATTAGAACTGTTAAAAGGAATAGCTTGGAAACATGATTTCAGTAGTTTGAAAACCTTTTGACATCTTCTAGAGACTCTAAAAGACTTCACACATATGCTCAGGAAAAATCTGAGACTGTCCTAACCTCTCACCTAAACTTGAAGCTGTGCACAAATAGGAACAGAAGGCTAAAATAGAATTGTAAACTGCAGAGCAATGGAGTCATGCTCTGAGAAACAGAATCCTTTAACAAAAGCTGAAGAGACTTACTGGTTCAAGGCATTTAAACAAGTGGAGATTTAACCTGGGTTTGTGTTTTCCTAGTGAGTGTAATGTACTCTTAAGAGCATGTACAAGAGTGCTTATTATCATGAGCTATGGAATGTAAGTGGGAAAACTAGGGAAGCAAGGATGTGAGGAATCTATAGAGAAAGTANGGCATTTAAACAAGTGGAGATTTAACCTGGGTTTGTGTTTTCCTAGTGAGTGTAATGTACTCTTAAGAGCATGTACAAGAGTGCTTATTATCATGAGCTATGGAATGTAAGTGGGAAAACTAGGGAAGCAAGGATGTGAGGAATCTATAGAGAAAGTATGTTAAGGTTAATGGATTAGTTATGTCTGAGGGGTTGAAAAATTATTAGAGTAGTGGAGGAAGTGGGCAGGAAAATTTAGGCAGTAGAAATGATCAAAATTGGGATGATAGAAACTGAGATTCTACAATTATTATTCTACAGTGTTTAAGGGGTGTCTCTGGATTTAAGTGGCTGAGATAGCATGGAGGTCAGGATCGTTATACCAGGGAATCAACAAAAGACGATATAAAGTATTGCTGAGGCACTAAGTGCCTCATCTTTGACAGTGCGTGCTTGGGATAGAAAAAGCTGCGTGTTTTTGAGTCTTCCTCTAGCACTGGAGACAGATGTCCACGGACAGGTACAGATTTGGAGATTAGCAAAGCAGGTGTCTGAAGTTTGGAAGGCAAGGAATTCTAGGATGGTAGTAAGACAATGTTGATGAGGATGCCCCAAGGTCTAAATCAGACTAGTCTTCAGCTGTACGAAGAGGTGCTAATGGCCCACGGAAACGAGGTTAGTCAGGACTAAGTGCCATGGATATAGGTGTGTATGTGTAATAATTTAGGTGTGTGTGTGTTCGGGGGCTGGCTGCTCTGTGCCTGTCTCTTATACACATCTAGATGTGTATAAGAGACAGGTGCGTATTCAGGGGTGATTTCCTTTGGGATTGACTGNCGAGGTTAGTCAGGACTAAGTGCCATGGATATAGGTGTGTATGTGTAATAATTTAGGTGTGTGTGTGTTCGGGGGCTGGCTGCTCTGTGCTGTGCTGTGCTCACTCAGTCATGTCTGACTCTGAGACCCTGTGGATTGTAGCTTGCCACGCTCCTCTGTCTATGGGAGTTTCCAGGCAAGAGTACTGGAGTGAGTTGTCCTTTCTTCCTCCATGGGATCTTCCCGACCCAGGGATAGAACCTGTGCCTCCTCTGTCTCCTGCATTGGCAGGCAGATTCTCTAAAGCTGAGCTACCTCTTATTCTTCCTAAGAAGCAGGTTCTGACTATGCCTTCCTTCCTCCCACCCAGCCACTGCATTTCATACATGTGCAGTTCTTTTGGAGTAGACGATACCTACTCATGGTTCCGAATATTTTAAAAAGTATACATGGTGCGCATACTTGACCTCCATCTGTCGTCTCTTGTGTTCTCCTCCTCGCTCCTCTTTGCTACATGCCACAGATAACCACTGTTTTTAGTTTCTTGTATATCCTTCTAGAAATTACATGTGCACATACAAGTGAAGGTTGCTGCTGTGAGCCATGTGTTACATCAGGATTCGTGACCTCTGGAGGAGAGGATTTCAGTCCTGGCTCAGAGATGAGGCTTGACTACTTGGAATTTTTTTGTGTAGCAAAGTTGATTAAAGCATAACAGAGGTAGGGAAAGCTTCTGACATAGACATCAGAAGGGGACAGAAAGAGGGCCCCCTTGCTAGCTTTTAGCCAGGTGGTTTATGTCTATTGGCAAGCTGCTAATCAGATAAGAGAGATACCTCAAGGCTGAGGGAGTTTCACCAGGCCCCTCTCCCACAATATGCACTTTTGAGATAGGATGGCACCCTGGCCATAAAACAATTGACAGGAATACTGGTTTGTTGAGCCTTTATCAGCCCAAGGTTTCAGAAAAGAATAAAAGTTAGCCATAGGTGGAACCATTTTGAAGAAAGGCAAATTCCATGGCAAATACATAGTTTCATTAACATAGCTTAAAAACATTTTCATAAGAAAAATGCATTGGTTAGCTCAAGGCAGAACCTGGTGTTGTCAACTCAGAATTAAAAGAAGCCTTTAAAAATTTTGTGTAGAGAAAGAAAAAAAAAATACTTCTGCCACTTGCAGCTTATTTCCTCAGGCCGCTTGGGGACCCTCTATCCTTCCTGCCTGTTACCCTCTCACAAGCAAATGAAGCTGTATGTCCCCTCCCCCCTTTACTCCACCTTTTAAGCCAAGGGAGAATTCTTTACACACTGTTACATATCTTGCTTGTTTAATGTAAAACTTACCTTTAATACAGTAATGTTACCTGGTCTACATTAAGCCTTCTCCTACTTTCTGAAGATACCATTACAGCTTTTTCTTATTCCAGGAACTAGTCAGAATTGAATATTGAATTTGGTTGTCCTGTCACATTCTGTCTAGGAAAGAGGAGTGCCTCCACCTTTTTGGGAGTCATTGAAGACATTGAAATATTGGGAGTTAGGACCCATTATTCTGTTGAACGTTTTACAATCTGTTTATCTGATTGTGTCTGCACAGTTCGATTCAGATTAGACATTTGTGCTAGAAGACCATATGGATGATGTTTGATACTTAGCACTGTATCACATAAAATGTCCAATACCAGTTTTTCTTACTGTTGGGGATGCTTAATTTGGTAGATGATGCCTGCCAGTTCCCTTGCTGTAAAGGTACCTTATACCCTTTGTATTTAGTAAACGATCTGTGGGGTGGAATTTTGAGACCTTGTGAATGCTGTGTTCCTAACAACCTTGTACCTAATGGTTTTGTTGTCCACTGATGGTCCTTGCCTGCATCAGTTACTACGCTGGGGATTGCAAAGTGATGCTTTTCCAACTATACTCTTTCTATATTTTTTAGCAAAGAAGTGTTACTTTTTAGTAACACAAGGGACACATGGATAAAAAAAAAACAACAATGTGTTACCATTCAGTGTGTTGTCATCATTATTCCTCCTGATGCTCAAATTGTCCCAGATTTGACTGTGGGAACCAATTCAAGCTTCCTTTTATGTCCTTTCTGGCATAGTAAGATGTTCTAGGATTACCTTATGCATTTCCCTCCACAATCCTGGAATCAGACATTTATTCAGAGTCCTGGTTCCTTCTAATGAGAACTGATATTTAGAAACCAAGATCTAGGTGCTGGGGGTGCTCATCAATGCTGGAACTTGGCATTGCTTTTAGCCTCTGTAAGTGCGTGTAGGTAGGGACTGGGTAAATGACTTGCCTTACCAATTCTTTCAGTGTAAATGGAACACTACATTTTTACATGCTATTAATCTGTCTTTTCCTTAAGTGAGAACCCTGATTCCTAATAATAACAATACAATTACTCACGTATTTTATTCTCCTTTGTACACGAGGAGTCTAGGAATTACAGCACCAATGCTACCACTCACAACAAACCTGCTAAGTAAGGGTCTAGATTTGTTTACAGTTCTTTTGTCCTTAAACCGTGTCCTGCTAAGGGTTTGTAGTCAGAGTAGTATGTTCAAAATTTCTAAGTGATTTTGTTACCATTTTAATAACCATTTAGGTTTATTATTGTTTGTACTCAACATTGGAGTTTGCTTTTTTGTCATTAGAATTTTGTATTAAATATTACATTTCAAAATCAAAACTATATAAAAAAGATTATTTAGAAATTTTACTCCTTGCAGCTGTACATTCCTCTCTGTTACACCAACCTACTAGAGGTAGACATTTTCATTAGCTTATGGTTTTTATTTCTGTGTTTCTTTCTATAAGTGCACATATGTGTATGTTTTTATTTTCTACTTTTGTGTGTGTGTGTGTGGGTATACAGATATGTACTTTTGCACCTTGTTCTTTTCGCTTAACAGCATACCCTGGAAAGAGTTCATAGCAGTTCATCAAGATTTTTCTCATTCTTGAATATTGCTTCAGAGTTTTTCCTACTATGTGGATTTATAGTAGTATTCAGCCAGTCTTCTGTGAAGGTACATTTAGGTTGTTCCGGTGATTTCTGGCAAATTCATGAAGGCAGGTGAATGACTGTGTGCATCTGTTGTTTTGTGTTTGTGGAGTTCTATTTTGGGAGTAAATTCCTGAAAGTGGGATTACTAGTTCAGAATAGAACTATATGCATTTTGTTGGGTGTTGCTAACTCCCCTTCCATGGGGTTGAATCATTTTGTATTCCTGTCATGGACAGATGACAGAGCTGGTTTCCCAACAGCCTTGCAGACAGTATATGTGATACAGCTTTTGAAATTATTGCAAATATGATAGCCAAGAAATGTATAACAATAGTTTTAATTTCCATTCCTCTTATAACAAAATCAAGTAGAGCGTCTTTTAATATATTTTGCGTGTCTTGTGGACTGTTTATAAATTTTTCTCATTTTCCTCTTAGGTTTTAATTATTTTTTTTAAGTTGCATAATATTCCATTGTCTGGATATATGTACTTTAGTTACTTAGTTTTCTGTTGGTGGAAATTGGATTCATTCCTGTATGTTGCTGTTAAAAACAATGCTGCAGTGAATGATTTATGGAAACCCCATTTCACTCATGTGCAGCTGTATCTGTAGGTTAAATTTCAGAAGCGGATTTGCTTGGTCAAAGGGCATATGCATTAATAATGTTAATAGGTTTTGCCAAATTACGCTCCTCTTCCATGTATGCCTGTGTATGTGCTGACTCACTCAGTCGTGTCTGACTCTTTGCACCCCTGTGGACAGCAGCCCGCCAGTCTCCTCTGTCCATGGCATTTCCCAGGCAAGAATGCTGGAGTGGGTTGCTATGCCCTTCTCAAGAGGATCTTTCTAACCGTGGGATTGAGCCTGTCTCTCGTGGCTCCTGCATTGCAGGCGGGTTCTTTACCACTGAGCCGCCGGGTTGGCCCAGTTAACACCCTCACCAGCAATGTCTGTGAGTGCCTATTTCCCCCCAGACTGGGTTATGGCTTTTGTGCTTTGGTCTTGATATCTCAGAAACTTGAAATCTCAGTGAAGTGTTAATTTGTGTTGGCATTTTTCATATACTTCAGATGCTTGTATTTCTTGTTCTGCATTGTGTCACCTATGTCCCAAGGTTTGCTCACCTTTTCCCTGGCAGATTCACCCTTCTACCTGGACAAGGGGAAGGGGGTGTTAGAGGGCACTGATGACAGGGACATCTCTTGTCTGACCAGGACGTCTTCCCCGGAGAATTGTGGCCACAGACCCAGCCGCTCCTGGAGTCTCCCCATCCCTCAGGTCCCCCGTGAGCATGCGGGTGTTCTGCTGGTGGCCCAGCCCTGCTTGATGGCGTACCCTCACGTGCATTCCCAGCAGTGAGTCCCCGGCCAGCTTCTCTCCAGATGCATTGCTTGGTGGAGAAAGTGCCTGCTGCCAGGACTGCAGCTTGGACGTTTCATCACCCTCTCTCTGTTCACCTTGTCAGCTGTCTGCTTCCCCTCTCTTGCTCAACCTACTGGGGCTGAATCACTGTGCTCCATTATTTCCCATGCCCTCATGGCCTGCGGACATATGATTACCTGGTGCTGATTGCCAGGCAGCAGAGCTCCACGGCCACTTAGTTCTCAGCCTCTCATTTCCCCACTGAGAGGTGGTGAGAGGGCTGAGGCCCCTCCTGCTCTGAGAAGGAGGCGCTCCTTTTCCTGCTGCTGCGACTCAGCCCTCCTGGCTGCATTTGCCCTGGGTCTGGTCTGCTGACTGCTGGTCCCAGGAGCCATCATTAAGCTGGGTGGTAATGGGTCTGCTTCTGAGTTTTCATGTGAACTCAGAACAGCCACCAAGGCCTTGCAGTTTCCAACCATTTGGTTAGCCATGCTAACCAAAATGGCAGCAAAAGACATGGTGGTGAGTCTTTCTCTTGGTTCTGGAGAATATAGCCACACAAACAGTAATAGCAACTACTGTTTATTGCATATTTCCTATGTGGTGACCATTTGACACATATTTCCATTTAACCTTGCAGCAACAGTAAACAATCTGCCTGCAATGCAGGATACCTGGGTTTGATCCCTGGGTTGAGAAGATCCCCTGGAGAAGGTCATGACAACCCACTACAATGTTCTTGCCTGGAGAATCCCATAGACAGAGGACCCTGGCAGGCTACAGTCCATAGCATTGCAAAGAGTCATACACAACTGAGCACCTAAGACTTCAAAACTTTCAACCTTTGCAGCAACAGAAGAAGGTATATGCTATCATCATCCATATATATATATATGTTTTAAAGATGAGGCAGCTACCCAAGCCTTCTGAGCTACTAAATGGCAAAGCAAGGAAGTACACAAGTAATTTGACTCTAGGAAGTATCATCATCTGATGGGGAGGGCAGTAAAGTTTGCCAATCTAATTATGCAAAAAATAATTTTTGCTTCTTGAGGATATGTCCTTTAACTAGATCAGGCCTGCATCACTCACTGTGGCTGTGGGAACTTCATCTTGGGGTGGAAGGTTGAGCAGAGCTGGGTCTTGCACCATGAAGACCACAGTTAGGGCATGTGGTGATTAGTCAGAACGGCCAGCGTTCAGTGAACGTTTACTATGCACTCAGTGTGGGCTGAGCACTCTGTGAGGTTGTCATATAGTCTCACAACATTATGAAAAAGAAACTGTTTCTCCCCAGTTTACATATGAGGAGACAAGCTCAAAACACTAACTGAATTTTCCAGTATAAAATATATATATAATAGTTGCTTAGTTGTGTTTGACTCTTTGCAACCCTGTGGACTATAGCCCACCAGGCTCCTCTGTCCATGGGATTCTCCAGGCAAGAACACTGGAGCGGGTTGCCATGCCCTCCTCCAGGGGCTCTTCCCCACCCAGGGACTGAACCCGAGTCTCCCAGGCCTCTCGCGTTGCAGGTGATTCTTTACCACTGAGCCACCAGGGAAGCCCTAAAGACAGTGGCAGATCACAAGACAGCCGTGGTTCGGACCTGGGCATCCTGTCCCCAGATACCGTGCTCCGAACGGTCAAGAGGCGTCACCTCCGCCTGGGGCTCCGCAAGTCTCCCCAGACCTCTGGGCATTGCCACCAGGGCACCATCCCTGTGGAGGGAGAAAGGGGGGAGGCCAGGATGGGTTGCTGTTCATTGTTCGTGAATTCCTTTCTGCCTGTGGTGAGCCTATGCCCAGGTATCTCCGGGCCCTGCAGCAGGCGTGGCTCTGGGGCAGCACGAGCCCCCAGACTGGATTTGGAGACAGCTGACCCCATCAGGCCCTGCTGGGGTCTTGGGAACACTATGCTCGGCAGCCAGCACTTGAGAAGCCTTTTGTTGATGTGCCTATGACCTCCTCCACCTCTGTTCCGGTTTGGCCTTCTTCCTGATAACCCCCATCCCAACAGAAGGGCTCATCTCCTCCACAGTCCCCAAGGATAAGACAAACAGCACAGCTCTCATCTCAGGAGGGCCAGTGCTGGACTGGCTGACTTCTTTTCATAACAGCACCCTGCATTTTAATTTAAAATTCTCTTGGTCAGTCACCCAAAATTTGAAAGCCTGTGCTCTCGGTGCTGCAGGGGAATACAGAGTCTCTGTCTCCATGGAGTGCATTGTTTAGTTGAGGATGTGCCTACAAATCCTCCCACAAAGAAACAGTCCACGAGAACAGTAGTCGTAAAAGGAAACACAGGAAGTGTCACAAGGCAGTGCCCGGGTGAGTGCCAAGAACATCTTGCAGGCCATCTGTGCTCTGAGTGGAGCAGGAAAAGGGCAATGTAGTCTGGAATCTTCCTAAAGGCAACGAGGGCAGGTGATACCTTGTGATGGAATTTCATATAGAGGTTGGAATATTCTAGCTCCTGACTGGTTTTCTTAGTCTGCCTCTAGATTCCACTCTGAAGGGTGTGCTACCCAGAAAACCCCTCCCCGCCGCCCCCAGCAGCACAGTCAGTCAAGCAGCATGATTAGGGTGGTCCAGTGCTGCCATCGTGACACAGCTCGTTGTCCAAGGGTGGCTAGTGGTGGGAAGGCATTTTCTGCGCAGCACTTTGTCCTCATCAGCATCTCATTACAATGACTCAGGTCTATGATAAGACACCTCTGAGTCATCATTTACTTAAGGAGAAAGGGAAGCGTACAGCACAGTCTTTCCAAAGTACATGGTTCAGTTCAGTCGCATCCGACTCTTTGTGACCCCCTGGACTGCAGCATGCCAGGCCTCCCTGTCCATCACCAACTCCCGGAGTTAACCCAAACTCATTTTATAGAACCTTACTCCTGTGAGAAGAGTAATTCTCTGGAGAAATATATCATGTCTTCTTGCAGATGCTCACAGTACACATCAATTTAAAAAAGGCTCTGAGAAGTCTAGTATTAAGGAATCCTATTTAATTTTCAGTCCATTGTTTCTAAAACTTACCATGAGGGCACCCAACTTTTTTAGGCAATAATTAATATACAGCAGGACCTGTGTTTGTTTAAACACTTTGGAAATGCTGAGATAATAAGTTTCTGAAAGATTTTCATCTTAAAAGCACTTAACTGTTAAAAGCTCTTATACTTAAAGCTTTAACTCTGAACTCACAGAAAACCAAGTAACCAAGAGTCCATCGGGCAGGTTCTGGAAAGCTGAGGTTTTATTACTTGTTTGTTTTTCATCTTGAGTTAAAAAGTGAAGTTCCTTGAGGGCAGCAGAGGAGATTTAACTCCCTTTGTGTCAACCCCTAAGCCTGATCAGCACTGACCATATAGTTGCTACTCAATAATTACTTGCTAATTGCTTGATTGAAGATGTTTGCTAAAGGCCAAAAAGTTAATTAGTTGAGGCTGGAATCCAGTTCTTTCAACTTCTAGCCAGAGGCTGGCTTTGGCAGCCAACAAACTCTAAATTTAGGGCCCTCTAGTCTCCTGCTGGCTCCCCAAGCTGCTTTAAAAGCTTACTGAATTCTCTTATTAAGTAGTTTTGTCCTGGCCCACCATCCTTGACTCTCTTTCCCCATGTTATTATGGCTGAAGCTGTCATTATGCGGGTGACTAGACAACCTGTGGGAGGTTTTTTGTTTTTACGGGCAGCCCTCCTTCCTCAGTTTTCTCCCACGACACCTTCTTGCCCCAGGAAAGCATACAACTTTGATTTGGTCTGTTTTGTTCTGACTGTGAATCGTACCTTAGAGACTCCATCCTGGTGTTCGGTGCGAGGCGAGTGGGGCTGGAGGGATGCTCTTCCCAGAGCTAGCTTCCAGTGGACACTGCTTTTGAGCATAATAAACGTGTCACCTTAATTGTGTCATTATGTGTGGATCGACTACTGACAGTGTACTAGAAGTTTTCACAGCATCCATAGAAAAGATGGTTCTTTGTCAAACAGGATTACAATGGAGGCCATTTATCATAAGGATCTCAGCCCAGGGTAACGTGCGTATAATGAGGGTCTACGGATTTCTTTAGCTGTGCTCGTGTGTCAGATTTCAGGTGCAGTGAAACGTCCTTTTGTGGCTGTTGGACACTTGAACCCGCAGCTTGCTGGTGAGCAGGAGAGGGCACTGAGCAGAATTTGAGTGCCTGAAGGAAAGTTCTTTATTTAAACTCCCACTGGGCTGCATCTGTTTCTGGGTCTGTTCTCTAACCTTGGGAATCAACAGAAAAGCAGCTTTATTTTGAGTGTTTCGGTCTACCTCGGCCACAGATCAGCATTCCCGTGTTCTGTTTAACTCCAGGAGTCATTTAGCAGCATTATTTATGGAAAAATTGATTGAATTTAATGAAATGGAATGAGAGGGAGTCTTCATGGTTCTCAGTGAGTGCTTTAGGTTAGCATCAGAATGAGATATGATTTTGGTTGGGGGTAGTGTGTTCTTTATGATAAGCCTGTCTTCATGGGTGAATTATGAAAATAACCCTAAGCATTCAAAATATTGGAGGTTTGAATTCCCTAGTGGTCCAGTGGTTAGGTACTTGGTCCTTTCAGTGCTTGGCCTGGGTTCAATCCCTGCTGGCAGAACTAAGAAACCATCAGCCATGCAGAGCAGCTTAAACCCCTCCCATCTCCCTTCCACCCCCCAAAAACCCAAACAAGACATTGGAGGTTTAAAAGCCTGCAAATTTGAGGACAAAGTGGGTTTTATTAATTGTTTCTGCAGTATTTTGTGGATATAACCCTAATCGTAGAGGGCCAGTCTCTCCGAATTGTATTTTGCAAATTTAATTTAGTTGAGAATAGGGGCCGGCTAGAAACTTGAGTGCTGCTTGGCCCCTGTCCTGCCTCCACCCCTCCATTTAGTGAGCCTGCCATGTGCAGGGTCTGCTGACCCACCCACAGCCTTCCTCTTCCCTTCCCTGTGTCTGGACCTCTTTCCTGGCCTGGCCCTTGACCTGGGTAACTCCTCCTCCTTTCGGCTCTCAGCCCGGCTCTCTTCCTCTGGGAAGCCTTACATGAATTGGAGTAGATTCCATTCTTCCTGCAGTTTTACATGATATATTTTTCTCTTCATGGTGCTTGCCACGATTTTAATTCAGTAATAATCTGTCTTATTTCTTTAATGTCTCCTGCTAGATTATCAGCTTCCTGAGAGAAAAGGCATATCTCTGTTCTTTAATGTATCCTCAGGGCCTTTGTGCAGAGCTTGGTGCAAAGTAGGTGCTCAAACATTTGTTGAAAGATGGAAAGGAAGATTTGGGAGCTTATTGTGAAGAATTTGGCTTTTCACGTTGTAGTTGGCAGAGCTCTAAGATGGCCCTAGTGATCCCCACCTCCTGGTGTTCATGTCCTTGTGTGAGCTCTTCCCCTCAAATCACGTCACTACACTTCCCTTGTGGTGACTAATTTCTGACACGTGGAACATGGCAAGAGTATAGGGTGTCACTGGTGAAGTGAGGTGACATCGAGAATGAAGCTTCTATCTCGTGTGCCCTCTTTTGCTGTTTGCTTGTTCTGATGGAAGCTGCCCGCCATATTGAGAGCTGCACAGTGAGAGGCCCAGGCCGCACGGCCAGGAGCTGAGGGAGGCTTCTGATCACCAGCTGACTGAGGCCCTCAGCCCAGTGTCCTGGGAGGAACAGGACCCTGCCCACAAGCACCTGTGTGAACCTGGAAGCAGGTGATCTGTCAGTTGAGCCTTCAGATGAGGCCCTGGCCCTTAAGTTGACTGCAGCCTATGAGGATCCTTAAGGCAGAGGCGTTGAGCTAACTGTGCTGAGATTCCTGGCTCACAGAAACTGAGACAGTAAGTGCTTGTGGTCTTCAGACACGAAGTTCTGGGGTGATTCAGTTAGAGAGTCAGACCATGAACACCCAGAGCTCTCTCTGTGGGGTTATGAGATGACATCAACGACGATAATGGGAATTTAGTGTGCATATGTGCCGGGTATTGTGCTCAGCACTTAATGTGCACAGTCTTATCTGCTCCTCACATGAGCTGGCTGATGTGGGTTCTATTATTATCTCCGGTTTACCGATGAGAAAAATGAGGCAAAGAAGGGTAGAGTAGCCTGTCCAGGGGTCTTGGCAGAGCACAGGGAGTGTAATCCTGCAGCCTGTGCTAAAGGTAGACTAGAGCCTGAAACCCTCTGGGGCTCCTTCCTCACCCGAAGACCAGCGGTCCTAACTCTGAATTTCCAGGACTTCGTGCAATGGGGGTGGGGTGTGCCACGGTTCAGGATGAGGATTTGGGTGGTGGCTCAGCTTCGACCTTGTCTCTTTAAGGAGAGGAGCGAGCCCATTTAGAAGCGATCCAGCTGTTCTCTGATATAGGCCTGGCTTCCTAATGCCTTGGGAATTGGCATGCTTAGTGTGGAAGCCCACTCCTCCTATGTCCAAGAATAAAATCCAATCAGGAAAATAAAAGATGGTGGCTTTTGAAAGAAAATGAACAGCATCCACCGTGATTACAACTTGTTTTTCAACTTCTGCAAGATGAAATTAAATTGAGTAATTGTTTGCACATTTAACCACATGACTCAGATCTGTCTGCGGCAGATTGTGGCATTGTGAATATTTAAACTGGTAATAAAGCCCTTTAAGCTTATGTCCCATTTTATCACATTTATCTATAGACCTAAAAATGCAGGGGAACAGAACAGAGGATGTTTTGAGGGTGAGGCTAACATGCTGTAAGAGCTCTGTAAGTTGAGGTTACACAGTTCCAAGGCTTTGTGCTGGGAATGACGTTTGTATGCACAGTGGCGCTGAGCCTGGAATTCTGGAATAGATGTTCTTTCAGAAAAATGTTGGAAGACCGTGACTCCATTGCTGTCCATTTTTTCTGCTCTGTGGTGTGCTTGTGTATCTCCCACCTCAGGATCGATTTCTGCCCACTTCTTGAGTACGGTGACGTTGCATCATAATTGCTCACTCAAATAGATTCACTTTGAATGATGGACAAATAACCAGACATGTACAGATTACAAATAAGTGTTAGGTAAAAAAAAAAAAAAAAAGTATGTTGACTGTGTAACTATTTGAAATGTTGCCTGAGAGAAGACCTCGTGTTCTGCAAACAAACCCATGTGTCTGATAGTAAAACCCTCTGACAGTTCAACAGAACTTTTCTAGATAAACAATAATCAAGTTTGGGCTCTTATGAAAAGATCAGTTTACAGTTTGTCAGGAGTATATGCTTGTACATTGGTCTTAATGGTGCTATGCAAGGGAGTTTGGATGGAATTTGGATTTTATATTCACAGCTCTGTTTGGCCTCCAGTGTTCAGCTGTCATGATTTGAATTTGTTTTCAGCTGTCATGATTTTGGCAGCCTTTTGACACTGGAATTGTTTTCTAATGTGAGTGAGATCACAAGTGAACGAAATGAATGTTTGATTTGGTATTCTGTTCAAGTATCTACATTTGGAGAAATGTGTTCTTTATACTGGTAACTTATATTTTTCTTATGAAAGGATATATATATACACACACACATTGGAGAAGGAAATGGCAACCCACTCCAGTGTTCTTGCCTGGAGAATCCCAGGGACGGGGGAGCCTGGTAGGCAGCCGTCTAGGGGGTCGCACAGAGTTGGACACGACTGAAGTGACTTAACAACAGCAACTATATATATATATATATATAAAATGGCTCTAAGTAGAATGGAAATATATACATATTATGACTGTAACTAGAATGGAAATATATGTATATAATGACTGTAACTAGAATGGAAATATATATATATAATGGCTGTAACTAGAATGGAAATATACATATATATATTATGACTGTAACTAGAATGGAAATATATATATATTATGACTGCAGAATGTAGAATTATGACATATGTAGAATGAAAAAATATATATAAATGTATGCATGTCATAACTGTAACTAGAATGGATGGCCATGGCACATAACAGTTGCTTCTTCCCATTCAGCCGTGACCCTGGACCCTGGCATCTCCTGATGTCTGCCATCTTTCCCCTTGGCTTCTGCAGCACTGTTCCCTCATGTGCTGACGTGGCTTCCCTGATATCTCTGGCTCTGTCTTTTTGTCTGTGTCCAGTTCTTCCTGTCAACCTTTAAATATTAATGATTACCCAGGATTCTGTCCTCAGGCATCTTCTTTATTAATCTCTCCTGGATCTTTCCATTCACTAGGGAAGTTTTTACAAACATGTAACTGCTCCACCCTTTAAATAGACATCTCCAGCCCAGGTCAGAGGTTCATGACACTGCTCGTCCAGTTGTTTAGGGACATTGCCGCTTGTGTGGCCTCACTCCTGTGGCAGTCCAGACTCAGTATGTGCAGAACTGAGCTCATCCTCCTCGAGTGGCATTGCCCGCTATCTGGTCACCCTGGTCTGTGTGCTGCTGTTGCCGCTGAATTACCCATCCTCAAACCTGCATTATACCTCTGATGCTCTCAAATCAATTTTTCTTTCCTAGCCTCCTGTGAATCCCTTGAATTAGTATCGCCTACCCCAGCCCCACCTCATTCGTCCTTCTTATTACACCATCTTTAAGCCAGCTGGTTTCCAGTTCCATATTTCTGAAACCCACATGTAATCTTGTCACATCCCTGCTTAAAACACCTCAGTGACTTTCTACTGTCCTCCAGGTGAAGTCCAGATTCTTATTGTGGGTTGTGATACCTCTCTGTGATTTGGTTCTTGCTCACCCCTTTAACCTCACTCTTTGCCATTCCTTGAATTGTCCCAGCTTCCAGGCACGTCATGCTAGTCATATGTAGTTCCCCAGACCTGTGATGCCATTGCCAGGGTGCTGTGGGCATGCTCTTCCTTTAGTCCAGTGGTTTTCAAACCAACCAAGCCCTGGAGTTGGTTTTTCCCTCCAGGGGACATTTGGGAACGTCTGATGGCATTTTTGATTGTCAGAACAGGAGTTGGCAGGGAGGAGTTGTTACTGGCACATGGAGGCCAGGGCTGCTACTAAATTTCCTACAACATGCAGGACAGCCACAAGACAGAGCTAACTCTTTGCATGTGCCTGGAGTGCCAGGTTGAGGAAGACTGCCACAGTGCTTGGTGGCTTCTTTTGCTTTGGCCAGGTCAAGACCAGGTCACTTCTGCAGCCTTTGACTAGCTCTGTGACCTTGGGCAAGTGACCTTGCTTCTGTCTCAACTTCCTCATATATAAAATGCAAGTAATGATTATTCAAGGTCTTATGTATGTTGCGAGGATTAAATGAGTGAAGAATATGTTAGGACCGTGTATGGGAGGTAGTAATTACTCAATAAATGTTAGTTTTTTTTATAACATTATTATTGTTTGATCTGTTCTTTAATTTAAAATGTTTTTTGTTTTTTTTACCTACTCAAGCAGAATGGATCACTCCTTCTTTATGTCACACATAGACTGGGCACACCATGAGGAAATGATCTGTGACCTCATCTAAATCTCAGTGCCTGGCATAGATGAGGCACCTAATAAGTGTTTACTGAATTAATGATTTCATATATTTCTATATCGTAAATTCAAAATTCTCCTCCAATGTGCAGAAGCTTAATAAATATTAGGTATTGCTATTGATATTATTAATATAATTTTATCTGCTGGACTATACTCATTGCTTAATTGTGTCTTACTCTTTGTGACCCTATGGACTATAGCCTGCCAGGCTCCTCTGTCCATGGGATTTTTTCAGGCAAGAATACTGGAGCAGGCTTCCTGACCCAGGGCTTGACCTCACGTCTCCTGCATCTCCTGGATCGACAGGTGGATTCTTTACTACTAGCACCACCTGGGAAGCCTAATATAATTTATAGTTATGTGTTATTAGATAAAATATAGTTCTAATATAATTCTTAATTTTCTAACACCTGAAATGTTTTGATGTCAGCCCTTCGTTACAAGTGAATTTTCCCCATGTAGGCTGTGTGGCTTGGGACACAATCTCGTAGCGGACCATGGGTCCCTGGAGAGCTGGTGGTTTGTCGGAGGAGGCTCCTGACATGAGGTTGTCACAGGCACGGTCATGCTCCTTTCTTCAAGGAGGTGGATGAAGACCCAGGTTCTTCCTTCTCACATGGCAGATGTCCCCTGGGTGCTGGAGAGCCCCTGCCCCCTGCTGTGATGGATAGTGGGGGTCTGAGTTGCTCGGATGAATTGTATGAGTGCTAGGCTAGGGAGAGACTAAGTGGAGGTTCAGAGCTTAAAGAGAGTTATCACCCCGTGCGGCCCACGACACAGGAGGTTATCTAATTTGACATTACGGAGTCCTCTGGGACTTCTGCTATGGGTAGCACTTCAAGTCAGATGCACATTTGTTGTTGCCGCTCCCTGCCTGGAGCATCTTTTCTCAGCCTGGGAAATTCCCACTCACTCTTCATGGCTCAGTTCAGTGTCCAGTTATTGGTTCAGCCAATTTTTTGTGCATCTGCTCTGTGTTAGACCCTGTTATAGGCCCTAGCAAAGCAGTAGCGAGTAAACATGTCCTGGGTTTATACAGCTAATAACTCTGGTGGAGGAACTGTCCACTAAGCAGGTGGACACAGGAGATCACTTTAGAGTGACAGACACTGTGAAGACAGGGCAGTGAGGTGATTTGATGGGAGGCAGGGAAAGGTCCCTTCAGATGGGTTGTTGGGGAAGCCCTTCTGAGAAGGGGACATGGAGCCAGCCATGGGAGGAGGGCGGCATAGCCCTTGCCAAGCAAGTGCAAAGACCTTGAAACTGCAGTGAGCTTGATGTTCTCAGGAGCGCCTTTTCCGTCTCTTCCAATGAGTTTTTGGTTTTGTGTCCGGCTCCCAAGCTGCTTTGTCCGGCTCTCTGCAATGGTGCTAAGCACTCCATATTCTAACATGAGTCCATGTCTCTTCCTAGCACTCATGCTTTGCAGATTCTTTTAACCTTTCAAGAACATTGTATCTGAAATGACAGCAATTAATAGCAATAGCTAACATTTCTTAAGCCCCTGCTTGACAGTGCTAGACACTGTGCTAAGTGCTTTGCAGGTGTTTTCTTCCTTTATACTCACTGTAAGCCCCTGACATCAGTACTGTCATAAATCTCATTTTTCAGATGAAACTGAGGCACCAGCTAAATCACTTGCCCTGGGTCACGGAGCTGGGAGGTGACCCAGCTGGGGTTCCAAGCCAATCAGGCCACAAAGCTGCCCACTGACCAGAGCATCCTCCACTTCCCAGGACTGTGGCTCACAGGAATCGTCCTCACCTGAGGAGGTCCTTGTCACCTGAGGGTATGAGCTGAGGCCTTGTCTGTGTCTAGTCACAGGCTGCTGCTGGGGGACCTGCAGGCACAGCAGTGATGGCTGTGCCTCTGGGCCTTTCTTGGTTCTGGCTGTTGGGGAGAAATGAACGTGCTAGAAATAGTTGGAGGAAGCCATGAAACTGCAGATTCCAGCAGTGGAAAATAGGAGAAAATAAGGCTGAGTGCTAAAGCACTGATACTTTCAAACTGTGGTGTTGAAGAAGACCCTTGAGAGTCCCCTGGACAGCAAGGAGATCAGTCCAGTGAATGTTAAAAGAAATCAATGCTGAATATTCACTGGAAGGACTGATGCTGAAGCTCCAATACTTTGGCCACCTAATGCTGAGAGCTGACTCATTGGAAAACACCCTGACGCTGGGAAGATTGAGGGCAGGAGGAGAAGGGAACAACAGAAGGTGAGATGGTTGGATGGCATCACTGACTCAATGGACTTGAGTTTGAGCAAGCTCTGGGGGTTGATGATGGACAGGGAAGCCTTGTGTGGTGCAGTCCACGGGGTGGCAAACAGTCGAACACGACTGAGTGATTTGGGGCAGCCTGGGTGTGAGCCTCCCAGTGTTGGCCCAGGGGACCGGGCACAGGGCCCTGTGGGACGATCCCAGGTGCTCACACACCTGCCTTCAAGGAGAATTGTGGGCTGGGTTGGGAGTTCATCCCTCTGCAGGCACAAGGCCCTGCCCCCATTCTCCCTCCTGTCTGGGACTCAGGAAAGCCTCCTGTCTTGTTGAGCCTCAGTTTCTTCAACTGTAGGATGCTGATGATGGCCTTGTAGGGAGTGTGAAAATCGCAAGAGATGGTAAAATATGAAAGTGCTTCATTAGTGATCCCATGCTACAGAAATGGCAGCAGTTTTTGTTATTCGATCATAGAGAGGTTTGCCGGAAGGTATTTTTGAATTATCTGAAGGTTTCATTTGTTGCCTCTCCACATCATTAGTCCCAGTAAGTGAAACTTGGCTGCATTTTGGTATTTGTAGGTTAGGATGAAATTTTCCTAAAAGGTAACTCTTCTATTCATAAAGCCTCATTAGAGCCCAGACATGGGAGCAGAACAAGGTGTGGGCCTGGGACCCTTCTGGGACTTAGGGCCTAAGCCTTCCGGATTCTCTTTCAGTTGTGGTGAAATGCCAGCCTTCATACCCCCTTTCCCCACCCTCAACTCCACAGTTAGGGGAGTTTTATTACTGACAATGACAGCATTTCAAGGGGCTGCCCCTAAAGCTGCTTTGTTAATGAAGACATTTTTGGAAGTTTCTTTTTTCCCACTGACTGTGTGTTCAGCGTGTTCCCCATTGCTTGCCCCCATTTGATGTGAACACATATAATACCCAGCTGCCAATGTTTTGGATGCAGATGGTTTAAAGGAAACTAGAAACTCTAGAGCTGTAGTCTGTTTAGGATATGCCTCAGCATCACGTCCTCTTAGCTAGATTTTCTACTCAGAGGGGGAAGTGTCATGGATCTCCCAAGACATGGATTGATTATTTCACTTACTTGACAGATATTTATTGAGCACTAATTTGTGTCAGGTACTCTTATAGACACTGGGGAGACAGAATTGGACAAGAGTGAAAAAGTCCCTGCTTGTCTAGGTTTTAAATTCTAATAGGGACACAGACATTACCCCAGACATTTAGATAAATTAGAATCTCTGATAGAACAGAAGTCATCACAAGGTGATGAGATAGGTGTGCTGGTGTGGAATACTTCAGTGGACCCAAAACTTAAATGAGAGTGGTCGACAAGGTCTTACTGAGAGATGAAAGTCAGGTGGAGGCAGGTTAAACCTGGGGAAAGGTATTCTAGGTGATGCGTACATGCTAAGTTGCTTCAGTCATGTCTGACTATGATATCCTGTGGACTGAGCTTGCCAGGCTCCTCTATCCACGGGATTCTTCAGGCAAGAAAACT
Source organism: Oreotragus oreotragus (assembly GCA_006410675.1). Lineage (NCBI taxonomy): Eukaryota > Metazoa > Chordata > Mammalia > Artiodactyla > Bovidae > Oreotragus > Oreotragus oreotragus. The sequence continues at coordinate 123,807 of SJYX01024052.1, forward strand.
GGAGTGGGTTGCCATTTCCTCCTCCAGGGGGTCTTCCTGACCCAGGGATCGAACCCATATCTCTTAAGTCT
>SJYX01024052.1:133393-147082 GCA_006410675.1 Oreotragus oreotragus
GCAGAAAGTGAAGAGGAGCTAAAAAGCCTCTTGATGAAAGTGAAAGAGGAGAGTTAAAAAGTTGGCTTAAAGTTTAACATTCAGAAAACGAAGAACACAGCATCCGGTCCCATCACTTCATGGGAAATGGATGTGGAAACAGTGTCAGACTTTATCTTTTTGGGCTCCAAAATCACAGCAGATGGTGATTGCAGCCATGAAATTAGAAGACGCTTACTCCTTGGAAGAAAAGTTATGACCAACCTAGATAGTATATTCAAAAGCAGAGACATTGCTGACTAAGGTCCGTCTAGTCAAGGCTATGGTTTTTCCTGTGGTCATGTATGGATGTGAGAGTTGGACTGTGAAGAAGGCTGAGTGCCGAAGAATTGATGCTTTTGAACTGTGGTGTTGGAGAAGACTCTTGAGAGTCCCTTGGACTGCAAGGAGATCCAACCAGTCCATTCTGAAGAAGATCAACCCTGGGATTTCTTTGGAAGGAATGATGCTGAAGCTGAAACTCCAGTACTTTGGCCACCTCATGCGAAGAGTTGACTCATTGGAAAAGACTCTGATGCTGACAGGGATTGGGGGCAGGAGGAGAAGGGGACGACTGAGGATGAGATGGCTGGATGGCATCACTGACTCGATGGACGTGAGTCTGAGTGAACTCCGGAAGATGGTGATGAGCAGGGAGGCCTGGCGTGCTGCGATTCATGGGGTCGCAAAGAGTCAGACACGACTGAGCGACTGAACTGAACTGAACATTGTATGATGGCCAAGCATTTCTCTTTTACCCATAGATCGCATATGTTTTCTCAAAGGGACAATAAGATACACTCAAGAAAATTAAATGATTTCCTGTCTTACTTGTAAAAGCTAAACACACACATGCACAAGAAATGAAACTCTTACCCCAGGAGAAATTTAGGTGGAGGAAAATAAGATAATTGAATAACAGAAAAGTTTCTAAATTTCATAGCACAGGAGTTCTAACTATAAAAACTTGACTGAAGGCCAAGAATCACTAACTTTCTCATGAAAAATAGCTTATTTTGCAAAGTTAAACCATCTAGGGCCCAAAGATGTTGCTTCAGGGAATATTTAGTACCTTTCTGTTTTTTTTTTTTCCTTAAAGTAGTGTTTCTTATTGTAGAAGTAGTAAATATTTGCTGTCTGAAATTTAGAAAATAGAGTTAACTCTTGGTTTCTTTGTGAGACTCTCCCAGGGTGGTCAGGATAACCTGATCTTGGTGCTATTTTTGGAAATGATGACACTTTCTTGTAGCTTTCTCAGGAACATTTTGCTGGTTCAGTGCCTGTGTCTTGAACCTTACAGAAAAGTGTGTCTGTTCATGTAGATCCTTTGGCAGGTTCAGCTTACTCATGCTGTCTTCCCTTTGAAATGTGCTGCTCTGACCTGTGAAGGGGAATTCAGCTTAAGTTAGAATGAGGAACCGCTGAAAGGATGGTGCTTAGTCCTCAAAGAAAGCCTTTCTTTAGAAGACACCCCAACACTTAAGTACTTGCTCGTATTCCCTGGCAATCAACTGACCGCCACTGTTTTATTTTCAGTAACCACCAAACAGAAGTGAGTCATTTCTGTGGATTTTCTAATTTTGTGTCTTTTGGTTTCTCCCCCACACAGCGTTCTCACTTTGTTTTGAACCAAAGGTGATTTGGTTCAAAGGCACAAATTTGTGCCTTGAACAAGGCACAAATTCTTCTTGTTTCTCTGAGGTAATTAGAAAAGCCAGCCTATTTTTGTTGAAAGACCAGTGGTATGATAATTCTGTGAGTGTGGACCCCAAGTACTGTTCCATCTTTGCATCCCCAGTGACTTTCAGACTATTTAGCACATAGTAGGTACTCAAAAATGAATTTCAGTTAAAATACAGAATTAAACATCAACAGACCCCTCTTGGTTCATTTCCTTGATATAGGGCTGTCATGCTGTGTAACCCCTGGGACATCCTTCACATGGATTGTCCTGCTTGTGTGGCCGAGTGTGTTGGTCTTGTCTACAAGCTATAGTCAATCCAGGGTATGAGATTTGATTAGCTGCTTGATTCTTAGTATTTTTTTTTTAAGAAGAATCTCTGTGAGTGGCACTGGGTTGGCCTATCTGGAGCCACCCATGCACTTCCCCTATTTCACACTATGTCCCAGTTGCCTCCTTCAGCCTCGGAACCTTGTATTCTGCTCAAGTTCACCCTGAATGGATAGACTTTATCTAAATTCCAATCCATGCCAGCATTGCTTCCACTTCATATCATTCTGCTCCAACCCATTCATGTCTATTTTCTCTTTGATCCTCCTCTGAAAAATTCATACAAACCTCTGCAGGTATCTGCTTGTGAGTGGATTTCTGCTCAGAACCAGCCATATGCGAAACTCCTCCTTGACAGTGAAGCCTCATCTTACCTAGTGATTTCCCCCATTGAATGAGTTGCTCTTAAATTTCAATTTTCTCTTTCTTGGATATCAAGCTAAACTGAAAAGCCCTAGACTGTTAAGTGGATGAGTAGTAGAGGATGCTAGTAACTCAACAGCTTGCAGACTTATTTCAGATTTTTTACGCAGTCTCTTGAAACAAAGGTTACATACCCACTAGCAGTCCGAAGTAGTTGGTAGTGTGTTACCAGTGAATTTCTTTTATAGATGTCAAGCTATCTTATGTGGAAGTAGAATGCTTGGTATACTTATTATCGTCTCATTGATGACATAAAATTTGTAGAGGTTTCCCATTGGCTTTAGGTGGCCAATTATCGTTTGAGTCCACCATCACATCCGTAACAGACTTCTGTTGTAGTTCCTTTGAAGCATCATTTTACTGGCAATGGGTTCTTTCCCCATCATTCATTATTTTCTCCTTGATGACATGAATAGTGTCTTGTATACATTCCCAGTGGTGATAATTATGCCAGGAAATTTCTATTCAATAAGTGTTAATCAATTGAATAAATATATCAAAAGTCTTAAGCTTGTGGGTCAGAACACCTTTGAGTGGTTGGGTATGAAGATCCCATTGGGGGTGAGGGGCTATTGAGATTCTTTAGCAGTTCATATGGTTGGATAATCAGAGGGAAGTCTGAGGGGCTCAGTTCCTCTCCATGTATGGAAAGGGAAGAAGAAATCTTATTAGTGAATATTAAAAGTTGTGTAAGCAGCCACATAAATTGCATGAGATACTGGTAATGTTAGTTTTGAGGTACTATAAAATCATAGTTTTCACTCCAGTTAAAGCTAGAACTATGAACATTGGATTGGGCAGAATCACCAGTGTCTGAAGATTTGGAGAATTAACTGAGTATCTGGGCAGGTAAGGACTCTGGACAGCCACAGGGTTCTCAGGCCCATCCTGTGGCCCCTCAAGTGACTGTGGCCCCTCAAGTTAAACTGTGATGTTTCAGTTAAACTGGGGAAATGAATTAGTCTCTGAATTCTAAGCCATGAGAAAGTTGGTGGCTGCCAGGAACGAATGATCTCATATTAAGAGTGAATCTGCTAAGTATCTCTGATTTCTGGGGCTGCAAGTACTAGAGCCAAGGAGCAACCTGTCACTGTGGACCGTGTCAGCCCACACACTCAAGGAGACTGGTTTCTGCTGTCCCAGGCCATCTCAGGGTTGTGACTTTGACCACTGTAGCATTGTCTTCATTTAGGATACACAAAGCAGCTCTTTCTCTCATATACCCTTTTAGGCCAACTTGGCCCTGTCTCCCAGAAGACATGCTCAGTATTCTGAGAATAGTTACCTTAGTTTGATACAGGCAGCCTGATGTCTATTGGGCTGCCTTGGAAACAAACCCATCTGTAGGAAAGGATCCTTCCTTCTTGATGAGTTACTGTGGACTCTGGACAGGTCCCTTAACCTATTCTCATCTCACATCCCTCTTCAGATGCAGAAAATAACTTCTGTGTTGCCCTTGTAATAAGGTAGTATCTGTCAATCGATTCAAGTCTTTTGAGGAAATATATATTCTGGATGATGATAGGGAAGCAGTGTTGTCATGATGAAAAATGGGTGCATTCTCTGGTGTAAGATACAAAATCTGTTGTTAATGCCCCAAACCTTGGTTTCATTTCTCCACAATTTATAGCTGAATGAACTCATCATATAAAGGTTTAAGAACTGAATATGAATCTGGAGAAGTTCTTTAAGACAATGGAGGTCTGCTTTGGTGATACATTTAATTTGGAAAGAAGAGATTATTTTCTAGTATATTATTTTCTCTGGGTTAAAAAAAAAAAGAAATAGATTTATGCCTTATCTTCAAATGCTCCAAATTATATGTGACAGCTTTTCAAAAAGCTGGTATCTAAAGGCAAAAAACCAGACTCTTTGCATATATATGACTTGACAGCATTCTTGGCCTGGGACTGTAGAAAAGCTGTCATTTATTGCTGTAATTCAGCCATGGTGATTAATTGTTCAAGGGCCTTCATTGTACTTTGCCAAAACAAAATTAAGGGGAAACAACATTCTCATCATGCAAATTATGTAACTTTCATGTTTATTAATTCTTCCATGGAGGAATCAATATCCACTTTTAAATGAGAGTCCTAATCACTGTGAACCCTTCTCAAACATTGCTGGGAGAAATCATTTTGAATTTTTCTAGGGGATTCACCTCATTATCCCAACAAGTTAAATCTCTCTGTATACTTTTCCTGTATCACAGGCTTTTGAGGTTTTTCTGTGGATTTACAGGGATGTGACATTTGCTTCAGAGTATACTGGTCATGTGAAAGAGATTTTAAATGCTCCTTCATGTGATTGTTTTTTAGCTACAATTAAGAAGCAGCTTAATGATCCTCTGAATGTATTTCCACTCTCCTAGGTATTTTGGAGGGTCCTTGTAGTTGAATCCACCTGGTGATTCCAAGTATTGGTGTTCCTGTCTCTTGTTGGACCACTCTAAAGGGACAAACATGATCCTATTTTATCCTACTCTATTCTTGAATGCAGTGGATGGACTCAAGAGATTTTGTTTCTCCTACATTTTTTCCCCCTGACCCCAAATATATCTGTCTGCTATTGTTTGTGACATATTTATGAACTGTGGTTATTTACCAGTAGGGAACATGGTATATGTTGGTTTTAATCCATGTACAAACAGTTGAATTTAGCTTAGAGAAGTGAAACCCAGGAGTCATGTTAGAATTCTAAGACCTTGATTTTTCATTTATTTTTTTGCTCCCTTCTGCCGTTTTCTCTTCTAACAAAACAGGGCAAGATAAAGCACACAGTGACAGTATTATCTCTTTTCAGTCCACTCCCTAATTGCATCACTGTTGTGATGTAGATATCTGTGTGGAAATATTAATGCCTCAGCAGCTCTCCTCTGAACTGTCCATGGTCCTGAAAGGCTTACAAGAAAACTATTCTTGAACAAGAATATAGCCTTGTATGGAATCAAACCTTTGGCTCCTTGAACTTAAAGCTGTAGATTCCCATGTCTTGGTTTTGCCATACTGAAAGAAGTGGGGAATTGAGGGTAATTATTTCATTGGTTTGCACTAAACAAATGCTTTTTTTTTTTTTCCTGTTTGTACATTGATTTTTTTTGTTTGTTTAAGTTCTTTTGGTCCTAGATATTGGGAGAGTTTCTCACTTCTGGACTGTTTCTGGTAGATATAGCTCATGTTTTCATTTTTCCCTTCTTGAAGTTACCCCAGAGGATCACAGAGAGAACACAGGGAATTGACAATTATTTTTAATGAGAGGTGTATGTGAAGCGGCTTCTCATTTTGAATTCCCTGCACTTCTTTTTAGTGGAATCAGGGGGGTTGGGATGCGCTACCAGTGCTGTTTGTATTGACAGTGAGTTCCATAGTCATTTTCTGGCAAGGCAAAATGGGCTCTGGTTTTGAGTATTATTTCAGAAGCATGTCTTCCTATCCTAAACAGATCAACTAGTTGCAATATTTGAGGAAAACACAAGCTGTCTAATACTTGTCTATGTTTGAATGAAGGTGAAGAACACTATGGTGTAAAGGGATTTGAAAAATTAAATAACCGCCAACTTTTCTTTTCCTAAAAGTCACATTCATAGGTTTAAAGGTGTCCTGGATTTGTAGGCTACTGATGCCCTAGAAGATTCCCAGGAAACAGGGAATGCTTTCAAGAAGAAAGTGTATCACCTACATAGCTGTGCTGCCTTGATACAAACACCAGGATCAAAAATGATATTCAATTATGTGTATATTTTTGGTAGCTGGCCCCTCATACAGCCAACAGTGCAGTAGAAAAAACAGACATGGGATAAGTAATTGTCCATGTACTAAGGATGCCACATAAGCAAAGAGTGAAGCTTCATGTTTGCATATGAAATGCTAGTCATAACAATACACATAGCGTTGTCAGAATTCTTCAAAACTATGTCCTGGGAATTTTTTTGCACTAAAAATTATTGTATGAGTATCACATGGAGCATGTTACCCATGTACATTACAATCTCAATTATTATGATGTATCCTAGATATACCCAAAGTAAGAAGGGGGAGTTCTTCCAAAACTATTATGTTTAAACTTTGACTTAGATCCAGTTTTATTATGTTCTCACATGGCAGTAGGCTGTGGCCAGCTCACATGGAAGAAAGGATAACTAAATCACGGGGGTTCAGTAAGCCCTACCCTTTCAAAATGACAGCTTCGTAATAACTTGGAAAAACACTTTATTTAAAGTTCTTTCTTTTTTTCTTTTTTTACTCTGTGTAACAATAAAACTGCAGAACTGACACAAAAATAAACTTTTTGGTATTAGCTTGTCTAATCAGAATACCATTGTTGTGATATGAAAAACACACCTAATAGTGGTGAGACTATGTACTGAAACTATAGATCATTAGGTCTTGGTTTATTTTACAGCCACATGTACAAGGTTCTCTATTAGCTAGTGATCTAAACTATGCAGTCATTATAGTGTCTGAAATTATCCTAAGCTGTAGAATTAGAAAACATGCATGCATATTTACTTTGCTAAAAAGTTATGGGACTTACTGAAAAAAAACTCATATAAATGGATGAGGCAAATCAATGGATTCTGCTGGCAGGATTTCATACAAGCAAGAATTAATGTTCTGCAATGGGATTAAGATTTTGAATAGAGGCATAAAGTGTGTGCACAGGACCAAACACAGCCTGAATGGGCTAAATCAATTTTTTTTGTTCTTACATAGATCAAGGGAAAGAGGTTTTCCAAGATGATGCTTGTTAAATATTCAAATGAGAACTAGATTTCAGTGGATGTTGGAGAGAAAGCACATTAGCTGGATTAGTGAGATCTTTTATATTACTTTGAGGTACATTTCAAGAGTCTGTTTATGCTTAATGTAATTCCTCTGTGTTTATTGTCAAAAGCAAAAGGAAGGAGAAAAGATGACAGATGTCCTGCAAAATTAAATATGGTAAAAAAAAAAAAAAGTACTGTGATAGCATTGAGTTCACCCCTGCTAAGGCTGAAACATGAGCTTAGGGCAACACTGAAAATGTGTATTATGAGAAGTCACTTCTAAAAATTTCTGCATTGTGCTGGAGTGCTTTGCAGAAGGCAGGGATGAAGTGGTTCAAGCATGGGTTCTGACCTCAGGGTGTATACAGTATAGTAAGAATGGTACATAAATCAGAAAGAGGGTGCTATTCTCTTGTAGGACAAACATCCAGGAGTGAGAGAGGACCTTACCCTTAGCCTGTGGCTTCCTAAAATGTTGAAGAGTCCTGGGCAGGGTGGGTCCATTCCTTGTCTGGGTCAGGGCTGGGGTGGTCAGCAGCTACACAACCACAGAGCGACTGCACTGGGAGAGAGTAGGGCACTGGGATGGGCAGTGGGTAGGAGACTGCTGTGACTCCTCTTGCCTGGGTAAGGTTCATCTGGCATGGGTGGGCAGGGTGCTTGAGTGAGTCAAGAGCTTGGAGGAGGGAAGAGGAGTTGGGAGGGTATTTTAATAATCCAGGTGAGAGAGAGCAGTTGAGCAACCATAGTGGTGATGAAGAGGAAGATGTGGACACGAGGCTGGAACAGAACTGACCGTGCCTGGCAGCTTTCACTGTGGTGGAGTGTGGTGCTGGTGGGGTGGTGGGGCTTGTGGGTAGAGAACGGTCTATGATTCCAGCCTAGGTAATGGGGAAGAGAGTGGTGCTGTTGTTAGGAGGAGGAGAGTGGTTTCAGGAGAAAAGGTAAATATTGTGAAAAGAGCTTGAGATGGGGCTCAGGGCATGGGCTCTGGTGAATGCACAGGTACTCCATGTAAAGTCAGCCCTCGTTGAACAGTGGTGCGTCCCACGTTCTTCCTGGGCACTGCTCACGTGCCTGGGAATGTCCAGTGAGGAACAGAGCAGGACTGTGCTCACTGGTGCAGGGGTACCACGGGGCTGAAACTGTGGCTGAGAGGAACAAGAATCACAGCCATCTCTGCATAGGATGGCTATCGAGTTCCACACAGTCATTGGTGATAAGCTTCTTATCAGATGTGATTAATTCCTCAGAACAAGTGGGGACCCAGAGGTTCTCTGACATTTTTCTCAGTTGAAATGTGAGTGAAAACTATGAAAGCTGAAGAACTTTTAGAAGGCTCCCCATCTTTTTGCTCTTTCTCCTTACCAAGAGCTCACTTTCCTGTGCATATTGCCCAGACTCCCTGGGCATTTTTGGGTTGGGGAAAAAAGATATTAACCTTTTTTTCCCTCCCAGATGTCTATCATATTTGTGTCAGACACACTCTTCTAGAGAGCATTTATGATGCTGCATTAATTTTTTGATATGGGCATTATTATTTTATCTGTATTTTACAGATAAAACTAAAGTTTAGAGAGGCAAGAGTCTCTCAGACCCCACAGCTCCAGTCAACAGGATCTGAATCTCCTCATGATGTGACCTTTCTTTACTGGTCATGAAAACACAAATAGTCGGGCTGCTGAAGGTTTTTTAAAAAGTTGTGGTAGGACTAATGTTAAAACTATTTTCCGAGGGAATCAACTGGGTTTTGGATTCAGGGTCCTAGAGAGAGGAGAGGCTGAGACTGTTCTGGGGTGAAAGTCAGGGTCAGGTGGCATCGCCTCTGACACAGTGGCCCTGGAGGCCTGTAGTCTGTTGGAGGACACGGTTCTCTTTTTGTCTCACTGAGAAGAAGTGTCTGGCCCTTGGGTCAGTTGAAGAGAAATCATCTTCCGGTTTATAGATTGTGACCTGCCAGCAGGCTGGAGGGAACATCGGGGCAACTGGTCATCCAGACACCTTAGGGGCCCAAACCAGCCTTCTCCTTCCTGGCTTTTCAGCTGCTCCAATGTCTGGAGGCAGAGCCCTAGGGAGGGAGATGGATGGGAGGTTGTGGGGGAGAAATCGGCACCTGGGTAAGAAGGGCCAGTCTCACCTCCCTTGGCACACAGCTGACAGCTCTGAAGGAAGGCAGCTCTCAGGTCAAATTACCGCTGCACATGAGACCTTCTTCCTGAAGACAGGCTCTACCTGGAGCTGAAGGGGTAACACTGGGAGGGGGTAGAAAGCAGAGCAGCTGCCAAATACTGGATGTATTTGTACAGAGTGTCTGCTAAATCTACGGATGTCAGAACAACAGAGAACCCGATTGTTTTGGAATCTGAAATCCATCACTGAATTAATTCTAAATTAGTGATTCACATTGACTGATAGGAAAAATGGGCCCTTCCGTGTACTGCTGTTTGAAAACTTCAAGGATATCTTACTAGCAAAATTAAAAAACATGTCCGATTTTTTTCACTTGCATATTAGCTTGGCTATTTTGGGGGTTCTTTATGGTGGCTGTATCTGATGAAAGCGGGTCTGTAGACTCCCAGCTCCACTGACCCAGGTTTGTGGGAGGGGCTCATTTTTTTGCTGGAGGGCTCTGCAGGTGGTCTCGGGGAGCGGGGGCGGGGGAGTGTTTAGGGATTGCAGGCTGCACTTCACAGTGGAATTCGTCCATCCCAATTTCCTCATCCCAGGAGATCTGAAGAAACTGCCGGGTTTCTAATCAAACGGTTTTGTGTGGTTCCTGCTCTCAGAGTGAGGGCCTCTCCACAGCGTGAACGTGAGGTCAGGAGCGGCTCTGACAGCAGCGCCAGTGAGCTTGCGTTGTTTGTTCAGTACTAGTGCTCAAATCCTACTTGATGTGAGAGACGGAAGATGAATATAAGGAAAAAACCAGACAGTAGGCTCCTGGCTTTTGAAAGGTTGTGTCGTGTACCTGAGTTATTCATGTTTCTGCCTGGCTTAACAGAGGTGGATTGTTTATTTAGGAGTTTTTTGCAGGCCTAGGTGGGACCCTTGTCATTTCTCTTACAATTATAGGTGACAGCTGCCTGAGTGGGTGGATAAGGGTGGCGTGGGGGGGCGTTTCCCACCCCCGGACCTCAAGTCCCCAGCTGGGGTGGTGGCTGTCGTATGCTGGTGTGTGTCATCTGTGGGTGGTTTCAAGCCTGTGACCCGTTATGCCCGTCATGCTTTGCTTATATTACTTGTATATATTAGAGGACACCATGGATGTAATACAGCAATTAATTTTAAACTCCTCTAAATTACTAATAGATTTTTTTCATTGTGTACTTTATTTAAAGACTTTTTTTGCTGTTTAAAGGAGTCTCTGTTGACTGAAAAAGTGCACAGCCTAAAAGTTGAGTTCAGTTCAGTTCAGTCGCTCAGTCGTGTCTGACTCTTTGCGACCCCATGAATTGCAGCACGCCAGGCCTCCCTGTTCATCACCATCTCCCGGAGTTCACTCAGACTCACGTCCATCGAGTCTGTGATGCCATCCAGCCATCTCATCCTCTGTCGTCCCCTTCTCCTCCTGCCCCCAATCCCTCCCAGCATCAGAGTCTTTTCCAATGAGTCAACTCTTCGCATGAGGTGGCCAAAGTACTGGAGTTTCAGCTTCAGCATCATTCCTTCCAAAGAAATCCCAGGGTTGATCTCCTTCAGAATGGACTGGTTGGATCTCCTTGCAGTCCAAGGGACTCTCAAGAGTCTTCTCCAACACCACAGTTCAAAAGCATCAATTCTTTGGCGCTCAGCCTTCTTCACAGTCCAACTTTCACATCCATACATGACCACAGGAAAAACCATAGCCTTGACTAAACGGACCTTAGTCAGCAAAGTAATGTCTCTGCTTTTGAATATGCTGTCTAGGTTGGTCATAACTTTTCTTCCAAGGAGTAAGAGTCTTTTAATTTCATGGCTGCAGTAACCATCTGCAGTGATTTTGGAGCCCCAAAAAATAAAGTCTGACACTGTTTCCACTGTTTCCCCATCTATTTCCCATGAAGTGATGGGACCGGATGCTATGATCTTCGTTTTCTGAATGTTGAGCCTTAAGCCAACTTTTTCACTCTCCTCTTTCACTTTGATCAAGAGGCTTTTTAGCTTCTCTTCACTTTCTGCCATAAGGGTGGTGTCATCTGCATATCTGAGATGATTGATATTTCTCCCGGCAATCTTGATTCCAGCTTGTGTTTCTTCCACTCTAGCATTTCTCATGATGTACTCTGCATAGAAGTTAAATAAGCAGGGTGACAATATGCAGCCTTGACGTACTCCCTTTCCTATTTGGAACCAGTCTGCTGTTCCATGTCCAGTTCTAACTGTTGCTTCCTGACCTGCATATAGGTTTCTCAAGGGGCAGATCAGGTGCTCTGGTATTCCCATCTCTTTCAGAATTTTCCACAGTTTATTGTGAGCCACACAGTCAAAACTGAGAGTTACGTCTTATTTGGCAGACATAAGTGAGGACTTAAGCCTGGACACAGCATCTCAGATAATTGAGAGAGACTGCTCTATAACGTGGGGAGTCAGGATATATACAAGGTTTTACAGCAAAGTTCAGATAATCGGAACAGCAAAAGAGTGCTGTTAATTAAGGAAAACTAAATATCTCAAGGAATTTAGTGCTTTTCTGTGTGTGGGAGCTGTGGTGTTGGAGTAGACTCTTGCGAGTCCCTTGGACTGCAAGGAGATGAAACCAGTCAATCGTAAAGGAAATCAGTCCTGAATATTCATTGGAAGGACTAACGCTGAAGCTGAAACTCTAGTACTTTGACTACCTGGACATGAGTTTGAGCAAGCTCCGGGAGTTGGTGATGGACAGGAAAGCCCAGTGTGCTGCAGTCCGTGGGGTCGCAAAGAGTCGGACACGACTGAGTGACTGAACTGGGACTATGTATGGGAAGACGCAGGAGTCTGGGCTTCCTGAAATCATTCCTTTGATATGCACTGTAGCTATCCGGGACCAGTTCCCTGTGTTTTCTCATCCTAAGTCTCCTCAGGGTGCACCATCCAGAGCTCCTGTCAGGGCAGCGGTAATTTGATGGCTGGATGGCTGCAACGACCTTTGTTTACTGATACAGAAGAAAGTTTTTTTCATTCTCATTGTATACAAACAGACGAACAAGCAGAAGCACCAAATAGGGGACCACGGGTTTAGGGAAAAGCTACTGCCCCTGATGCTGAGCCATGATGGTACATTTTAGGAAGCACTGTGACATTCTTCTCTTTGCTGAAGATCTGTATCAGCTCCTTCCCCCTTCTTCTCCACCTTAGGCGGAAAGGTGTGATAGTTTATGTTCAGTTCAGTTCAGTTGCTCAGTCGTGTCCAACTCTTTGCGACCCCATGAATCGCAGCACGCCAGGCCTCCCTGTCCATCACCAACTCCCGGAGTTCATCAGACTCACGTCCATCGAGTCAGTGATGCCGTCCAGCCATCTCATCCTCTGTTGTCCCCTTCTCCCACTGCCCCCAATCACTCCCAGCATCAATGTCTTTTTCAGTGAGTACTGGAGTTTATGTTAGGAAACAGTAAAAAAAAAAAAAAAAAAAAAAAAAAAAGGCCGACTTTTTGTGTCAAAACAGACATTTCAAGGGAATTCTCTGGCAGCTCAGTGGTTAGAACTTGCATTTTCACCACTGAGGGCCCGGGTTCAATCCCTGATTCAGGGACTAAGATTCCACAAGCTCTACAGTGTGGCCATGAAAAACCTTCCCAAAACAAAAAACAAGCTTTTCAGTTTATCAAAATCTACTTAAGAGAGCCATTGCCAGATTCATGGATGTAATCAGGGATTATTCATAATGACTAAGAGGTGAGACATGGACATCACCAGATGGTCAACACCGAAATCAGATTGATTATATTCTTTGCAGCCAAAGATGGAGAAGCTCTATACAGTCAACAAAAACAAGACCAGGAGCTGACTGTGGCTCAGATCATGAACTCCTTATTTCCAAATTCAGACTTAAATTGAAGAAAGTAGGGAAAACTTCTAGACCATTCAGGTATGACCTAAATCAAATCCCTTATGATTATACAGTGGAAGTGAGAAATAGATATAAGGGCCTAGATCTGATAGATAGAGTTCCTGATGAACTATGGAATGAGGTTCGTGACATTGTACAGGAGACAGGGATCAAGACCATCCCCATGGAAAAGAAATGCAAAAAAGCAAAATGGCTGTCTGGAGAAGCCTTACAAATAGCACTGAAAAGAAGAGAGGCGAAAAGCAAAGGAGAAAAGAAAAGATATAAGCATCTGAATGCAGAGTTCCAAAGAATAGCAAGAAGAGATAAGAAAGCCTTCTTCAGCAATCAATGCAAAGAGATAGAGGAAAACAACAGAATGGGAAAGACTAGAGATCTCTTCAAGAGAATTGGAGATACCAAGGGAACATTTCATGCAAAGATGGGCTCGATAAAGGATAGAAA
>SJYX01024052.1:147732-169365 GCA_006410675.1 Oreotragus oreotragus
GGTGACGGATAGGGAGGCCTGGCGTGCTGTGATTCATGGGGTCGCAAAGAGTCGGACACGACTGAGCGACTGAACTGAACTGAACTGAAGAGGTGAGAGCTACCCAAGTATCCACTGATAGATGAATGGATAAACAAAATGTGTTAGATACACAATGGAATAGTATACAGCCTTAAAATGATGGAAGTACTGAAATGTGCTGTGACATGGGTGAGCCTTGAGGACATGGTGCTATGTGAAATAATCCACTCACGAAAGAAACTTAATAGATGATTCCACTTATATGAGGTATCTAGAGTAGTCAGACTCATACAGGCAGAAAGCTGAATGGTGGTTTCCAGGAACTGAGAGGGGGGGCAGAAATGCGGAGCTGTTGTTTAATGGGCACAGAGTTTCAGTTTTGCAAGATGAGAAAGTTTTGGAGATCTGTTGCACCAAAATGTGAATGTATATACCATCACTGTACTATAGGCTTAAAGACAGCTAAAATGTTAAATTTTGTGACTTTTTTTTCACCCTAGTGAAAGAAAAATAAAAGTAATAATTTTTTTTTTCATCCTCTAAGCCATGCTGATCTGTGCCTGTCTAGTCTCTTCCCTGGTGTTGACACATTTTTAGTTTTCTCTTACTGTGCATCTCACATACCTTCCTCCTGTAGGAACTCCTCAGAATCCAGGTTGAACTTATTTTGGGATCTCTCACCTGTGGCCTCCTACAGAGATCAAAGCGAAGACTGCCTCCCCCCCGGGGCCCTCCCATGATGGTTTCTGCTTGTCATCACTGGGTATCACCTATGATCTGTTTCTTCCTGGTCCAGCCAGTCTCTTGAGATCCAAATGCTGTGTTGTTTTTGCAGCTGCATCGAAAAGTTGTATCACTGGGTTTGGTTTAATTGCTGTTACTCTGCTGTTGACAAATTTATACAAGGTACAGCAGGAAAAAAGTCTTTGGGTACTTCCATTTTCCCCAAAGAAAAAACATAGCCTTTTTCTTGCATCATTTGAATTTTTACTGCTAATAAATGCCTGGTACTGCTTTTTGGTGTGATATTTAAGTCCAAAGGGATATTGTGGAGTCTGCATGTACATGATTTAATGTAGAACATAGAATTTTAGTGTTGGAAGGGATCTCTGAGGGTTTTCATTTCAATCTCCTTGTTTTATAGAGGAGGAATTCGGGGTTTTGACTAGGGAAGTGGTCATGGCAGAGCCAGAACCAGACCGAGGTTCTGGTTTGTATTGTGGCCTCCTTGTGTTCACCCTCTTGGAATTTAGAAAACTGAATTTAGTTCCACATATGCAAACATCATCCTTTTCAGAGCATAATACATCTGTTAGCTTGAAGTAAGTGTGTGCTGGGTCCGAAAGCTGTGAGAAGTGACTTTCTACCATGTTTGAAACCCTCCATGGCTTGTTCTCCCTTTACCCGAAAGAGTTCTGGATGCCATGTGCAAAAATCAGCTTTTGAATTTAAGATTCCAAGGTGCTGTTAGAGGATTGTTGGATTAAGTCATTCTGAAAATGGAAAACTTCTTCTACAGCAAGGAAAAAAATCACCCTTTATTTATCCTTTTATGGGAAATAATGTTTGCATTCACCTTTGATGCCCTCTTACCTTTACTCACCCCAACATATATGAGATTCTTTAGAGACCTCATAAGTTACTTCCTGAGCTCTTATAAGTTTCCTGAGGTCCTCCTGCAGCTTTTAACTCATGACCAGTGCACAGGAGGGGCCCTTTAAATATGGTTGTACTGAATTTGAGTACACTACACAGGGTCGAGGAATAAGTATAGTTAAAAATAAAATGCAGTTTCCTTAAGTAATGTGAAGAGAGTTTGGTAACTGGGTAGAATCAGTCCTACAAGGCTTCACCAATGAGATGAGATTTGGTCTTGGTTCTGAAGGATGGGCAAAAAATTCATGAAGACAACTCTAGCAGAGCAAAAATAGCCTACTTAGGAGGAAGGGAATACAGAGAGGAGAGGGAAGAAAGCAAGCTGTCCAGAGTGGAGACAGGCAGCACATTTTCTATGGACTGTTGACCTAACTCACCATGAGTCCTCTCGTTCTTACCACTTATAGTAGTGGGCCCCTCAGCAGCTACCGTCTTAAAGCATCCTACCTGATACATGTAGCTGGTGGACCCAAGGATGGGCCCTTGACCCAGGCTGCTTCAAACAGGGCCTCTTTCCTGGGAATTTGGATTAGGAACTGGGAGAGGAACTTGGGTTGCTGGGTCTGTGTCATGTGAGTTTGGGAGCTGGGAGGTGGACATCTGGTACCTGCTTCAGAGGCTGTGAAAGGGGAGGAGGATGGTTAGCAGAGGAAGAGGAGAGAGTTGAGAAGAGATTGGGTGGTTTTCCAGTCTTTGGGACCCAACCCTGTCCTAGGGTCAGGCTTCAGCCCTGCCTGCCCACCTGCTTCAGTATCCCTGTGGTTTCTACTTAGGTCAACTCTGATGTATAATAATGTGTTACTTGCATCTGAAAGAGTGCTGAGGAATAGAGGGAGCCTCAGGGAGAAGAACTAGAGTTCTGGTTGTATCTTACAAGCTTGTTGGGGAGGTCTGGGTTTGATCTCCTTGGCAGCCAGGCTTAGTGACTTGGTCACAGTCTGTCACCTCTGCCATGGCTTGGCACTCTTGTGTGACCTGGTCTCAGAACTGAGAGGGGAGATCATTGGCTGGATCTTACATATTCATTTGAACCTTGGCTATCTCCACTGCACTAAATGCAGCTCTTACCCACAGCTAGAAGCCAGCGGGAGGAACATAACAGTGCCCCTTTCATTCTTAGAAGTGTCCAGGGTGATAAATGATACCTTCATCTTACGTGTAGCTTGTGGGATCCACTGCAGGATGTAATACATCAGAATGGCAGGGTGAGGTTTCAAGTTGTGGAGATGGTTCAAGAGGCAGTGGAGAGAAAGGTGGGGTGGGGAACACAGTTGGAAGCAGGATTAGTGATAATGGACTGCAGCCAGCCATGGTAATGGAATTAGAAGAGACAGTATTAATGGCAAAACCAGCAAAAGGAACGGACTGTAGGACCATGTGAATCTGTGAGGAGGCTGCTAACGGTAACTGAGTAAGAACAGGCTTACTGGGTATACTGAGGCTGTATTTTAGATATGTAGTTTAGGGGCCCAGGGGCGGCTAGATAAAGAAGTGAAGCAGGGAGCTGGAAGCAAGGGTCTGGGGACCAGAAGAGGAGACTGGCCTGGAGATAGCAGCTTGGGAGTTATTAGACTGCGGGTGATCTTTGATGCCATCCCCACGAATGTGACCATCCAGGCAGAGAGTGTGTTGAAGAGGAAGTAAAAACTATGCTGAGATGCCAGTGTCTAAGGGGAAGGCAAGAAAAGGTGAGTCTACAAAGGACACCAAGAAGGACTAGCAGGATATATAGGAGGAAATGTGTTTTCATTAATCATTATTAGTAAGTGAAGGTCTCGTATGATTGAGGCACCCTCCTGGGGACTTCATGAACCTCACTCTTGAAACCTGCCGCAGCTTTGCAAGTGGGCTTTAGTATGATTTATAGGCTCAGAGTTTAAGTAACGAGCCTGAGATTAGCTGCCCAGCCAAGTTGGTAGGCCCAAGTATTTTCAAAGACCATGTTGTTTTCTACCCCATGGGAATGATGGCTGCAGCACAGATGGAGGCACCAGAGTCCAAAAAACCCTCCTCCTTCAGGGACCCCAACAACTTGGGCAGGTGTCAAGTTCAGAGAACTTCACCATTGCACGTACAAGTTTGAGATGGGGGCCACTGACCTCCTTTCTCATTGTGTAGGTCATATAATGGACACCTGGACAAGGAGTCTGCTTAAAATGAAACATAGAAAACAATGCCAGTGATGTAATTGCATCATGAATCGTGGCCAGAGAAGGAACCTAGCAACAAACTCATTTTCTGCTGGGCACGAGACACCGAGGACCTACTATAATTAGTGCTGTTCTGTTCTTCTTGTTGGCAAGTGCCTCTTCAGTTTTTCTTCCTTGAGTACACGTGATGGATCAGCTTTTATCTAAAGTTTTGATGCTGGAATCGTCTTGCTGGGCAGTGGAGTGTTTGTAGGGTGGTCCTCAGGTTTCATGAGTATGGGTACACACCCAGGTCTGACATTTACTGAGTACTTACTGTGTGCAAGAGAGTATCCTTGAGTGTTGTCCCTGTGTTATCTTATTTATCTGTTGGTGCAATCCTGTGAGTTAGGTAATATAATTATCATTTTTCTGGTGGAGAAATTCTCCTGAAGGAACCTAAGCAGCTTTCTCAAGATCCCATGACAAATGGTGGTGAATTAGGGACTTGAATTCAGCTCTCTGACCTCCCCCCAGTTATGTCTGTGTATTCTCTTGTTTGTTGTGGGCTGGGTATCTTGTCCAGTCAGTCTTGGCCTGAGTCTATATATATATATATATTTTTTTGGCCTGCAAATATGATTGTCCTGGAAGACCCTGTAGGGCTAGCAAGGCTGTTGAAGAGGTAACTGGTTGAATGACCTGAAAGCCACTTGTGTGGAGGTTGGAGTAGCAAATGCCTGGGAAATAGCTGGAAGCCCAGGAGAACTGGGCTGTGTTCTTTGGACCATTACCAATTAGTGAACACTGCAGGCCCATTGCCGACAAAGCTTTGTTTTGCTTCTTTAGAAGTGGAATGAGGCTGTTGGTGAGACTCTGGAAATTGCGATGTGATTGAACACCCTGTGGCCCTTAGGAGCAATTCTGGGGGCCCCTCATTCCTTCCAGTTCTGCTGGCAGCTCCACCCTGCTGGCTTGTGACTAGGTAACTGCTCATCCCCAGAGACCTGGACTGAGTGTCCTCTTGAGAGCCAGTGTCTTAATACTTTGAAAGATTTCCTCTCGTTGAGACCTCTTACTGATGGATTTCCCTTCTGTCACTAGGGTAGCCTTGTGCTCTCTTGCTAATGAATTGTCTAGAAATCAATGGCCCGGGCATAGTGGATGGACATTGCCGTCCGTGAGGCATAAGACACAGCTGCCAGCCCTGTGTAACTGGGACCCAAGGTCAGAGCCCCTGAGGCGATTGCGAAGCTGCGCCATTAGCCACTTCACATTTCCTTCCTGTGCACAGGGAGCCCTGCAATACGCCTTCACTTGCTAGCCTTTGGTGAGCAGTGGTTTAGGCCTGCCAAGTGGCTAAGACTTCTGATTGCATTTATCTTCCTAAGTATTGTGATTTGATAAACGTTTGAATCAGGGACTTGGGGAACTGAAGGAACCTTGTTTCAATCCTTTTATCTTGCAAGTGAGAAAACAAAGGCTGCAGAAAGGAGGTCCTCCTCTTGACTTGGTTTTGTCAGAGCTCAGGGAAGAAAGGGAAGAAAGCTGAGGCAGTGCCCTGCCCTCCCCCCAATTTTTCTGGGTTGCTGCTTTTGGATATCCCCAGGTTAAATGCTTCTGAGGCTGATCCTGTTGCCTGAAAAAATGGGAGGAGAAACCTCATCAGTCTTCCAGTGGACTTGGATGGTTTCTTCTTCATGCTCTAGTGTCGAGCATTTGATTTCATTTTGGTTATGTCTATCCACAATCATAGGAATAGTGGTGGCGAATGCTCAGCCACTCTTTGCTAGGTGAACGAGGATCAGTTGTCATGTTAGAACATTCCCTTGTTCTTCAGGTTATTAAAGAACTATTAGTGCCGTCCGACAGGCATGTAATAAATGAAGCCTCCCAAGGCTTAAATAGCAGTCATAGGTGCCTTGTTTGCACCTAAGGATTCGCTTGCTCACTCAGCAGGATCTGGGTCAATAGACATCATTTTCATAAGACATTTATCTTTCTTTTTCATATTAGACAGGCTTATTTTTTTTCTGGAATTTGCTTTAGGGGCAATAGGCTTTTGGGAAAAAACAAAACTGGCAGATTATAAGAAGAAAGCTTGAATCAAATTTAGGTATTATAAGAAATAAAATGTGACTTCCAGGGAACCAAAGCACTATACCATTTCCATTTCTATCAGCCCTTCACCGTAATGAGGTTTAGATTCAAAATTCAATTCTGAGTTCTGTAAGATGACTGCTCATCAGGAAGGATGTAGATAGGGCCACTAGTAATGGTGCTTGAAGGGTTGGAGAGGGTGTGGAAGGACGGCGATGAACAACAAGAGGTGGGGGTTAATCCCTGACAGTCAGAAGATCCCACATATGAGCGTCCCCTTTACCTGTTCATTCTTGTTGATCTTGGTTTTGCTTTAAAAAAAAAAAAATGTTATTGGGGAATAGTGGGCTTACAATGTTTTGTTAGTTTCAGGTGTATAGCAAAGTGAATTGGTTCTGTGTGTATTTTTTTTTTTTTAGAGATTGTTTTCCCATATAGGTTATTACAGAAAATTGAGTTTCCTGTGCTATACAGTAGGTCCTTATTAATTATCTGTTTTATATATAGTGGTATGTATGTGTTAATCCCAGCCTCCTAAGTTATTACTTTCCCCCACATTTCCCCTTTGGTAACTATAAGTTTGATTTCAACATCTGGGAGTCTGTTTCTGTTGTATATTGGTTTTGCTCTTCGATGAACATCCTTCCAAAGCTAGGTGTATATGCTCTGTCCCAGAGTTACATTCTTGGCTCGTGTAAATGCTCTTCCATCTGCATGGAATGAATTGTGTCTCCCCAAAATTCAGATGTTGATACCCTGACTCCCAGTGTGACTATATTTGGAGACAGGGCTTTTAGAAGGCAATCGCAGTTAAAGGATGATACGTCTTAACATTGATAGCATTGATGACCTTTAAAGAAGAGGAAGAGAGATTTCTTTCTCTCTGCCACATGCGTACACAGGGAGAAGACCGCCATTTGCAAGTAAGAAAGGGACTCTCACCCAGGCCTACCCATGCTGGCACCCTGATCGCAGATCTTTGGCCTCTAGAGCTGTTAGAAAATTAATTTCTGTTCTTTAAGCCACCCAGGCTGTTGTATTTATTTATTGTTGTGGCAACCCAAACTGACCAATATTCATCCCCCCATCCTCCTCCTCCCTTCCTTCCTTCTTATTTCATGCTGGCAGTTCCAACTTAGGTCTATAAATTTCACTTGTTTATAAGTGAATCATTAGGCAGTTGTGGATGCATTTTGCCCTGGAAATAACATTACCAAGTGGCCCTGAAAAATCTGTGTAGCCATGGTGTGGTTAAATAGCATGTTATGAGGTGTCACAGGGTATTTAGAAATGGATAGCAGCATTCACATTGTTCAAAAAGGTCTAAATGGAGAGTTTCATTTCTGTCCTATCCACCATCCATCCCATTTCTGCTGCTGCTTCCCCAGCTTACCGTCCTTATTAGTTTGAAAATACACATATACATAAATTTAACTTCCCAAGACCTTAAAAAATTTTTTTCCAGATGGTCTTTTATTGTACTGTGATATTCATATTGTATAGTTGCAATATCTTTTTTATTCCTCTGAGGATGTTAATTGTAATTATTTTTGCTTTTTTCCTTTCCTGTAGAGTTTTTTTTTTTTTCTCTCTCTTTTAAGTTTCTTTCTTTAATTTCTCCTCTGTTTTGATCTCTCTTATGAGCATGGCTTTATTCCAGTGTCAGATAATGTTTAGTTATTGGTTTATCTGGATGAAGGACTTTGAAGCTGTTTGGAGGCTTTTGTGTGTGGGTGGGGCTTGTTGACTTGAGTCTCCCTGTAGGGTGTTCTGGCTGGGATGCCTGATTAAGAATCAGTGTTGGCTGAGTAGTATTCCATTGTCTCTATATAGACCACATCTTCTTTATTCCCTCTTCCATCAGTGGGTGTCACGTTCTTCAAGACTGGGACACTTAGGTTGTGTCTGTATCTTGATTACGCTTAGTAATGCTGTGATGATCATAGGGATGCACGTATTTTAGATGGTAAAGAATCTGCCTGCAATGCAAGAGACCCGGGTTCAGTCCCTGGGTCAGGAAGATCCCCTGGGGAAGGCAATGGCTACCCACTCCAGTTTTCTTGCCTGGAGAATCTCATGGGCAGAGGAGCCTGGCAGGCTACGGTCCATAGAATCTCGAAGAGTCAAACACGGCTAAATGACTGACACTAACATTATCTTTGTATTCTTTAGATAAATACCCAGAATTGGAATAGCTTGGTCATATGGAGTTCTATTGCTAACTTTTGAGGAGCTTCCATACTGTTTTCCTTAGTACCTGGTGGGTGGTGGAGATGGATAGACACATGAGCACACATGTCCAGAAGTGGAAATGTCACGTTGTACACATGCAATGCATATAATATTATAAACCAGTGTAACCAGAGATTCTGTGCAACTGTCTCCTGCTCTTTCCTCTTGGGCTGCTCAGACTCTCCAGAGAAGACTCTTACCGTCTCCTCCTTGGAATGTGAAGGTCAGACCATCAGTATTACTGATGGCCAGTGGAGAGGAGAGGGTTGGGGTGTGTATATGTGTGAGATTATCTCAGCATCCTCCTTTGTTTGCTTAACCGTCTGTTTTATGTGATTTACCTTAGCCTTCAGGCTTCCCAGGTGGGTGGCTCAGTGGTAAAGAATCTACCTGCCAATTCAGGAGATACAAGAGATGTAGATTCAATCCCTGGGTCAGGATGATCCCCTTGAGAAATAAATGGCAACCTACTCCAGTATTCTTGCCTGGGAAATCCCATGAACAGAAGAGCCTGGCAAGCTGCAGTCCATGGGGTCACAAAGAGTTGAACATGACTTAGCAACTAAACAACAACAACCACCCTAGCCTTCATCCTATGTGGGGGTCCCTCAATGAAGAGACTCTCTAATATCCCCTGTCCTTTGATAACCTCATGTGTCTTGCCTTGGTAGAGAAAGTGCAGTGCTCAGCTCTGCAGAGTGGCAGAGGGCATCTGGGGACCCTGTTGCTTCTTGATCTGAATTTCAATGAACTCTTCTTTAGGCGCTGATGCCATATCTTAGGAGGAACCTCAAAAGGGGGAGTTTCTCAGCCTTTTGGTATTGAAATGGTTATGGGTTGGCTTTTAGCTTTCTCTGTTGCTAGTTTTTTAAGGCTGTTTATCAGATCAGCTGAGACTTTAATGAGTGGGGAAGCCCAAGGCAAGAGAGGAGAGTAACTTGTCTGTTGTCACTTAACTATTTAGTACAAACTACAGGAAAAACTAGATCTTTTGACTCCTTGTCTAGCCCTGAAACCACCCAGTGTACTCATTGTTGTTGGTTAGTTGCTCAGTTGTGTCCAGCTTTTTGTGACTCCATGGACTTCCCTGTCCTTCACTATCTCCCAGAGTTTGCTCAGACTCATGTCCATGGAGTTGATGATGCCTTCTAACCATCTCGTCCTCTGTCGCCACCTTCTCCCCCTGCCCTCAATCTTTCCCAGCATTAGGGTCTTTTCCAGTGAGTCAGCTCTTTGTCTCAGGTGGCCAAAGTATTGGAGCTTCAGCTTCAGTTTCAGTCCTTCCAACAAATATTCAAGGTTGATTTCCTTTAGAATTGACTGGTTTGATCTCCTTGCAGTTCAAAGGACTCTCTAGAGTCTTCTCCAGCACCACAGTTTGAAAGCATCAGTTCTTTGGTGCTCAGCCTTTTTTATGGTCCAACTCTCATATCTGTAATGACTACTGAAAAAAACGTAGCTTTGACGACATGGGCCTTTGTTAGCAAAGTGATGTCTCTGCTTTTTAATACACTGTCTGGGTTTGTCATAGCTTCCTGTAATGCACATACGCGCACATGCACACATGCGCTTCCCTCCTCCTCTGTTTCATGTGACATCACTCACCAATCCTTTAAGGTAGGCTTAAATATCTTGATTTTATAAACAAGGAAATTGAAACTCAGAGAAATGCCTGGATTTGCCCATGACCACAGAGCTATTTGGTGGTAGAGCCAGTGTCAGATTCCCAAGTGCACACTCTTAACTCTTACATTGAACCTTCTTAAGTCATGTGTTGGGCATTGACTGAAATACCAGACTATCTGTATGCCTTACTCACTCTTGTGATGGCTTTGATAGCCAACCTTGACTTGGGAAGCCATAGGAATCATCCCTATGATTGAGTGTGATCATCTGGTCTATGCCTTACTGCCCCTTCTGCAAGGCAGTAGCATGCCTTTTAATTCCTTTTAGCTAAGAGAAGACTCTTTGTCTTTCTTTTTAATCTTTTGGTGAGAATTCAGATACATCATCAGGTTGAGCTTTGTGGCTTTTCTGTATGCATGTTCATGTGAGTGTGTTCCTCTAAAGGAAATCCTGATGAATGAAGTCTTCTTATAAAGTGAACAGTGGTGGTGAACTGGCCGATACATTTTAGGAAAATTGCCTGTGACACTCCATGCCAGAGCAGACTCAAGTTCACTGAGATGAGGCACTTGTCCTTCTTCTTGGGCTTGTTTAGGTGTAGCTCCCAGGGGCTGCTTGACTCCATATTCCCCTTCTCTCTTAAATCTGTCCTGTGCTGATTTCCATCTCTCAGGTACTCAAGGTATTATCTGGAGTATTCCTCTCTTTTAGTCCCATATCACATCCATCAGCAAGTCCTGTCATCCAATCCTTAAGTATATTTCATTAACCCAAAATATACCTGACTCCTTCTGGATTCTCTATCTCCCCATCACTGCTGTAGGGCAGGCCACTGTCATCTCCTGTCATAATCAGTGCAGGAGCCTTCCAACTGCTGGTCTCTGCCTTTTGTCCCTACATCTCTCCTTGCTTCTCCCTCCCTTACTTATTGAGACAGAATGTAGAATGGTGGTTGCTGGGGGCTGGGAATAAGGGAGAAATAGGGAATCATTGTTGAATGGGTAGAGAGCTTTGCAAAGAGAAAATGGTTCCAGAGATTGGTTGCAGAACAATGTGAAAGTATGTAATACTTTTGAACTAGACAGATAAAAATAGTTTACATGGTAAATATGTGTGTATTTTACAATTTAAAAAGGTAAAAATGGTTACAGGGCTTCTTTTTGAGGTGATGGTTGCACAATTCTGTGTATTAAAACCATGAAGTTGTGCACTTCAAGTGGATGAGTTGGATGACATGTGGATGGTATCATTAAAATGATCTGTTTTTGTTTCAAACCACTTTTTAAAAAAGTATTCATCAGGGCTGACACCATCCTGACTCAGTTCCAGTATCCTTCTGTTCGAAACTAAAGTCTCCTAGAAGGACGTTGACTTGCTTGCGCCCACCCCTTGGGGTAGAGTGGAAGATCAGAAGTCTTGGGGAGAATGTACCATGCTAGAAAGAGCTACCAGATAGTTCTATAAATATTTTAAGATGATCTCTCTCTTTTTTCTTTTTTAAAATCTGATCTGATGTGAGTATTGATCATGATAGACTCATCAAGAGCCTGCTGTATAGTCTAGCCAACTCAGTTCTTCCATATCAGGGCTTTTGAACCCATTTGTCATCCATCTGCTATTCGTCCCTTCATTAATTCATGAAATGATGAGCCTCTCTGTCAGAGTTTGGAGAGACAAGCGTATCCTTCACGATGTGGTGCTGAAATTGAAACACATTATTTCACACCATCTTTGCTTGGTGTAGTTTACTTATGAGTAAAAATAAATAAGACTCATAGAAATAGCATAACAAGAAATGTTGGAGAATCCGTGTGAAGAAAATCACCAAAACGTGTTGACTGGTAAAAAAGAAGGCTTGGCTAGATGGGGATGAGGGCTGCCAGTTTCTCCCAGTGTGATGAAGATGTCAGGTCTTCCCAAATAATATATCATTTCACCCCAGTCCAATCAACATCTTAACTGGGAGTTTCTTTCTTCTTTTTGGGGGATTGTGTCAAATTATTCTCAAACTCTTAAAGAATCAGCTGTCTGAAATTGCCAAGAAAATTTTGAAAAAGATGTATAATTAGAGGAGATTTGCATTTCCAGATATAAAATGTACTCAGACTTTCCTAATTAAGACCATGTGGTTACTAGCACAGGGACATACTGTTGAATGGAACAGAATAGTCTAGAAACAGACCTTAATGTGTGAGAGAGTATAATGCATTAAGGGGAAAGGGAAATTGTTTAATGAATTCTAAATTAATTACTGGGAAAAATATGATTATAGCCTTTCCTCACACAATATACCAAATAAATTTTGGTTGGATTAAAGAGTGAAATGGAAAACAATTAACCACCACAAAAAATAGAAACAAAGAAAAATTGTACTCAATGCTGATATTAGGAGAGTCAGTGGAAAGAATTTCAAAGGAGGAAAATAATTGCTTTGCATAAAGTTAACATTTCTAGAAATCAAAACTTCCCCAAAAAACAAAATGCCAGTTAAAAAAAAAACAACTTTGGAAAAACATACTCAACAAATGATTAGTTTTGTTAATGTATAAATCAACAAGAATGATATTAAAACCATAGTAGGAAAATTGGCAAAGGCTGTAAACCAGGGTGTTAACAGAATAGGNAGAGTCTTCTCCAGCACCACAGTTTGAAAGCATCAGTTCTTTGGTGCTCAGCCTTTTTTATGGTCCAACTCTCATATCTGTAATGACTACTGAAAAAAACGTAGCTTTGACGACATGGGCCTTTGTTAGCAAAGTGATGTCTCTGCTTTTTAATACACTGTCTGGGTTTGTCATAGCTTCCTGTAATGCACATACGCGCACATGCACACATGCGCTTCCCTCCTCCTCTGTTTCATGTGACATCACTCACCAATCCTTTAAGGTAGGCTTAAATATCTTGATTTTATAAACAAGGAAATTGAAACTCAGAGAAATGTCTGGATTTGCCCATGACCACAGAGCTATTTGGTGGTAGAGCCAGTGTCAGATTCCCAAGTGCACACTCTTAACTCTTACATTGAACCTTCTTAAGTCATGTGTTGGGCATTGACTGAAATACCAGACTATCTGTATGCCTTACTCACTCTTGTGATGGCTTTGATAGCCAACCTTGACTTGGGAAGCCATAGGAATCATCCCTATGATTGAGTGTGATCATCTGGTCTATGCCTTACTGCCCCTTCTGCAAGGCAGTAGCATGCCTTTTAATTCCTTTTAGCTAAGAGAAGACTCTTTGTCTTTCTTTTTAATCTTTTGGTGAGAATTCAGATACATCATCAGGTTGAGCTTTGTGGCTTTTCTGTATGCATGTTCATGTGAGTGTGTTCCTCTAAAGGAAATCCTGATGAATGAAGTCTTCTTATAAAGTGAACAGTGGTGGTGAACTGGCCGATACATTTTAGGAAAATTGCCTGTGACACTCCATGCCAGAGCAGACTCAAGTTCACTGAGATGAGGCACTTGTCCTTCTTCTTGGGCTTGTTTAGGTGTAGCTCCCAGGGGCTGCTTGACTCCATATTCCCCTTCTCTCTTAAATCTGTCCTGTGCTGATTTCCATCTCTCAGGTACTCAAGGTATTATCTGGAGTATTCCTCTCTTTTAGTCCCATATCACATCCATCAGCAAGTCCTGTCATCCAATCCTTAAGTATATTTCATTAACCCAAAATATACCTGACTCCTTCTGGATTCTCTATCTCCCCATCACTGCTGTAGGGCAGGCCACTGTCATCTCCTGTCATAATCAGTGCAGGAGCCTTCCAACTGCTGGTCTCTGCCTTTTGTCCCTACATCTCTCCTTGCTTCTCCCTCCCTTACTTATTGAGACAGAATGTAGAATGGTGGTTGCTGGGGGCTGGGAATAAGGGAGAAATAGGGAATCATTGTTGAATGGGTAGAGAGCTTTGCAAAGAGAAAATGGTTCCAGAGATTGGTTGCAGAACAATGTGAAAGTATGTAATACTTTTGAACTAGACAGATAAAAATAGTTTACATGGTAAATATGTGTGTATTTTACAATTTAAAAAGGTAAAAATGGTTACAGGGCTTCTTTTTGAGGTGATGGTTGCACAATTCTGTGTATTAAAACCATGAAGTTGTGCACTTCAAGTGGATGAGTTGGATGACATGTGGATGGTATCATTAAAATGATCTGTTTTTGTTTCAAACCACTTTTTAAAAAAGTATTCATCAGGGCTGACACCATCCTGACTCAGTTCCAGTATCCTTCTGTTCGAAACTAAAGTCTCCTAGAAGGACGTTGACTTGCTTGCGCCCACCCCTTGGGGTAGAGTGGAAGATCAGAAGTCTTGGGGAGAATGTACCATGCTAGAAAGAGCTACCAGATAGTTCTATAAATATTTTAAGATGATCTCTCTCTTTTTTCTTTTTTAAAATCTGATCTGATGTGAATATTGATCATGATAGACTCATCAAGAGCCTGCTGTATAGTCTAGCCAACTCAGTTCTTCCATATCAGGGCTTTTGAACCCATTTGTCATCCATCTGCTATTCATCCCTTCATTAATTCATGAAATGATGAGCCTCTCTGTCAGAGTTTGGAGAGACAAGCGTATCCTTCACGATGTGGTGCTGAAATTGAAACACATTATTTCACACCATCTTTGCTTGGTGTAGTTTACTTATGAGTAAAAATAAATAAGACTCATAGAAATAGCATAACAAGAAATGTTGGAGAATCCGTGTGAAGAAAATCACCAAAACGTGTTGACTGGTAAAAAAGAAGGCTTGGCTAGATGGGGATGAGGGCTGCCAGTTTCTCCCAGTGTGATGAAGATGTCAGGTCTTCCCAAATAATATATCATTTCACCCCAGTCCAATCAACATCTTAACTGGGAGTTTCTTTCTTCTTTTTGGGGGATTGTGTCAAATTATTCTCAAACTCTTAAAGAATCAGCTGTCTGAAATTGCCAAGAAAATTTTGAAAAAGATGTATAATTAGAGGAGATTTGCATTTCCAGATATAAAATGTACTCAGACTTTCCTAATTAAGACCATGTGGTTACTAGCACAGGGACATACTGTTGAATGGAACAGAATAGTCTAGAAACAGACCTTAATGTGTGAGAGAGTATAATGCATTAAGGGGAAAGGGAAATTGTTTAATGAATTCTAAATTAATTACTGGGAAAAATATGATTATAGCCTTTCCTCACACAATATACCAAATAAATTTTGGTTGGATTAAAGAGTGAAATGGAAAACAATTAACCACCACAAAAAATAGAAACAAAGAAAAATTGTACTCAATGCTGATATTAGGAGAGTCAGTGGAAAGAATTTCAAAGGAGGAAAATAATTGCTTTGCATAAAGTTAACATTTCTAGAAATCAAAACTTCCCCAAAAAACAAAATGCCAGTTAAAAAAAAAACAACTTTGGAAAAACATACTCAACAAATGATTAGTTTTGTTAATGTATAAATCAACAAGAATGATATTAAAACCATAGTAGGAAAATTGGCAAAGGCTGTAAACCAGGGTGTTAACAGAATAGGACATACAAATAGCTAATAAAAATGAAAAAAAAAATCAAACTTTTAAGCCCCTTCCCCTTACTTATACATTTTATGTGGTGGTCAAAGAGTATTCACTAAGGGAATCATGTTTTCAAAGAACCTTTATGGTTCCAATGTTACTTGTAGTATTATTTGAAAACAGGACAAAGTAATATATCAAGATTTATAAAACAGAGAAGCATGCAGAGAGAATTGGCAAGGCATTCACTGAAAGTTTAATAATATTGGAAAGGAAAAAAAGACAGTTCTCAATTTTGAGTGTTCATTAAACTGCTGGTAGAAATGTAGATTGGTATAACTTTTAGTTAAAGCAATTTGGCTATTCTTATTAGGAGTCTTAAAGCGTTAATGAACATTCTCCCAAGAGTTTGTTTCTGAGAATCCCTCCTGAAGAGTGAATCGGAGCTGCTGATACAAGTTTATGTAAGTGGATGTGAATCAGTTTACTGATGAAGGCTTGAAACTTGGGAGCAAACTATAAATGCAGAAGTAGGAGATTGTTTTAAAAATTATGTTAAATGTGCTTGAAATAATGTTTGATGATACAATGCGATATAAGACTATACATATAGCATGCTTACATTGTGATAAAAATGTGTATGCTTAGAAAATACTGGAAGGAAAGAGGCCAAAATGTTAATTGTGGTTAAGTATGGTGGTTGGTGGGATTGTTGGCAAATTTTATTTTCAGTTTTGTACCTTTATGTGTTTTCTGCATGTTTTCTCCTCTAAGCACTTACTAGTTTTTAATCAGAATCTTGTCCTCATGGATTACTTAGTATTTAAGCAAGCATTTCATTGAGACCTCAGGAATTATAGAACTTTTTGAGGCTATTAATATTTGAATGTTAATGTTCTTAAGAAATTGAAGAAGCAAATCTTTTTTTCCACCGCTTAATGACTTGCACTTTCTTCCTTGAGGCCTGAGATAGTTTGGATGTAAGATCTGAAAGGTAAGGAGTGGAGTTGTTTCCATTTATTCTGGTGATCTATCGAAGATCATTAGAATGGGGGATATGGTATAGGAGTTGAAGTAAATTCTATTGTGAAGGACTGAAGATCAATAGAGAAATGTCTCTCTTTTTAAAATTTTTTTTGAAATGACAGTTGAGGAAGAAAGATAGATCATTACTCACTGCCTATTTGGAGGCTGTTCACGAACTGCTTTTAAAAACCAGCGCACGGTTCAGCAACTTAGCCATTTCTTCAGCTGGCCAGTTTCGGTGGATCTATTTAATTAGATTTCAACACGGCATCTGTAGCCCCAGTAAATTCAAATAATTAAGCCTCATGATTTTCTGTGTGTTATAAATGTCACTAAAATTGCCGTTGCAGAACAGATCATTTCTTTGGTAATTGCAATTTCTGTCATGAATTGTTTCATCACTTACAGCGATTAGAACTTTGAAATAATTTCTTAAAATTGGACTCAATTGAAATTTTTTTTGCGTTGACTCTCCTTATCCATGTTTTTTTTTTTTTTTTCTTTTCTCTCTTAATTATTTGTGCTAGTTTACTTGCCTTCCAATAGAGAAGAACAAGGGCCAGTGCCCTCCAGGAGCCAGATGCCTAGGTTTGGAGTTGAGCTGGAAGTGGGCCAGTGTCCCTTTAGAAGGGAAGCT
Organism: Oreotragus oreotragus; assembly: GCA_006410675.1. NCBI lineage: Eukaryota > Metazoa > Chordata > Mammalia > Artiodactyla > Bovidae > Oreotragus > Oreotragus oreotragus. Next base: position 164,658 of record SJYX01024052.1, read on the forward strand.
CTGCTCTGTCCAGTGGCATTGACCCCATCTGGGAGCATGAATGCTAAAGGCCTTTGGGAAGCTCAGGCTGGCCTGTGGTGTCCTGCAGTAACTGAAGTCTTTGGAGGTGATCGTGGTGGCTCCTCACTCTTTTTGAAAGTAGCCTGGGAACCACTGTAGGAGGGATTTTGTCAGCTGAGTGGGGTCTGCCCACTCTGGTGACCAGTTCTAGTCATTTGGAGCATCTCTCCAGAGGCTGTAGTCCACTGAATGAGTTGACAGTTTTTGAGGAGTTGCGCTGTGCTTAGAATAGTCTTAGGTGCTGTGGACCCAAGAACACTTCTTTATCTCAGTCCTTCTCTACTGAAATAAAGATAATGGCTGCCTTCCTGGCGCTCTGGGCTTTGTCTGGCTCTTATCTTTCCTGTTCATCCTAATGCATCATCCCCTCTAACCAGACAAATGCTCTGTCACCTCTGCTCCCGTTGCCGTTATCGCTAGCTGGAAACATCTTTAAAACCACTTCTGTTTCAGCAATAAATGTTCTTCATCTTCACATCTAGCTCCTGTGCCATCTCTTCTTCAGAACTTTTCTCAGACTCCAAAGCTGTGGGCAGTGGCTCTGACCTGTGAAGACCCTGCATTGTTTCTGCCTCTCTGCAGGGCAGGTGTTATATTCTCCCTTGCAGGGTGGCTATTTGTGGATACCTTTTTGGCTTCCCTGGTGGCTCAGAGGTTAAAGCGTCTGCCTCCAACGTGGGAGACCTGGGTTCGATCCCTGGGTCGGGAAGATCCCCTGGAGAAGGAAATGGCAACCCACTCCAGTATTCTTGCCTGGAGAATCCCATGGATGGTGGAGCCTGGTAGGCTACAGTCCATGGGGTCGCAAAGAGTCAGACACGACTGAATGACTTCACCTCACCTCACCTCACCTTTTGACTTCCACGGGGCAGGAAGCCATACAACTCCTATCTGACTTTCTGGAGAGGTAAAGATTTGTGTTTACTTGCTGCAGGAGTGAAATACCTTTTAGAGCCTTTGATTTGGGACAGATCCACAAGGGACAAGTACTGCTGGACTTCTCCCAGGGTGTTGGTCTGCCGTGGTGTGGTTTGACAAGCTGTAAATTCACTAGGATGGTTTTTTGCATTTTATTTATTTTCTAAAGTTATTTTTTGTAATTTATTAATTTTAAAATGTGGTAAAATAAGTATAAGATAAAATTGCCACTGTAGCCCTTTTAAGTGTACAGTTTAGTCTCCTTGAGTATAATCACATTAAGAGGACCTGTCTTCAACATTCATCCCCAAAACTTTTTTCATCTTGCAAAAATGGAGACACCAATCCCCACCTCTGTAGCTCCTGATAACCACCATTCTACTTTGTGTCTAATGAATTTGACCAAGCTCCTCAGTGAATAAAATCACATGGTATTTGTCTTTTTGTGACTGGCTTATTCACTTAGCATTAAAAACATCTGTGTTCTTTATATGGTTCATTTACGTTGTAGAATGTGTCAGGATTTCCTTCCTTTTTAAAGGCTGAATAATACTCCCTTGTATGTATACCACATTTTGTTGATTCGTTTATCTGTTGATGGACTCTTGGATTGCACAGGACTATTGTGTATAATGCTGCTATGAGCGTGGTGTACACATATCTTTTTGATTTCCTACTTTCATTTTTAAAAAAATACCTACCCAGAAGTGGAACTATAGGATCCCCTGGTTATTTTATGTTTAATTTTTTGAGGAACCACGATACTGTTTTCCACAGTGACTGAACCCTTTTTCATTCTTGCCAGCAGTGATAGTATTTTCATTTATAGGAGGTGGAAACTGAACTCTAAGGAATTAAATAATTTGTCCAGACTGGTGTGGCTTGTACGGGAATGAGCGAGTACATAAACCCAAGTGTGTCTAGTTTAAAGGCATGTGCTCAGTCATGCCCTGAACCATGCATTCTAGGACTGTGTGGCTGCAGGTAACAGAAAGTCTCTGCTGCAGTGGTTTAAACAACCAGGACTTGGTCTTTCTTACTTCGTACAAAGAGTAAAGGCATAGAGTTGCTGTCCTTGTCTCAGCAGCTCAACAATAGCAACAAGAATGACTCTGACTCTCTGAGTCTTTCCCTTGTGACTTACTAATTGCTTCCTGTTTACAAGTTGTCTGTTACCGCTCCCAGCGTCACATTTTTGTGTTGTGAAGACAGTAACGAGGATTAGGGCCAACCTAGCTGGGACTCTCTGTTCTTGTAATCAGAGCAAAAGTGTTCCTAGAAGCTCTGGAACAGATTCCTGCAAATGTTGCAATGGCTGGAACTAGGTGATCCCTCAGTGAAAAGGAGGCTGGCAAGTATCTGACTATTTAGCCTGTGTTGTGAAAGGTAGCCCAGGAAAAGGGGGATTGCTGTGGCTTTTGGACAGCCACTCAACAGTCTGCCCACTGTATGTTTCTAGAGGAATCTGTCGATTTGTTCCTCCCTACTTCGAATTCTTTAGCTGAAAACAAGGAGCTTAATTAGCTCCTCTGCCTGATTTTAACTGAAAACAAATTTGACATCAAATTGTTCTCAGACCAAAGGAACCATAACAACAATAATAAAAATACCAGGAGAGACAGATAGAGGTTTAAGTGCAATCACTTAGGAGATAGTAAAATACTAAAATACTGTCTACTGGTGAACTCCAGGAGTTGGAGATGGACAGGGAGGCCTGCCGTGCTGCGATTCATGGGGTCGCAAAGAGTCGGACACGACTGAGCGACTGAACTGAACTGAAAATACTTAGTAGATAGTGAATGTAGTTTGCAGGACTGTGAGCTTCCTGGGGCAGAGGCTGTGTCTCATCATTGCTGACTCCCCTAGCACAGGTTCTGAAACATCATGGGAAAAAATAGGTGATTATATATATAGAATTGACTGAAACATCATTTTGATATGCTAGTGGTGTAAAAGCTTGCAGGACACTGATTTCCTGCACGCAGCTGAGGCTGTCTGGGCATGGGCTGAGTATGAACTGGAGTGATGGATGGTCTTGTTTGTCCATGTGGAAATTAAGCCTTTGGTATATTAAATAATAATGCTATGAGCACATTTAAATCAGAATTTAAATTCCTCATAAACACATGGCTGGCAGAAATCATTAGCTGTCAATGCTATCATTTTAAGAAGATCACTTCCTGCGTGGCTCTGTGTGCCCACTGTTGAACACACATATCTGTGTGGTAAGATTGGTGGGCTTGTGTTTATCATCTTCCTCCATCCCTGTTTGTTGACTGCGTGGGAGCGGAGGACAGTGACTGCTCGTTAGGAAGGCTTTCCTGTCTTCCTAAGGACTTGGCTGTTCCGGCCTGATCAAGATGACATGTGGAAACTGAAGAACAGACTTCATAAGTTGTGCTAAAATAGCTGAGATTAATAGATTATATATGCCTGATCCTATGCCAATCACTGTATATATACCACTTCACTTAATTCCTATCACAACCTTGTAAGGTTTAAGTGGCAAATCTAGGACTTGAATACAGGTCTTTGGTCTCTGTGGTTTAGATTTTATTCTCTCCTTTGGATCATGAGTGGATTGATCACTAAGTGTTAGAGCAACTTAGGTGTCAGTGTGGGCTAAGGATTAAAGAGTCTAGGGTTTGAACTATGGCTCTGATCAAGTTAAAAAGACTTATCTTCTCTGGCTTCTTTTTTTTTTTTTTTAATATACTATATAGGAGGGTTGAATTGACTAAGCCATATTAACGTACTGTCTACCATGTATGGGGGTACTGGACACAGTATGAAGAGGCCTCTTTGTGTGAATGGATGGCTTTTGATCATAGATATTCCTGTTGCATGTGAATATGTAAGTGGGCATTCTGAGTTATAAACTGGTCTTGTGTTTGTTCAGAAGGAATGAGTTAGTTCTTAAGCTCATCTCCGCTGCAAAGCTGAGCACCAAAGCTTGCTTCAGGTCACCTTTTTAAGCTCAACCAGAAAGAGTCCTTATTTCTTTTGAGGATGTCAGCTGCTATCCAGGATATAGCATAAAACAAGTTGAACACATTCCTGCTTTCATGGAGCTTAGATTCTGGCAAAGGAGACAGCTATTAAATAATTGTCCAAATAAGTTCATGAAGTTAAAAGACTTCTTGCTCCTTGGAAGAAAAGTTATGACAGCATATTACCTAGACAGCGTGTTAAAAAGGAGAGACATCACTTTGCTGACAAAGGTCTGTATAGTCAAAGCTATGATTTTTCCAGTAGTCTTGTATAGATGTGAGAATTGGACCATAAAGAAGGCTGAGCACTGAAGAATTGATGCTTTCCAACTGTGGTGCTGGAGAAGACTCTTGAGAGTCCCTTGGACAGCAAGGAGAGAAAGCAGTCAATCCTAAAGGAAATCAACCCTGAATATTGATCGAAAGGACTGATGCTGAAGCTCCAATACTTTGGCCATGTGATGTGAAGCACCAACTCATTGGAAAAGACCCTGATGCTGGGAAAGATTGAGGACAGGAGGAGACAACAAAGAATGAGATGGTTGGATAGCATCACTGACTCAACAGACATGAGTTTGAGCAAACTCCGGGAGATGGTGAATGACAGGGAAGCCTGGCATGTTGTAGTCTGTGGGATTGCAAAGAGTTGGACGTGACTTAGTGACTGAACAACAACAATTACAATTATTATAAATAAAGAATTATTATAATAATGCTATAGAGGAAAAATATAATGGAAT
>SJYX01024052.1:172091-260552 GCA_006410675.1 Oreotragus oreotragus
AGTTGGGGTGGGTGGGCTGGGAAATCTCCTCTGAGAAGCTGGCTCTCTCCTCCACATACAGCTGTGGTGTAGTACACCTCTGGGTTGGTGGCCTGGGAAGCTCTTGGAGATTGTATCCTTCATAGAGGTATCAGCATTCTCGAGGTGCTGCTGGGGTAGAACATTGCAATAGAGGGGAGCCATGAGGGGAAGGACTGTGTGTAAGCTTGTGTATTTTACTCCCAGAGATTCCTAGGAATAACTGGATGGGACTTCTGGAAGCTGGAGGTCTTATGTCTTGTTGGGGAAGACACTGGGGAAAAGCCTGTATGTTGACAAAGTTTGAGGAAACTTGGATTACATGTAATGAGAATTTTCCAGTGTTTTGCTCGGGGACACTCTCCACGTTCTTTAAGTGGAAATATCCTTGAAATGTAGGAGAATAACTCATCAGGCTGCCATTGTTAGAAATATCCTTTGAAAGCTTGTCATTGCCTTAGCTCGCATTCTCTGCTCATAAGGCAGGATTTTGCTGGGTACTGTGGTATCCTGGAAAGCCCCATTCAGCTTGAAGAGGCCTCTTTGTGTGAAAGGCTGGCTTTTGATCATAGATATTCCTGTTGCATATAAATATGTAAGTGGGCATTCTGAGCTATAAACTGGACTTATGTTTGTTCAGAAGGAGTGAGTTAATTCTTAAGCTCATCTCCACTGCAAAGCTGAGCACCAAAGCTTGCTGCAGGTCACCTTTTGAAGCTCAACCAGAAAGAGTCCTTATTTCTTTTGAGGATGTCAGCTGCTATCCAAGAAGTATACTGTGTTTGAGTAAGAGTTCCTGAAAGACTGTGCTTCCTGACTGGGTGTCCAGAATTCCCTCTGCATTTGAGAGTGAATAGTCAGTAATCTCCAGAGAAGGGTACTCTTGCCTGGAAAATTCCATGGATGGAGGAGCCTGGTGGGCTGCTGTCTTTGGGGTCGCAGAGTTGGACATGACTGAAGCGACTTAGCAGCAGCAGTCAGTAATCTATTACTGAATGGATTGCAGTTGATACACAAAAGTTTGTGTTGTGGTATATAGGAATTAAAAAGCATAATAAGACAACAGTGATGATAAGGCAGCTAACATTGATTGATCACTCACTATTGGTCAGGCATTGAGCTGGATAGTACTTGATAAACTAAGTACTATTGGCATCTCTCTTTTATGGATGTAGGAAAAGAAATAGCTCTTTTCCTGGTATCTCTTCCAAGGTGCTAATGTAGGTTTGTGGCCAGGCCAGGGCTGGTGTCCTGGCTGTTGGGTCTGGCACCTGACTGTATAGGCACTGAGGTGGAATGACTGGGTGGGGGATCAGGGACATGCCAAGAGCTGGGTTTTCTGATCTCTGTCAGTTTCGTGGCTTTAGTCATAGTTTGGTTCTTCTGGCAGCCTTTTCTTTCTTTCTTTTTTTCTGGACAATATAGAAAAGGGAACACATACCTTAAAAGGATTAGAGGATTTTGGAATTAAATCTGAAACTGCTATTGCAGTTAAGAAATGTTTTGAAAGTGTCTTTTTAAAAATCGTAACCAATTATGTGAATATTGCTTTCTATTCAGTAATACGGCATGATGTTTACCCTAAAAACATTTTCTCCATTCTAAATTTCCATATAAAATTGATGCGTCAGAAAAGATACACCACATTATTTTGTTGTTTGCTGTGCTTCCTAGTAAAATGCAGGGTGCTGCTTGGGGTAACCACTTCGCAGGTTGAATACCTTCAATAGACATTGGCTACACTAGAGGTAAAAGATGTCTCATCAGCTTTCAGGAAGTAGGGTGTGAATATGATGGCCTGGGCAAGTCCCAGTGCTCTGCAGAGCTGAGTGGTATTGTGATTCATCAATATCATTATGGTTGCTGTTTTGTTTGCTTCAGAAAATGCAGATATATTTCTTCTTCATTTTTTTTTTTTTGGTTTGAAGGTGAATTAGGTAGCAAAATTCCAGGTCATTCTGTTTTGCAGGACAGGTTAGGAAAGATGTTTGCATGATAGCGTAGACAGGAAGGATACACATGTGAGCAGAAGATGTTATGCAGTGAAGTGTATTTGTGTTGAATATTTCTGCTGTGTCTCTAGCATCATACCAATGGCTTTATGGGACTCTGAAAAATAAACAACCATGGCAGATCAATAAGTACATTAGTAATAAATGTGTCTCCACTAGGTAAGGCCATTCATTGTGCTAGTCCAATCTTGAGTGTTACTTTAAAATATTAGCCTTGTGAAAGCATTCTAGAAATAGTCAATAGAAATGAAGGGTAGCCCAGCATCTTTATATCTATAAATGTGATCTTTCATACTTATGAATATAGACAGACTCTTGGGTAAACATGAAGAATAGAAAACCCATACTGATAACAGTGAAGGCTGCTTTTCAGAAATCAATTTTATTGAGGAAAAATTTGCCTGCAATACAATACATCCATTTTGAGTGTTCAGTTTTAACGAATGTACACACCTATGTAAATACCACCACAATCGAGATTTAAAACATTTCCATCACTGTAAGTTTCCTCTAGCCCCTTTGAAATCTGTCCTCTAGCCCCAGGAGACCTGATCTACTTTCTTTCACTGTAGCTAAATTTGCCATATAAATGAAATAATATGATGTTTAGTCTTTTGTGTCTGGCTTCTTTCTCTTAGCATAATATTGTAAAGATTTCTTTATGTTACTGTGTGTTATCAGTGATACATTATTTTTTATTGCTAATTGCTATTCTGTTGCATGGATATAGCATAATTTGTTTATCCATTCACCTGTTAGTGGACATTTGGGTTATTTCTAGCTTAGAACTATTGTGAATAAAGTTGCCATTAACATTCATGTACAAAGCTGTTATAGACATATCACTTAATTTTGTCAGGTGGTTACTTAGGAGTGAAATTGCTGAGTCATAGATCAGTGGAACAGAGCGGAAAGTCTAGAAGCAGGTCTCTACATGTATGGTCAGTTGTTTTTTAAAAAACAAAAGTGCCAAGGTAACTCCCTGGAAGGGGGCAGACTTTTCAACAAACAGTGCTGGAATAGCCAGATATCTGTATGAAAAAAATGAGCATATCACATACCACATGAAAATAACCTTTAAACGGGTTACATACTTAAACATTAAAGCAAAATGTGAGCTGTAAAGCTTCTAGAAGGAACATAGGAGAAAGTGCTTGTTACCTTGAGGAGGCAAAAATATTTTAGATAGGATACAAAAAACATTTGTCATAGAAGAAAAAAAATGGATGGGATCTTATCAACATTAAAAACTTAGGAAATGGGCAAGAAGTTTGAATAAAAACTTCACAAAAGGACTTATACAGATGGCCAATGAGTGTATGCAAAGGTATTCATTGACAAAGATATTCAGTACTTTAAAGATGAGGCTCCTTTGCTTTGTTTCATCAAGAAACTTTGTTTGTTTCTTTGTTTTGCTTTCCCCCTGTTCCTCTGTATGTAACCAGTTCAGTTCAGTCACTCAGTCGTGCCCGACTCTTTGTGACCCCATGAATCACAGCACGCCAGGCCTCCCTGTCCATCACCAACTCCCGGAGTTCACTCAAACTCACGTCATCAAGTCAGTGATGCCATCCAGCCATCTCATCCTTGGTCGTCCCCTTCTCCTCCTGCCCCCAATCCCTCCTAGCATCAGAGTCTTTTCCAGTGAGTCAACTCTTCGCATGAGATGGCCAAAGTACTGGAGTTTTAGCTTTAGCATCATTCCTTCCAAAGAACACCCAGGACTGATCTCCTTTAGAATGGACTGGTTGGATCTCCTTGCAGTCCAAGTAGTCATCAGGGAAATGCACATTAAAGGCATAATAATATACTGTTTCATATCCATTATACTTGGTAACATTGAAAAGACTGATAGTACCTAGTGCTGGTGAGCATGTATAACACATGGAACTCTTATGCATTGCTGACAAGAGTATGAAATGGTACAGTCACTTTCAAAAACTGTTTGGCAGTTTCTCATACATGTTATTATTGATAGCCTTCTAAATTCTTTCGGTGTGTTATAGGCTCCTGCTGTCACTGTATATGGAGAAGGCAATACTCTAGTACTCTGGAAAATCCCATGCACAGGGGAGCCTGGTAGGCTGCAGTCCATGGGGTCACTACGAGTTGGACACTGAGTGATTTCACTTCCACTTTTCACTTTCATGCATTGGAGAAGGAAGTGGCAACCCACTCCAGTGTTCTTGCCTGGAGAATCCCAGGGATGGGGGAGCCTGGTGGGCTGCCGTCTGTGGGGTCACACAGAGTTGGACACGACTGAAGTGACTTAGCAGCAGCAGCAGCATACTTGATTGTTACCTTAGCAACCCTAAGAAATCACATATTCCTAAATATTTTAAAATCCCAGGTCATCTTGTTAAACTCGCAGAAATCTTAGTAGATAAAAACTATAAACCTACAGATCCAAGAACCTCAATGAAACTTAAGCACAAGAAACATGAAGACTATTTGAAGTCACATCTTAATCAGTTGCTCAAAATAAGTGGTAAACAGAAAATCTTTCACATAGCCAGGAGAAAATATATATCACACACAGAGAAACTAGGGAAAAGGAAAAAAACAAATTTCTTTATTGAAACAATACTAACAGAAGACCAAGAAGCAGTATCTTTAAAGATACTAAAAGAAAAGATTGTCAATTTATAATTCTATACCCAGCAAACATGTCTTTAAAAAAAATAAAGTTGAATTAAAGACTTTTTCAAACAAACAAAAGCTGGGAGAATTCCTCATCAGCAGACCTAAACTACAATAAATGTTAAATAAAATACTTTAGGCAGAAGGAAGACTATAGCAGATGTAAATATGGATCTACCCAAAAATATAAAGAGCTCTGGAAGTAGAAACTACATGGGTTGTCAGAGTCAACATTGTCATATATATTAACTGCTTTCTTTGGAATAATTATCCTGTTGAACATGTGTTTTAATCTTTTAACTCCCACCTATATAGTATGGCTTTCTTTGACATTGCCTTGGGTTAAGTAGAAGAGCAAAAGTAATAACAATATCATCCTGCTCAAAGATAATGATATCAAGACTTAAGAAAATGTATTACTCTCCCTAAAGAGCTATAAAATTGGGGGAAATAAAATAAAACATATAGTGACTGCTGCTGCTGCTGCTAAGTTGCTTCAGTTGTGTCTGACTCTGTGCGACCCCACAGATGGCAGCCCACCAGGCTCCCCCGTCCCTGGGATTCTCCAGGCAAGAACACTCGAGTGGGTTGCCATTTCCTTCTCCAATGCATGAAAGAGAAAAGAGAAAGTGAAGTCGCTCAGTCTGCCTGACTGTTAGCGACCCCATGGACTGCAGCCCACCAGGCTACTCCGTCCATTGGATTTTCCAGGCAAGAGTACTGGGGTGGGGTGCCATTGCCTTCCCCAATCAAGTATGCTAGCCAATGAATTTTCATTCAGTTGAATTAGCAGGGAAATAAGTGGTTATGGTTTAGTAAGTTTCCACCCCCATACCAGAGGTAAGGTGGGCTTGCTGCCAGACTCTAGGCTAAGAAAATGAATTTTCCTAATTAATGAAATTAAAAGAAATATAAATTTTGATTCATCTGGGTAGTTGACTAGTTAAAGATTTCCCATTTGTGGCTTTGTGGCTTGACTCTTGGGGTAGAACTTCTAGGATGTATTGAATGGCTTGTCGGGACTCAGAACTGATTGACTATTTACCGCATGAGGGGAATCCAGGTGATTTAGACTACCCTTTATAGTGGAGGGAGAAGGCAAGACTTAGCTGTCACCTTGATCCCATCCTTGCAAACCCTTCCTACTACCTGTGATGTAAGTCATTCCACCCTAGGCCTGTAAAGGCCACAATTTTCCCCTCAGCTAGTAGCCTTCAACAGCTGCACAAAAACATGTTGGATTTATCCTTTTTCTCTCACAAATTATCTTTCAAAAGTCAGCCAAAGAGGTTACAGTAATGTTGATTCAACTGAAAAGTATCTGTAAACTTGTAATAGTAAAGGACTTCCTTTTATGATTGGAATATCAAAACATTTGGGACCTTGTTTATCTGTCTTGTCTTTTCCCCTAATTCAGGGATTATTCATAAATAACCTATGTATGTATTTATCCTGAAATACTATTTTTTCCCCTTATCTAATTGGAATTTAACCCCCCCCCCAAATGCCTCATATCCTCAAAATAAGACTTAAAAGCATCAGCTTGTATAGTCTCTTTTGATTTATTTATAACTATGCTAGCTCCTAAATCTAAATGCTTCTCTGATCCTATTTGAATGCTCTTTTGTGGATCTAGACCAAATTCAGAATTAAGGATGTCTTTGATTGACCACTCTGACCAGCAAACTTGTAGCATATGAGGCACAAGATGTAATATCCTCCAGTTAGTAAGGTGGCTGGGGTAGGGGAATCCTTGGGATCATATGTGAGTCCTTTTAGCACCAGAATATACAGCACTTGAAGCACTGAACCTTAGGGGTTAAAACATGAGATCTTGGAAAATATTTTCTAACATCTCCCAGGAACACAGAGTGCTTATTGTAGGAATTACTGAAAATGTAAATCTCTGTTGTTTTCTTTTTCTAGTGATGTAATTGATAGCTAGACACATAGTCACATCCCAATTTAATAAAATTTCTCTAGCAATAAATCATGACCAGAAGGGTATTTTTGATGTTTTGCCACCAGCAAGAGAATGTCTTCCATTTAATATAGGGAAATGTAAACAGAGCAAGCATTCCCATTTCTTCAGGTTTTAAAATCATTAATAAAGATGTCTTTACCCTTGAAGGGAAGAGTGGTGAGCAGTCACATTTTTATTATTCTACTGAATAAGTGAATTTACCCGGCACATAAATTAGCAAATGCATTTTCTCCCTGCAGCACATGTTGACATTTTCCTGCAGATGGCTCAGCAGAAGGGAAGGGGGGGACGAGAAAGGTGGTTAGTGACAAAGGACAGGCATGTTTGGTCACTGTCTTTTACCATCCAGGAACACTGGCCTACTTGCCCCTCTCACCTGACCAGGGGATTTGCTGGGCAGGGAAGGGCCTGAGATTTCAAGTACTGTAGTGAAGGACAGAGCATGGATAGGAAGGAAGTCAAATCTGCTTGACTCCCTAGAAATAACTTTTCTATATTAAATTTGTTCATACTGTTATGAGTTGGACAAAGCATTTTCTGTGTTTTCTTTCTATTTGGAATCATTTCTCATAGTTTGTCTAGAGATGATCTTTTCTTGAACCTTTTGTTGGAAAGAAGCTCTTTGATTTGCAGAGTGCTTACATTGAGCTTTCAAAAGAATTGGAGGCAGGATTTGTGGATGACAAGTGGGTGGAGAGAGCATGATCTCTGTAAAAACTGAATGGATGCAGAGATGAGTAAATACAGCCTCTTGTCATCCGTACACCTGTTGGACCCAGCTGATTGATGAACTAGTTGTTTATGGGAACAGGTAGAGGTTCTGTATGATATTTTTGCTATTTCAAGACTGTCAGGGGTAAAGTATTTGAGTATTTGGGACTGAAATTTGTCAGAGGCAGCATATTTCCATATAGGACTGTGAAATCTGGGTGTGGCACAGCTCCCCGCAAAGGTTGTGGTTTCAGAGATGCCAAGAATATAGCTCAGGTCTTGGTTGGAGGGCTATGATTTATGCCTGGGTCGGATGAAGCTTGGTCCAGGAGCTACGAGTGAGTAGGTGTGGCAAAGAAGAACCTTCAGGGAGGCAGGCCAAGATCAGCTGGAGCTACCCAGATGTGTGAATATGAATCCCAACCATCTAACCACTCACCCATTAATTATCAACTTATTAAAAATATGCAGTAGCAAAGTCACTTTTGAAATAAAGGAAGTTAATAAAGTCATGGATTATGGTGTATATGTGTATGTTTTCTTGCTGGCGTGAGTGGGTAGTTTTCTACACACAAAAGAGAATCAGTGTTTGTGTGTATATGTATATATATATATATTTTTTGAGATTTAATGTTTAGAATGAAGAGTGTTCCTGGGAGAAAAACCTGGGGATAGACTGAGTGCTTGCACTCATCCATGGGAAGCAGTACAGTTCTGTATTCAGCAAACTGTCTGGGAGAATTCTGAACTCATGGTCTCAGTTACAATATAAGGTCATAGTAGATACCTGTCCCATAAAGGTTTAAATGAGATGATGATGCCTGTAAGTATCTTGATACAGCACCCCAAACAGTGAACTCTTAAGAATTTATAAGAATAGGATATGACTAAACACATTGTGTTCAAAAGTACCGTGTTTTCCACTTAATGTTAGATTTTGGTCAACTTTCTATGCTAGAATGCAGAGGTCTAATCAAAGTATGCTTAGAGTCTCTTGTTTTCCAGTTTCTTTTGAGATTTAGGTCTCCTGCACTTGTCTCCCTCACAAGCCTCTTGCTTGAGGCCTTTGAAAAGGCAGCACACACCTCCTGCCTTGGGCCTGCGCCAAGGTGGAAACTCCACGGATGTTCCCAGGCTTCCTCTGATGTGGGGAACTGGGGAAGAGTCTGTCCTCTTCCTGTGCCTGGGCGGGGATCTCAGTGTTACAGAATCCTTGAGAGCCTCTTGTCCTGAGTTGTTCTTTCTCCTTCATGGCTGCATTAGTCGTGCAAATCTCTTTCTTATGAATGTGAGGACTGGAGAGAGCAGTGGAAGCTCCCACTCAACACTTATTTCTGTTTTTGTGTCTAAATAGACTTTTTTCCCTGGAGAGGCTAGAATGATGGGATGAAGTGAGAGTTGGGTATTCTGGGGATGGTCATGATCATATTGTGTTGGTTTGACCCATTGCAGTTCACACTGCTTTCCTTTGATGCTTGGAGCTTCACCTACCCTGGTGAGGCCATCAGGGTCTGGTTGTGGTTCACCCTATTTTATGGATGATGAAGGGAGGCTTGGGAGGGAAGGCAAGTTATCCAAAACCACACGGCTGGCAAGTGGCAGAGTGTGTGCAAGTCCGGGCCTCCTTGCTCTGAGTCCAGGGTTCGTTCCAGAACTGCATGTTAGTTACCAGCTGTCTTCGTTGTTCTTGAAATCCTCCAGGACTCTGGGTTGTTCAGAGTAGAGTCCAGACTCTCAAGGAGCCGGGCAAGGCCCTGGGTGATTTGGCACCACCTCTCTTTCTGCTTCTCACAGGCTTGCTTCAGCTGTGTGAATGAGCTCCGTCCTGCCTCCTGCCCCGGGAGCATGCTCATCTCTCTGCTCTGCCCTGTTTCTGTGGATGCTTTTGACCCATCCTTCAAGCCCTGGCTCAGAGTCCTCTTGGTCTGGGACCATGTGTGTGCTCAGTCACTCAGTCATGTCTAACTCTTTGCACCCTTGTGGACTGCAGCCTGCCGGTCCAACTGTCCATGGGATTTCCCAGGCAAGAATACTGGAGTAGGTTGCCATTTCCTGCTCCAGGGGATCTTCCCGACCTAAGGATTAAACCCATGTCTCCTGCATTGGAAGACAGATTCTTTTACCACTAGAGACACCTGGGAAGCCCAGGAAAGAGATGCTTTGGCATGGGATATCCAAGATGGGCAGCATGAGTTAGGACCATCTTCTGGGTGTCTTTGTGAATAGCCAATGCTAACTAAACTGCCATATCCTTTGAACAGCAAATTAAACTTGAAGCCTTGGCTAAATCTCAGTCTGGGTTAAATAGGCCTCTCAGCTGCTTGTGCAGCACCCTGTTGTGTGTGTTGGTGTGTGTCCCCAGCTGTGTAACTGAGCAGGACCCTGTGGGGCCTTCCTGGGATAGACCCCTCCTCCATGTCCTCTGCTGTAGCTCCTCTCTGAAGTACCCAGATAACAGTATCTGATGCACATTTTCCAAGTTGTCTTACAGATACTAAAACCCCCACCAAATGGAAGAAATGAACTGCTTGGTGGCCATGAGCACATAGCCCTCAGGCCTACTGGCCTCTGAAGATTGATGATGTTCAATTAACCACCCTGTTATCTCACCATCAGTCAGAGAATTATGCACAAGCTGATCACAGACCCTGGATGCTGGTCCCTCACCTGGCCTTAAAAAATGCTTTGCTGATAGCCTTTGGGGAGTTTAGGGCTTCTGAGGCATGCGCTGCCCATTCTCCTTGCAGAGTCTTATGATAGAGCTTTCTTTGCTCCAAACTCGGACGTTTTGGTTTGCTTGGCCTCATTGTGCATTTGGCACGTGGACTTGTGTTCAGTCACAGTTGGACCTTGATGGCAGGGACCTTGCTGTTCTCCCCTGAATCCTTAGTATCCCCAGCACTGTGCTTGGTCTATAAGAAGGGGCCAGGTAAGGACCTTCATGTTGGAATCCATGCTGCCACTGGTACCAGGAACAAGGGAATTTGTGACTTGACTGTGGATTTTGGTCAAAACAAGATGCTAGGAAGCATCCTTCTGTGGCTTCTGAACTTGGTGGGATCATCTGGGGGTCTGGTGTCCTCAGGCAGCTTTTCTGCCTCTCCCACCCTGTGCACCCTTTCTCTCTCCCTCCTCCAGTCACGTACCTCTCCATTCTGGCCTCTGAGGAGAGAAGAGCGCCTTTCTTTGTGCCGGGCATGTCTCTGATTGTACCCCTCAGAGTGCTGACCCACACACGCCCCTCCTAACTAGAGCTCATGCTAAGGGCCGTGGATAGCAAAGGCAGTGCCCACTGTGCATGCCGGCTCTCTGGAATGTGCCCTAGGCTGTGTGGGGCTCAGTCTCTAATACTTGTTGGCTCCATTAAAAAAAGAAAAAAGCCGAGATGTTTTTGTAGGCAGTTATCCAATGAGCACAAAGCAGAACTTGTCTGGAATAATGAAACTAATAACAGAGCCCAGTGGCGATGATCCATGCAGCCCCTGAGACGGTTATCGAAAAGCAGCCTTCACCCTGCCTCCTGCAGCCAGCCTGCTTACAACATCTGAAAAAGGCCTGGTTGTCATGATAAACCTTCATGGCCATCAGTTCCCAAGGGCTGGTACCCCTTAACATCTTGATAAGTTCTTAAAATTAATTATCATCAGGAACAAGTGAAATGATACCTCGGAATGATCTTTTTAAACACTAACAGGCACAATGGTGGAGTTCCCAGATAAGAGGAAATATATCAGCTGGAAGATGTTGTAATAAACCAGCCCAGCACCTTGATTAAGTGCCTGTGAACACTGAATATCAGGGGCATGATAATCAGGGTATAAAATGGGAAGAAAAGGTAGCTATGTACTGATGTGATGATTTGAGGTGTGGTGGTGCCAAGGGAGGCAATGAAGGTTCCAGGGGATAGCAAGCAGCTCACAAGGGTCCATTGTAAGACCATCCTGATCTGATTCAGCTTGGCATCTCTTCCCCTAATCCCCTGGCCTGAAATGCTGAACTGGGCTAAACTGTGTTTTCATTCAGCCATTAGTTCCCCAAGGGCCAGGCAACTCTTAGTGAGTCTAGAACTTAGCAGATGTTAAACCACTGAGTGAATGGGGTTTAGTTCAGTTCAGTCGCTCAGTTGTGTCCAGCTCTTTGCAACCCCATGGACTGCAGCAGGCCAGGCTTCCCTGTCCATCACCAACTCCCGGAGCTTGCTCAAACTCCTGTCCATCGAGGCAGTGATGCCATTCAACCATCTCATCCTCTGTCATCCCCTTTTTCTCCTTCCTTCAATCTTACACAGCATCATGGTTTTTTCCAGTAAGTCAGCTCTTTGCATCAGGTGGCCACAGTATTGAAGTTTCAGCTTTGGCATCAGTCTTTCCAATGAATATTCAGGACTGATTTCCTTTAGGATTGACTGGTTTGATCTCCTTACAGTCCAAGGGACTCTCAACACCTTCAGCAGTCTTCTCCAGCACCACAGTTCAAAAGCATCAATTCTTCAGTGCTCAACTTTCTTTATAGTCCAGCTCTCTCATCCATACATGTTTGTATGAATGTATGGATATGAATGGGGTACTTGCATGTACAAACTTCTAAGCCAACAGAGAGACAGAGGAATATAAAAAAGTAGAACAAAACTAATGTTACCAACCCAGTGACTGCTAACATCAGGCTGCTGCTCTGTGCCTCTTATCCATGTAGTTATTTATTGTGTGCTGAGTGTTTTGTGTGCATCAGCCTGGTCCTCACAATGACCCTGTGTGGTGAGTGCTATTATGCCATTTTAAAGAAAGGAAAACAGAGCCTCACACAGTGAGGACACAGCAGATTTGGGATCTGAGGCCAGCTGTGCTCTGAGTCACTTGGACAGACCACCTTGCCTGATGTCCTCTGGCCTTCAGTTCGGTCCCATGAAGGTTTGGGAGCCTCATGCCAGTGTATTTAGTACAGCCTGCCTCTTGCCCTGTACACTGTTTGTGGATCTAGATTTCCCTGAGCTCATGCTTTTGTTCAGCCCTTCTCCTCAGGTGTCCTATGAAGGGGATGACAAATAGGACTTGAACTCACCCTCACCCTCTTGGTGTTTCAACAGTATCGCCTCCTTCCAGACTTTGAGTGAAGAAAGGGAACTCCTCTTGAAAGAAGGGGAGGTGGTTGGACCATGTCTGGTGTTTCCTGGATGGGGTTGGGGAGACTTATCGTGACACCTTGGGGGTCTGAAGGTGTTGTGGGTCCCCTCAGACTTGGAGGTACCTGCTCAGGGGTCTAGTGGATTGTGTTATGAGGTACATCTTTGAGGAAGGGTTTGAGGAGGAGATAGGATTGACCTTGCTTGAACATAAGCTGTGTGTCAGGCACAGTGGTGGGCCCTATCCACCCATCTATCTACTCACCACCCAGGGAGGAGGGTGGATTTATCCTCCCATTTTACAGTTGAGGACGCTGAGGCTCAGAGAGTCTAGGAAGCATGGCCAAGGCCACACAGCTAGTGGAGTAGAGATGGAATGTCCCCCCGTCTGTTTCATGCTAGGATTCATGTTTTATTTCCTTGACATCTTGTTCTGTTTTCCAGCGGAATCAGTCCTTGGTGTGTTTACCTGGTGTCCTTTACCATGATGTAAAGTCAGAGAATGTGTGAGCCACAAGTGACCTTAGAAGTCACGCAGTCTGAAAAATAAAGTAAATCGGGTCCAGAGAGTGTCTTCCTTACATGTTGGCCATAGCTGGGAGCTCAAAGCCTTTCCCCTCTTCCTTTTCTTACTTTTTTCCAAAGGTAGGTTGGAGTTAAATATAAATTTTTTATTGTTGAGGAGGAGGGCAAGGAGTGATGTATTTCAAAGTCAAGAACACTTAGGAGTTATTGGTTTCCAGAGGTGGGGCTTATAAGGTGATGTTGGTCCCAGCAAAGGGGCGTGGTTTCTCTTCTTGGACATCAGTGGACTTCAGACATGGTTGACATGTCCTCAGTGGGCCTGGACAGAATTTAGGTATCCCTGGGTCACTGTCTAATGGGACCAGTGCATCATTCCCTAATGTGATCACCACTTCCCCTTGTCAGCTGCAGCACCTAACATATGCCTGTGAGAGCCCTGGGGGGCCTGGGTCCCAGGCAGGTATAATTTTTGCTGTAACATCCTGCCCTCTGGGTTAAGCCTGTCACTTCTGCCCTTTCTCTGGCTCCTGTCTCTTCCTAAATTTTTCCTCAATTGTGAAATGTAGCTTAAAGCACAAAAGCACAGTGTTGTCACCTTGCCCTAGAGAAAAAAAGATCAATGACTCTGAAAGGCCCATTCTCCTTGGACAAGAGCTGGCTTAAAGTGACAGCCATGGAGTTGAAGTCCAGATCTTATATCTCTTTTCCCAGACCATGAAATTATGCTCTACACCAGTACATATTTCACTGATATAATTAAGCTGTTAGTGCTCCTTGAGTTTATTTCAACCCTATTTCAGCAGCATCTCAAGATGCTGTTAACGTTTCACAGTGGTTAAGGGTGAGACCTCAGTTCAGGACCCAGCTCTGCCACTTACTAGCTTTTTGGCCTCGGGAAAATTACTTTTCCCCATGAGCTTCTGTTTCCTCCATGTAAAATTGATATAACAGCAAAAGCTAATGGTAGCTAACATTCATACTTAGGCTATCGAAGCACCTACTTGAATAATTCATTTAATCCTTATAACAACCCAACATGGCAAGTACTGTAATTATTTCCATTTTACAGAGGTGAATACTAAGGCACAGTTTAATCATTGGCCCAGAGTCACTTAGCTAGAAAGTATCAATAGAAGATCTGGGATATGAAACCAGAGCCTGTGTTCTTAGCACCTAACTAAACCTCCTTTGGAGACATCAGTGGAAAATGTGATCTCTGCCTTAATCACAGTGGCTGTCTAGTGTTCCGCGCCCTTCCTGAGTCTGCCTTTGATTCTGAAGAGTTTTCCTCTTGGAAGCCTTCTAAGTAGAAGGGCAGAGGCTTTGAATCCAAATGTGCTTTCTGCTGATGGCGACAGTCCCTTGGCACCTGATGCTCAAGATGGATTGCGTGCTCAGCCAGGAGGCACTGACACAGTAGAGCTGTCTGGAAATTGGTGGCCTGTTGTGGCTCCCAGTCATATCAGCTGCCTTCAGGAGGGTGGGCAGGCGTCCACTCCCGCTGGCCTGGCTGCTCCTGGTGGAATCTGACATGCTTGTCAATCCCAGATTTAATACCTTCCTGCAGATGTCTTTAGCACCCATGGCAGCTGGCACAGGCACGGAGCACCAGGACTGATGCCACTTCTGTGTCTCTAAGAGTGCCTGCCCTGGGAAGAGGCTGTGTTTATGAGGACGCCTGGCCTGGGGCTGCGGGTTCCTATCTGTGGAGAGTTGCTGGGCACATCCAGTGGGTAAACTGCACCTCCTCATTTTGCCTCTTGGAACTGTGGACGTCTTCTCAGGAGGAGTGGGGCAGGAGCCTGGAGGGTAACAGCTTACCTGGGTTACTGACTTTCAGGAATGATGGGGTCAGGATCCTGCCCGGCCACAGGAGCGCCTGTTTTCTCTCTCCTCTCGGTGGGGCCAGGTTGGGAAACACAGAGCTGGGGCCTGGCTCTTGCAGGAAACCTGTGGGTGACTTGATTTACCTGATCTGTGCTCCCGGAGGCGTGGTGAGGCTGCATGGTTGATCCACAGCACAGCTGTGGGTTCCTTGCTTTTCTAACTATGAGTAAAGACGTGTCCTCTCAAATTAGGAATTTTACTGTATTTGGCTAAACTGGGAAAGGAATTAGCCAGACTCGTGTCTTTTCTTGGCCTCTGCAGTGCGGGCCTTGTCTGCTGGCTTGTTCCTTGTGGCCCTTTCCCTGGGTTGTTGGGGGAAATCTGGCTCCCCTCCCGGGTGGGGGCAACAGGAGGAGCCCCTTTAGTCCCAGTGGGGATCAGGGCAGCTCCTTGGCTTGTTCCTGGTGAGAAGGATGGGATGGGGGGCAGGGGGAGGTGGCACTTGTCCCTGCTTGGCCCTTGGGAAGACTGTCCTTTGTGCCTGGAGGGCAGGGCATGTGATGACAGTTGCCATCTGTCTGTCTGCCTTCTGCCTCCCTCCCCTGGCCCTTCTACAAAGCACACCTCAGGCTTCTCTCCTCTTTCAGAGATGTGATGACTTGTAGTTCAGCTGATTTATGGGACTAAAATAAGCTCATTATGTGCATTGTCAGTAATTATATGAATTGATGAGGGGATTTCCCTCTTCCTTCCCATGGATGCTTGTAGAATCATTGCAAGTTGATTTTGCATTCTTGACCTGACAGCGATGGATTTTAGACATTAGCGTCTTTCAGTTCAGGATAACTTCTGAGCTCTGCATCCAACGCTTTGTAAGAAACTTGTCTTAGATGAGATTTCTGATGATGTGTTCTAGCATCGCACGTGACAGAGGCTCCTTGCATCTTTGGTAAGACTGTGATGTGTTTATTTTTCTAATTATCAAATATTTATTAAGAGTATTACCTCAAAGCACTTAGCCTTCTGGTTCCTTTTGTCAGTGCTTGCTGTGTTTACAGCCAGGTTCAAAGTGACTGATGGAGGTATTCTTGAAGATAAAAGCCGTGAGCACCTGGAAATGTAACTGTGTGGCGCGTGCTCATGTGGTGTAACTCCTCAGCTGTTATTTGGCCAGTTTTTCAATGACTGTCTAAACTGCTTCTGTCGGTGCACCAGAGGTGACAAACCGATGGGTTACACCCACCTCTCAGATGTGCTTCTTTTGGACAGTGTATTAAAAAAGTTTTTTGAATCAGATATTAACATTAAAAAATTAGAAGATGCCATCCAAAACCCTATGTATCTGGATTTCCTGTTTCTCTTGGAAAATCCTCGGACATGGCCTCAGGGGCCTGTGGTCCATTAAGGAGATAGCTGGCTAGTGGACAGTGGCTGCCCCTTCCAATAGGGCATGTGCACCTTCTCTGTCCACTCACTCCTGTTTCCACCTGATGTGCTTTGCTTAATTCATCGGTTTGGCCCCACTTGGCATTTGAGTTTGTGACCCTACAGCCACAGCGAGTGGAGGTATTTATGCCCAGTGATTGACTGCCCGTCCGCTCTTGTTGCTCCTGTCCTGGCTTGAGCTGACGTCTTGTCTCTGGGCTACTGCAGACACCTTCCCACAGTCCTTCCTGCCTCCTTTTCCTTTTCATCCTCGCTGCTCCCTCGGCACTGCTCAGCTCCAAAGTCAGACTGGTCCTTTCAAAACATAGCAGATCATTTCAGCCCTTTGCTCACAGTGTTGCAATCACTCCTCATTTGTCTCAGAAGAAAAGCCACAGAGCTTACCATCCTACAGGCCCATCATGACCTGGCCTGCTGGCCTCTCTGAGCTGGTCTCCTCCTCTCTCCCTCACTTATTCTGTTCCAGCTGTACTGACCTCCTTGTCCCCTGAGTGTGCCAGATCTCAGGGCCTTTGCTCAATCTCCGTGAAAACTATTTTCCTAGCTCTTGGCTACTTCCATCACTTTCTGTAAATCTTGGCTCCGATCTCACCTTATTAGCAAGACCTCCGTTTACCACATTATTTATTATTGCACTCACCCTTGCTCACCTTCTGTATTTGCTCACCACTTACCTGGCTCCATATTTTTCTATAGTACTTATTCCATTTAAACACAATAGATGTTTTCTCTAACACATTTTTTATTTGCCTCCCCTCTCTGCTGAAATGTGTATTCTGCAGTGACAAGGGTCTTTGTTTTGTTCACCGTTTTATCCCAAGCATCTAGAACAATGCCTGGCACACAACAAATAGTAACCAGTTCCTGTTGTTGGATGTTGCTGAAATGTTGGCGTGTTTGCCTTGAGCTCTGAGGTGCTTGAAACTAAGAATGGTGGAAATGAGGAGGTTTTCCCATCTTGGTGAGTGCCACCCGGAGGGGAGCTCACCAGAGGAAGTGGCAGCCTGGGTGCAATGGGGCCTGAGATGGGAGGGCCAGGATTCCAGGACTTTCCCATGATCTTGTTTCCTCCGTGGACTTCTCCCTCGGTCTTGTTACTTTTTCTCTTCCTCTGTATCTGACGATGAAGGTGGTAGCATCCTTATTCAACATAGCAAAGAGGAAGTGGGGAAAGAAAGGGGACGGGACACATGTAGGTGGCTCCAGTTCTGAGTTTATACAGCTCTGTCACTGTTTACACATTTCTGGGCTTCAGTATCAGCAGCCATAAAATGACTCAGACCCTCTCTGAGGATATCAGACCCTCTCTGAGGATATCTCAGCTCTTTATTGCTGTAGATCAATAGTTCTGACAAGATCTTGGTCCACACTGAATGTATTTCTCACTTTGAGGGAGAATCTCCAGGTAAAATCATTGGGCCTCTCACCTGCACTGTACTGTTCCAAATTGTTTCCTGAATCTGAATCTGTATTATTTAAAATGCAATTTTTCTCATTTGTTGTATTTCTATTAGCAGTTTCTCTTGGAATCAGACACTTTTTTCCTTCTTGCTGAAATACAATGCGATTCCCAAGTTCTGCCTTACTCAGTGTGGTTTCGTGCCATCTCTTCTGGGGACATGCTGAGTTCTTACCCCCTCTGGCTGCTTTTGGGAGCCTAGCGTTCACACTGTGGTGTCTAATAGAAGTGTGTGGCTTTGCACCTCCATCCCTACTTACTAATAGAAAATTAATTAGTCATATATGGAAATAATATGGGCCAACCATCACCTCGGCCAAGTGGCATAAAACACACCTCATCCCCACTCCAGATGGCTGTCAATAAAAAGCGGCGTTTAAAAACGCTGACTAAATTCAAACCTGCAGAGTGCTTTCTTCCTTAACTTCATTTTGGGGGGCGATGTTTGGGTCTGTTTTGTTATAATGCCTGTAAGCAGATTAATCTCACAAGAACTAGAATATGTTTTCCTAAAAGCTTTTCCAAGAGAAACCAAACAGCTTCTCCTGAAACAAATGCAAACCCCCTTCAACTCAGGGGAACTGAGATAAATGGGTCTATTTTCTCGTAGACACAACAGCATGGCACTTGTAACCTGTCTTCCCGAGTTTTTCTGTGCTGGCCTCAAGGTGAAATCTTCATGAACAGATGGGGCTCCTCAGAGCTCCTGGGGTAGGAGATAGAAATGCTTCTGAGATAACACTAAAAAATGTGCTTCCTCATAGTGCCCCTTTCTTCCCAGACAAACCTGAAGCTCAAACCTTAAGATCTCAGAGGGTTAGAAGCCATTCTTGTGTGGCCTTGGGCAAGTCATATAACCTCTAAACCTCCGTTTCCCAGACAGGAATGTTAATAGCACCTGCTGCAGGATCATTCTGGTGATTAAATAAGATGATGGAGGTGGAGCCAGTACATGGCTAGCACAGGATAAATGTTGCCTTTGTTAGCTATCATTTTACCAACTTTCCCCCTGCCCCTTGGGTTAGCCTGTTTCTTATCTGTTAGAACAATGAGAAGACATAAACTCCTCCAGCACTGCTGCTTTCTCTCCAGCTGTAATGTTTCCACGAGTGGGACTGGCACACACCTCCCCTGGTGACTGGGTCTTCTAGAACCACTGGGGATGGCCTCTGGTTCCCGGCCCCTGGTTCTGTGTTGGGTGTGGTGCAAGGGTGCTCTGCAGCCTCGGTGGGAGATGGATCTCCTCTTCTCTTTGCCACACACCCACCCACTGACTCTTCCCAGCAAAGACAGCACACTAGGGGATGGGTGGGCTGGCGTCTCCAGCAGGGCTTCCTTGGTTGAGTCTGTAAGCAGCTGTGCAAGGATCTCCCTCTGGGAAGAGGGAACACCCCTGATTTATCTGGAACTGGACTTCCTTCTCTTTGATCCACTCCTTTCCTCCCTCTTTGCCAGCTGTTCTTGGGAGCATCTGAGCTTGTGTGTTTGCCCACATAGCACCCAGCTCCTTGGCTGGGAGTGGAGCCTGTCTTCTCAAGGGCCCTCTGAAATTGTGAGTGCTGTGCTGAGGGTTCCTGGCCACCGCAGTGCTCACCCCCTGCACTCTCTGTGAAACTCAGTATGGTAAAAGCTCTTCCTCTTGACTCCTCCAGGTAGGAGTAATGGGTTCTAACTCAAAGGCCTTCCTTCCTAGGAAATGCAGTGCATCTTTCAGATTGGCTATTTTGGCTGGATGGGATGGACAAGGCAGGACCAAGCATCTCTTGGGCACGGGTGGGGGTCAACCCTCCATGTAGTTTCCTTGCAGACCTCAATGGTCCCTTTGTCCATTTGAGAATCCTGTCATGCAGAGCTGGCTTGAGTGTTTGCTCAGTGGAAGCTCCAGTAGTAATGAGGCTCTTTCCCTTAGTCATTTGCCTGTATTGTGGGAACATGCAGGCTGCCTGGGATTACCGTAGGCTCCTGGGTACAGTCTCTGCTCCTGGGGACAGGCACTGAAGATTGGCCTACACTGGGGCTGCGTGAGGATTGGTCCTCTTCCACCCTGTGACCAGTAGATAGTCTGAGCTGGCCAGAAGCTGCCAGGTACATGGCCACAGCTTGTGACACACAATTGCCAACAGAGAGGTGAGAAGACCAGGCCCACCTTACAGCCCATGTGTGGAAACAAGACCTTTGCAGATGAGCCAGCTTATCTGTAGTTTCCTGGGTAAGATTTGCTCCAGGCCAGACAATTCTGACAGGTTGGAAAGTTATTCTGTTGCTTTCCAGGGAAAATTGGCCTCAGAGATAGTGGGATCAGAAGAAAAGTTAGGTGGACTTTCCCAGAGTTAGCAAGTATTGTAATCTCTTTATTCCTTATTAAAAAATATATATTTAATATAAATTTATTTATATTAATTGGAGGCTAATTACTTTACAATATTGTATTGGTTTTGCCATACATCAACATGAATCCACCACGGGTGTACATGTGTTCCCCATCCTGAACCTCCCTCCCCGTACCATCCCTCTGGGTCATCCCGGTGCACCAGCCCCAAGCATCCTGTATCATGCATCAAACCTGGACTGGTGATTTGTTTCATATATTTTTATAATAGCATATTGATTTGAAAAATGCAGTTTGAAAAAGTTGACTTGTAACCCCTACACAAAGCTTTCCTCTGTTGTTGGCAGGATCTTCCCTCTCCAGTGCAAATGATCTGGTCTTCACCCTAGACCACAGCCGGCTGGGAGCTCTCTATTGGCGGTGGGCTTCTGCACAGAATCATTTGTCAATGCTGACAACAGAGGCACAGTTTTTTTTTTCTTTTTTAATGTTTAAAGAGGCAGTATTGCCCAGCAGTGAAGAACCTGGGTTCTGGATACTTGCTGGTAGGTTTGCTAGAATTAAAAGAGCTCTTGGTTTCCACATACAATACCTAACTCTCAGTAACTCTTAGTTATCATGGTTACATTATGCAATCTTTCCTTGACATCCTCACCCCTGGTTTATTTTGAGCAGTTTCTGGCATCACTTTCAGCATTCTATGTGGGCTGTTGTGCTCAGAAAAATAGAACTTTTAGGGAAAATAAGCAGTTTACTGAAATATTGATGGTAAGTGCACATCTCCCAGCGCACAAGCATCTTCTCCCTACCTCCTGTTGTGTGCCCTTTGGTTTCACTGGTACACAGATGGCCCTCCCCCACCCATTCATTTGGCTGAAACCTCTGTTCGTCTTAGGTTTCCCCAGCTGTCTGCAGAGTCAGGTAGTTGGGGGAGCCACATGGTTTGGTGCGTGGTGTACCCACCAGGTTGGTCTCTCGGTTCTGTCCGCAGTCTCCAGGTTATCGCAGGTTGGTACATTTGGAAGCCATCATTATGTGCTTTTAATGCTGCTTGTTCATTTTTCAAGAATAAACAGGTGCTGTAGTATTAGATTTTATTGATCACTTAACCAGTAAGAAATTATGGAAATATTATCCATAAAATCACCATGAAACCCTGTTAATCTGCCAAATTTCCAAACCAGAGAATCAATTAGATTTGTGGAGTATTTGTTTAGCTTCAATCTCCTGGTGACTCCTGCTTTATTTACTCTTATAATTTCCCCAAAGATTTGTTTCTGTCTTCCTGAGAGAAGGGTGTGTTCTGCATATCCTATGAGAAGCTACTAGAGGGGATAGGGGCACAGAAATGAATTAAGCAAATATTTCAGATTTGTTACTGTATTTTCATGAGCCATATAAGTTAATGATCCAAGGACAGAGACATTGCTTTATGCCAGACACAATCATGCTGAGTTCTGCTTTTCCTGGGGGAGCTGGGGATGGATGGCAGTTCAGGTTTCTCTGGCCTGTCTCCTGGGGTGATGGGGACCTGCCTTGTGCTTCTTGAGCTGAACACTTGGTCTCCAGGCACCAATTATTTCAAACGCACGAGTTATTGTCATGGTGTTACCTTGTTGCAACCCATCAGCTAATGAAGCTGCCTCACCGAGGTTTGCACATACCCAGAAACTGTAGGCAGGTCTCACTGAAAGCCTCATAGGTAGCAGAACAGGTCCCAGTGTCAGTGAAAGAAGCAGTCCCCTACACCCTGTGAGCTGGTGGGGAAAGGGCATCCTGGGCAGGCTCCCTGGGCTACCAAAGGTTGACCTTCCCACTGCCATTTCATAGTTCATCCTTCTTCTTTTAGGCCTTGAGGATTCTCCTTTCTTTTGGAAATTCTCATTAAATATTGACTGGCTAAATATTTATGGAGCTATTACTGTGTGTCAGGTGTGGTACTGGCTTCTGTGGGCTGGAGGGTGGATGTATCCAAAAATGCTTCTCAGTCCCAGGCAGGATAAACCCAAGGACGAACACACTGAGACACATAGTAATCAAACTGACAAAATTTACAGACAAAGATAAAATATTAAAAGCAACAAGGGAAAACAACAAATAATATACAAGGGAACTCCAGCAAGGTTATCAGCTGATTTCTCAATGGAAACTCTACAAGCCAGAAGGGAATGGCAGGATGTATTTAAAGTGATAGAAGAACCTACAACTAAGAATTCTCTATACAGCAAGACCCTCATTCAGACTTGATGGAGAAATGAAAAGCTTTCCAGATAAGTAGAAGTTAAGAGAATTCAGCACCACCAAACCAGTTTTACAACAAACGCACTTCTCTAAGCAGGAAACATGAGAGAAGGAAAAGACCTACACAAAATAAACCCAAAATAATTAAGAAAATGGTGATAGGAGCATACATATCAATGATTACCTCACCTTAGATTAAGTGGGTTAAATGTACAAACCAAAAGATAAAGACTGGCTGGGCAGATGAAAACATATGCATGTATGTACTTCCATTTACCACATCACTCTACTTAACCCCCAAATTGTATGTAATTATTTTATATTGTTAGGTTAATCATGTTTCCATTATGGCTTACAATTATAAGGATCTTTTATTTTTTCATCTGGCTATTGATTGTGAAAACTGATAAACGTCTTCTATTATTGAAAAAAAAAAAAACAATAACAAAACCAAAAAATGCTTCCTAGAGGAGGTGATGCCTGAGCTGTCTTGAAGAATATGTAAGAGGCAGGTGAAATGACTCATGCTGATTCTCTCAGTTGGACCCCTTACAGCTGTGAGCAGTAAGGCACTAATGTTACTTCCACTTGGAGGAGGAACTGACTCTCAGAGAAGGTGAGTGACTTGCTGGAGGTCAACAGTTGGTACCTGAACTTGGAAGCCTCTCTCCAGAGTCCTGTGTAAGCTGGGGAAGATAAGACTTCAAAAGGCTGTGTTTAGAATATGTATGTGGGCTTGGACAAGAGTTTGAGAAGGACTAAATTAATGGGTGGTTTGATCTGTGTGTAGAGATGAAACTATTGTGTTTCTGTACTTGACCACCTAAGTCTTACATAGCAGTGATAGGAGCACATTAAAGGATCTGGTCCATGGGACTTCCCTGGTGGTCTAGTGGTTCCACTTCAGGGGCATGGGTTTGATCCCTGGTTGTGGAACTGAGATTCTGGCAAAAAAAAAAAAAAAAAAAAGGTCTGGTCTTTTGGCCAGGAAAAGAGGATCCAGAAGTAGTGATGACTTAGCGAGGATGACTAAGGAAAAAATAAGAATGACTAAGGGAAAGAAACAAAGGATTAAATAACTATTTTGTGTTTTGATGAATTAATGTGTTCAATCTATAAATATTTATTGAATACTTAATAGGCACAAAGCATTGTCCTGAATTTAGTGACAGGTATATAATATGTGACATTCTACTTGTCTCGATAAGTTTTTCATCTCTGAGCTAAGATTAATTCACTCTTTCAATGAATCAATCACTCATTCATTCATAGATTCACTTTTTAGCTTTACTGAGGGTTTATAATGCACTGGACATGTGACCCTAGACATTAGGATTGTAAAGATGAGGGGACGCTCTGAAACTAAGAGTCATGAGGGACTTCCCTGGCAGTCTAGTGGTTAAGACTCTGTGGTTCCACTGCAGGAGGCATGGGTTTGACAAGTCATGGAACTGGGATCCTGCAGGCCATGCAGTGCAGCCAAAAAAAAAAAAAAAGAGTGGGGGAGAGAGTCATGAAAATACATTGTAAGAGTGTTCAAGAAGAAAGTATTTAAGTGAGCATAGGGAAGTGTAGAAAGGCTTCACAGAGAAGATAATATAAATGAGATGGGTCTTAAAAGATGAGTAAGACTTTGATAAGGGGCTTCCCTGGTGGTTCAGCGATAAAGAATCTGCCTGCAATGCAGGAGATATGGGTTCAATCCCTGGGTCAGGAAGATCCCCTGGAGAAGGAAATGGCAACCCACTCCAGTGTTCTTGCCGGGAGAATCCTGTGGACAGGGGAGCCTGGTGGGATTGCAGCCCATGGGATTGCGAAGAGTCGGGCATGACTCAGCCACTAAGCAACAACTTCAGAGTCCACATGCTCAGTCATCGTAACGTCACAGTGGACAGACAGGCAAGATCCACCATCTGATTCCATGTTGGCAGAGAAAATAAGGAGACATTTGTGATGAGTGAGAGGACAATGAATAAACCTCACAGCCTTCAGAGCTGTCATAGAGGAGGGCAGTTTGAGATGGTAAAGATGGCTTGATCCCCATCCTTGGGAACTTATGATCTAGTTTGAAAGATAGAGCTGAGAAAGCCTCTGTTGCTCACTTTGCTGGGTCACCTTGGGCAACTTGCTCACCATCTCTGGGCCTATTTCCTCCTCCTGTCAAATGAAAGTAATACTGTAAGTTTAAGTGGATATTGATGGATATGAACATGGTTTGAAAAGCTCAAAGTTTAAAAGTATAAGGCTCTTTGCCGAGCACATTTTTAATGTAATACTTTCTTATTCTGTGGAGTAGAAGGGAGTAATTCACCATTGAGATGCCCTCTAGTATGGCAATACATTGGTTCAGCCACATTTTCAAGTCAGATGACCCAATTCATACTCCTGGGATTATAAGTCTGTTACTTTGGACATCTGCATTATCCACTGTGTTTCTTTCCTCTTTTTTTTTTTTTTTTTTCAGTTAAAAGTATTTATCAAAGTAACACATGTGCATAATTTAAAAATAGTACAATAAGTCTTATAAAGAAAAAGATCAGCTTCCCCTTTCTTCTCTATCTCCTATACTCATCCAAGAGGTGATTACTTTCTACTCTCTTAATGGTTTCTTTTGATGTTTACCTGCATATTGACAAAAATTAAGTTTTTACCACTATTTTCAAATATATCAATTTCACATTATTTCTAGACTTCTGTAATAGCAGTTTAGGCTCCAGCCCTCTTCTTTTCTCCATGCTACCTTCTGTCTCTCAATCTTCCCTGCAGTTATTCCATAATTTTTGGCTAAATCAGTAATGACTGTGACATAATTTTGATTAAGTGAATAATTAGTGTTTTCACTGTCTGAATCCATAGTGATATGTCAGCCTGGTTGCTGGTATTCAAGGTGCAGGAGAGGGGCTGAGTTCACTCTGAAGTCTTTTATTTAAGCCATTTTATTTAGTTTTTTGCCACATTTAGTTCCTTGCTACGCTTGGCTTCCCAGAATTTTGAGCCTTTTGTGTTTGGTTTCCATTGAGAATAAACCTCCATCTCTGGTGTGGGTGGAACAGGGAGCCTGGTGGTGAGTAGGGAAGGTGATCACCTGGTTCTTTGGGGATGGAGTCGGTTGTGGGGGGGGAGCACCTGGCTTCTAATTGAATTGCTCTGTCTCTAGACTTGGATTCCAGGTGTGTGTGCTCCTTTTCTGAGTATCAAGTGAGGAGACTAGTTCTGCCTTGCAGGATCATTGTGAGAATTAAATGAGATGATGCATGAAAGGTGCCTGAAGTCTGCAGAGTAGCTGCTCAGGGAATGTTTGTTTCCTCCCATCACAGCTGAGCTGTGGTGTGTGCTTGTCAGCGGCTGCAGGAGCAGTGGTGTGGATCTCCCAACTCACCTCCAGTCCTGTGTCTCCTAGACCTGTGGGTACCACTGTCCTGATTTCTGCCACATTTCCAAATACCTGAATTTATTAAAAAAAATTTTTTTTTAATTTAAGTCAATTATTTTCCCCCTCCACCTTGGTGTTGATGAAATCACAGGTTTAATATACATAACAAATTCCTTAAAAACCTCAGTGGTATAGGTGCCACACCATTGGAGAAGGAAATGGCAACCCACTCCAGTATTCTTGCCTGGAGAAGCCCAGGGACGGGGGAGCCTGGTGGGCTGCCGTCTATGGGGTCACACAGAGTCGGACACGACTGAAGTGACTTAGCAGCAGCATAGGTGCCACACATGGAAAAACATGGTGCAGATTTTATTCATTTATGGTAACTTTGTGCCTGTTCAAAGTATTCTCTCTGTTACTTCTCATGAATAAATGGTGGAGTCATATTGGAGGTTGATTGGTGAGGGAAGTCTTTTACTGAGGGAGTTTAAGGAATAGAACTGGCTGGATTGCAGTGGGGAACCTCAATCCATTTTGGTATTTGGATCCTCAAGTTTAAAATCTCCATCTCTTTCTGGATGTGCAGTGCTGTGCTTAGTTGCTCAGTTGTGTCTGACTCTTTGCGACCCCATGGACTGTAGACTCCAGGCTCCTCTGTCCATGGGGATTCTCCAGGCAAGAATTCTGGAATGGGTTGCTATGACCTCCTCCAGGGGATCTTCCCAAGCCAAGGATCAAACCCAGGTTNTCAGTTGTGTCTGACTCTTTGCGACCCCATGGACTGTAGACTCCAGGCTCCTCTGTCCATGGGGATTCTCCAGGCAAGAATTCTGGAATGGGTTGCTATGACCTCCTCCAGGGGATCTTCCCAAGCCAAGGATCAAACCCAGGTCTGCCTCATTGCAGGCAAATTCTTTACCATCTGAGCCACCAGGGAAGCCTCTTTCTGGATAGTAGAACCCAAAAGTCTCATCCGAGGTAGTCCTTGACAAAGTTGTAAAATATTGAGGAATATTATAGGCTGCCAAAAAATGTAACTTGTGTTGGGGAGACATTTCAGAACTCTGAATGGGCACCTTCCAATGATGTTGAGGGGTGTGGGATCCTTTTGGAAGGAAGCTAAGTGAATGGCCTCTGGTTGACATTCCTCTCCAGACTTTTCTTAGGGTACAAGTGCACTCCCTGGGATAGACTCCTACCACGCTGGCAGCCTGCCTTTAGACTGGCCCCCGTGGCTTATTTCCTTACCTCCCAAGAATTTAGCTCCATGGCTTTGCAGGGGCTGAACCGGTGTCTCTGTCAAGCTGCACTGCAGGCGTGCCCCTTCTGCTGCATCTCCCATTGCACCTCACCACACCCTGCCTTCTCTTCTCCAGTGCACACACTGAGCTGCTGCTGCCTGCGGTTTGGCCAAAGGTGGGTGGTTATTGTCATTAAATGTTGGCACTGGGAAGGAGTCCCCAGGCACTGGGTGCCAGACGTGGAGTCGGTGAGATACGGGGAGGTGGCAGGCCTGGCTGGAGTGCCCTCCTGTTCACCATGTTGCTTCCTGACAGAGGGCTGCTCATCCCAGACTGATGAAAATGCATCCTGTTTGTCAGGACTGCACATTCATTCTTTTCTGAAGAGAAATGTGGTTTTAATTTTGGAGATCAGACAGGATGACTTGTGTTCATATGGCTGATAAATCATTTCAAAGAAAATTAGTTTGGCATGCTTGACATTTGTATGGATGGCTGATGAATTAAAGGAATGGATCCAGATCACGTCAGAAATATTTTACCATTACAAAAAATTGTGGCCTGCGGAAAACAGAATCCGATAAAGCTATAAAGCTGTCTGACCATCCTTCTGAGTTGTAGAAATGCAGCATTCAGGGATGGTGTCATCAGCATAAATATGCCACATGGTGGGCAGTTTGTAATAGAGAGATGGCCCCATGATGGAAGTGAGGAGGCCTGGGTTCTGGCCCCAGCTTTGCCCACTCCCCACTGTTCACCACTGGGCAGAAGGCATTGTGTTTGGCTGGACCTCAGCTTAGTTGGGGGTTACTCCCCTTGAATATCTGATGAACACTCTGCCCTCTCCCTGAGAAACAGATGCACATTCAAAAAGTGATTTCACACAATTCCAGGGCTTGGTGGACCTCTCCAAGCCCAGTGTAGGCCTCAGGTGAACGACTCCCAGACCCAGCAAGCCCTCCAGCTTCCCCCCTGCTCTTGAGACCATCTTGAAGCCTATGTAACTTCGGAACACTCTCCTCTAGTGGAGGAGACGGAGACCTGGCCCTCAGAACATGCCGACTCGCTTCCCCTGTGCTCAACTTTCTGGTTCAATGCAGGGAATATTTATTGAGCACATTTTGTATGTGAGGTAGTGGGCTGGATGTGGCAGTACCAGGGTGGATGGAATACATCCCCAGTCTCCTAAGGGAGGAGTTCTTGTGGTCATGAACTTTGTGGGGAGGGAAGGCCATGAGGGTGCCGCACCGACTCTGGGGAGGGAGTCAGGATTTGAGCCCCAATTCTGGCCATGTGAAGAGTTTGAATTCTGTCCTTTGTGAGTGTAGACAATCTACTGGTCATTGGCTTCTTCTTAAGTACAATAAGGTCAATAATTCTAGAACCCTGTGTGTCTTAGCATTACTATGAGACTCCAATATGCTCATGTAACAATTTAAATAAAGTCAATTGTTAACTTCTCTGGGACTGTACTGTTTAAACTGGTTAAATTATAAAACTTTTGTTATTAAGGGTTTTGATATTTACCCATGGCAGAAGACTTTTGCCAATAAAAAAGCAAATTAAAAATGTAAGACTGGAAGGAGAGGGTGGGATGAATTGAGAGAATAGCCTTGTCGTATATATACTACTGCTGCTGCTGCTGCTGCTGCTAAGTCACTTCAGTCGTGTCCGACTCTGTGTGACCCCATAGACGGCAGCCCACCAGGCTCCCCCATCCCTGGGATTCTCCAGGCAAGAATACTGGAGTGGGTTGCCATTTCCTTCTCCAATGCATGAAAGAGAAAAGTGAAAGTGAAGTCACTCAGTCTGCCCGACTGTTAGCGACCCCATGGACTGCAGCCCACCAGGCTCCTCCGTCCATTGGATTTTCCAGGCAAGAGTACTGGGGTGGGTGCCATTGCCTTCCCCGCGTATATATGCTACCATGTGTAAAATAGATAGCTGCTGTATAACATAGGGAACTCAGCTTGTTGCTCTGTGATGACCTAGATGGGTGAGATGCAGGGGGCGGCGGGATAGTGGGCGTTGGAGGGAAGCTCAAGAGGGAGGGTGAGAAGGTGCTTAGTCATCTAGTCGTGTCTGACTCTTTGTGACCCTTTGGACTGCAGCCCACCAGGCTCCTCTGTCCATGGGATTTCCCAGACGAGAGTACTGGAGTGTGTTGCCATTTCCTCCTCCAGGGGATCTTCCCAACCCAAGAATTGAACCCTCATCTCCTGTGTCTCCTGCATTGCCAGTGGATGCTTGCTGAGCCATTGGGCAAGCCCCAAGAGGGAGGGATAAATGGATACTTACAGCTGATTCACATGGTTGTATAGCAGAAACCCACACAACATGGTAAAGAAATTATACTCCAATAAAATTTTTCCAAAATGAAAAAAAAAAAGTAAGACTGGATGCCAGCAGACACAGACATGGGAGAGAGAAGGCATAACCTGGGATTTGGCTGACCAAGGAGGCCTCTGCCCTGAATCTAGGGTCTTCACCTTGAAGGATGTCATTTGAACTCACAGTCCTTTATTATAGGAATCATCATGTAAATTGTGGCAGGATAGAGAACACTGCTTACTAAAACCAAAAAAGCTGAAGCATATGCCACCTGTTGTGTTAACAGTTGGAGGTAACTACTTTTGATCATTTGGTATAAAACCTCTTTGAATGCATGCACATACATGGAAATTCACTCATTTGTTCATTGAATAGTATTTATTCAGAGGATACTCGTTTCGCTGGCCTGGAGTTAGGCGCTTAAGTCTGCAATGGTAAGTATAGTGAATGTGGTTCCTCCAGGACATAGTTGACTAGGCTGAGAGACAGTTAAATAAGTAAATATTACAGCTGTGTCTCTTTCTGTGAACACAGGCACACACTCACTCAGCTGGAACCATGCCCTGTGTTATTGCTTTGCTGTCGGTCACTTTGCCTCTGTAAAGCATTGTGATCTTTTCTCCATGCTGGCTAACACATGGATCAGTTACCTGGTGCCTGTCAAACGACCACAGAGCCACATCGCATCCATGAGCATTGATGTCTGGAGTTGGCCGGGCCGGACTGGTCTTGGCCAGTCTTGCTTGCTGTGGGTCCGCTAGCTGTCAGCTGGCGCCACTCCACGTGTCTCGTCTCCCACTTGCTGGATCAGGCATGCTCTCTCGGTCATGGCCGAGGCAAGAAGCAGAAACTGAAATGCTAGAGTACCGCGCCAAAGCTCTGCTTGCGTCGTGTCTGCTAACAAGTCACGTGGCTGGGCCCAGGGGCAGAGCGTGAGGGAAGCCAGCGCAAGGTGGTGTGGGCAAGGGTGTGGAGACAGGGAGGAGAGGAGAACTGGGCTCTTCAATGCAGTTGATGTACTACAGTCTGTGTCCTCGTTACCCTTCCTAGCTGGTGCCCAGATTCTGTGTTGCAGACAGGTGGGATTTTACACATGGGGCACTTTCAGCAAAGGTGCAGAGGCGGCACTGGGGGTGTGGCTGGCTCTGCCCACCTACTGGGCCCAGAGGGTGGAGAGCATTGTGCCGGGAGGAGGAGGCTGAACTTCATCTTGTCAGTAACTGGAGATGATGCGATAAAAGTAGGATGTCAGAAGGTAAATCTGAAAATGGTGTTTGACATGCGTTTAGGTGACTGGAGGCTGGAGAAGGAGAGATAAGTCAGCATGTGTTGGGATAATATCAGTCTGGACCTGGAGGTGGAAGGAAATGGAAAGGGAGGGATGGACCAGGACAGTTGAGTTAATAATTGCAGCCTTCATTAGTTGAATTCTTACTGTGGGTCACATCCTGGACACATGTTTTGTGTCATCATCTGTGATTCTTAGAACAATCCTATGAAATATGTACTTATATTATCCTCCTTAACAGTCTGGGAAACAGGCATAGCAATAAGGCAACTGGTCTACCTAAGCTTCCACAGCTCCTTAGTAGTGATGCCAGGCTGTGACCCTGCACAGGCTGTCTTCAGAGCCTGCATCCTTTGCTGTGACTCTAGGAGTCACCTTGATAGCGGAGGGTCCTGTTGAAGGAGATTTTCTAAAACTCAGTTTATGGAGGAAAGTTATGGAAATAATTGACTGCCCTAGTCATAGGACTGGTGTTCTTGACAGAGGCAGGGAAACTCGATGAAAGGCATCTTGTATGTTGGAGTTGGGGTTTTTGAAGTTGCTGAGGTTGAGATGAAGTTGTATGTCTGTGGATGGTGAGTGGAAGAAGTGGGGAAGTGATGGTCCTACCCGATCTGGCTGAGAACAGGGGAATGTGAAGGGCGGTGGAGCCTGGAGGCCAGTTTGCAGTGGGCAGCAGGAAGGGGAAACAGAGCCAGTGAAGGAGTGATCTGAAAGGTAGATGGAGAATATGGGTAGAATTGACTTATTCCATCCAAACTTTTGGAGGAGAGTTTCAAGATGGAGGGTGGGCTGGGGTCTAGAGTGGGAAGGGCAGTTAGGAGGCAGAAAACTGAGAAGAGCGGCAGAGTTTGGTGATGTGGAGGTCAGTGCAGGCATTGAGCAGAGGGCTGCCTGGATGGAATGACTGAAGACAGGACTTGCGTGTCCCTTTAGAGCCTGTGCTGAGGGCATTGCGCAGCCAAGCCAGGCCCACTGTGGGTGGTGGTGCCAAGGGCTCCTGTACATCACAGAGTGGGGCAGGAGGAGTGTCAGAGGAGATAGTTGGTGACGCCTGAGAAAGTGAAAAGTGAAGTCGTGCCCGACTCTCTGCGACCCCATGGACAGTAGCCCGCACCAGGCTCCTCTGTCCATGGGATTTTCTAGGCAAGAGAACTAGAGTAGGTTGCCATTTCCTTCTCCAGGGAATATTCCCTACCCAGGGATCAAACACAGGTCTGCATTGTAGACAGATGCTTTACTGTCTGAGCCAGCAGGGAAGATGCCTGAGAAAGGGAGAGCTAATCAAGGGTACAAACCCCAGGAAGGGACACATGGTGGGTGGAGATTAGGGACAGGCAGAGGAGAGGGGATTAGCCATGGAGAGGAGGGAGGGGTGGGTAGAAGCGACTTGGGAGGCCTGTGCCTGGGTTAATGTTAGGCGGGGCTGGGAGGAAAGGTCACCACATTCAAACAGAGCAGCAGCATCACTGTATCTTCACCTTGCTTCAACTTTCCTGCAGTTGCCCACTTCCCTCAGTGCAACCAGTGGCTATTTTGAAAAGAAAGCCGCTGATGATACCCATATCCTCCGAATGAAGCCTTCCCTCCTTGAAGTGGCCTGCATGTCAGGCGCCCTTCAGCAGCCCTTCAACCCCATTCAGCCGTGCCCTCCCAGGACTCCCACCCTCTCTGCCCCTTTGGCCTTGGGCGCTCGGCCCTACCACCCCCCACGCACCAGCTCCTTCCCTTCTAACTCCAGGCTTCTGTTCTGACAGCTGACCTCCGACTTCCCTCCTGCATGTCTGCTGTGGAAAGGGCCTTGATCTCCGCTGATCAAGCGCTCAGCACGAGGCCTGGCACACAGAGCGCCTGAGCACAGTGTTGCTGAAGGAAGTCAGGACAGGCAATATGAGCACACCAGACAAGAAGCCCTCTCGGCCTCTGGTGGCTAAGACGTCTCTGGAGGGTGGGGTTTGACTGATACTTGTGATGCTTACAAGGAGAGCTACTGTGTATTTTTCCAAGCCTGACCCACTGCCCTCTGCCCTGAGAGCCCCCTTTTCTCTTTTCTTTTTAAAAATGGAAACAGAACAGGCAGAGTAGACCTCGCAAGGACCTTTTTCCTTTAGACAAATAGCNACAAGGAGAGCTACTGTGTATTTTTCCAAGCCTGACCCACTGCCCTCTGCCCTGAGAGCCCCCTTTTCTCTTTTCTTTTTAAAAATGGAAACAGAACAGGCAGAGTAGACCTCGCAAGGACCTTTTTCCTTTAGACAAATAGCTGGTATTCCTATTAAAATGGTAATTTTCTCTGTTTAAAAAGGCAGATGTGGTCAAATTAAGCTAATCTAATTTGCAATTTTTCATTAAAAACATAGAAGAGTCAGGTTGGGAGGCTGTTTGGGTCCCAGGGGTCATTGCGCTAGCAGCCATGGGAACGAATGTCCTTTATCTGCTTATAGATGCATGCAGCTTCCTGCAGGCTTCATTTCCTTACGGTGACTTCTCTGTGACCTCGTTTCAGTCCACAGGGGGTTCTGTCTGCCAGCTTGTCTTCTGTTTCGCCCTTTTTATTAAATTGAAAATCCCCAAGTACCCCTATGTTGCAGAGTCCCTTATACAGAGAAGAGGAGGAATGGTCTCCTCTAACTAATAGGAATTTGGGACAAAGACACGGGGTTTTATTCAAGAGCAAGGAAGAAGACAAAGTCCTGAGTGAAGCCAGGAGGAGGTAGGGGTGCCCCAGACTCATACGCATGGGTCTAGATGGGCAGGACACTGGAGTGGGAGTAAGGCAGAGGCCGTGGTGTCCCTGTTTGTTGAGTGGGCGTGTGACATTCTCACATCTCAGGATTTGTCGGTACCATGTATAGCCTAAGGCTTCCCCCACAAAAAGCCATTAAACATGCCTGAAACCTACACCCCCTATCTGAGCCCTGATGAGAGCTCGTGTGCAATTAGGACAGCCCAGCTTAACTGTGTGGAAGCCATAATGTTGTGCTCAACCAACATGATGCAGTTTCCTTCCACACTCCAGCCCTGAGGAGTTTGAGTGAAATGCATTCCTTAGCCTTCGTTCTGGCATCTCAGAGACCTGCCTCTGAGCCCCAGCCTTGCCTCATGCAGCTCTGTGGCTCCCAGTCTGTGAGGTGGAGATGCTGTCTTCATCACTGGTGTCTCTCACCACCAACTTTGGGATTTCTTGTCAAGTGTTGGGACCATGCATGGTAAGTCTTCATACCAGTGCTCGCTTCTGCTTCCCTTCCCTTGGCAGTGACCCCTTGAATCCTGATGAAGTTGTGGTCCAGCAATTCCTTGTGCAGTGAGAACTTAAAACAAGTCAAAGTAGTGTTAGAAAACAGGAATGGAAATGTTTGAAGTCCACAAAGGCAGGCAGTGAGTGGGTGACAGAGGAGAGGGCTATGAGCTTCTGAGGGCAGACTGGACCTGGGCAAAGTATTCTTGGAAGTCTAGAAAGCTCTTGGCCTTTCTTGTAATCCTGTGTGACTCTAAAACATGTGAGAAATTGGAGGTGCTTCTATACTATTTTAAAGAGGGCTGATAGACTTGGGACTGCAAGTTTTATTTGGATTATCATTTGTAAGCCTGTGATAAAAAACCATCTCCCAGGAAGTGTGTGACAGTGTGGTTCATCGGTACCTCTTCCATCCTTGTCTTTGGGATGACCCTGAAGTATTTCACTGTCATTGGCCTATTTTCCTCCCTCCCTAAATTATGCCAGTTTGTGCAAAGCATGCTATATGATGGCAAGTGAGTGGTCTGAGGCGAATTCTCTGCTCTGCAGCCCTTTCTTTGTCAGTGTCCCAGCTGTGAGTGTCAGCAAGTCCTCCAGATAGATTTTCTTTTCCTCTTAAATGTTTGTCTGAAATTAATTTTGACTGTTTGGAAGAGGTTGTTGAGCAGTCAGAGGGCTTTGCAGAGCAGAATCCGCAGCCCTGGCAGAGGAGCTGGAAGCTGCATGTTCAGTGGGTGTGTGAGTGCCCCACCAGCATGGAAACTGGCTCCACTTCACTGTAGAGCTGAAAAGTCGGAGAAGCTCTCATACCTCCGAGCAGATCTTGAGGTTGGAGCCTTACATCCGTCACACTGTGCGGAGTCAAGGGCAGGAGATGGCATGGGTTAGTGTCGGCCTGCAAACTCTAGGCACTTGGCTGCATATCAGGAAAAAAGAGTTTTGGAAACATACAGTTTTGTGACCTTGGTTTTTCTTTGCAGTATCTTGTGAATTGAATGGCAACTCTCTCATGCCCCTGGCCCCCAGAGATCATATCAGAGAACACACCAGGAACTTAGCCCGATATTTGAAAAGGATGTCCATGTTGAGTGGGTTTCTTTGTTTTCTGTGGGTTTGTAGAATTTGTGTGCCTTCCTTTAGCATCTATTAATAGCTCAGGGCTTTCACCCAGGAGATGAGGCTCTCATCCTCTAGGGTGTGGACCCCCTAAGGGCTGGGTCTGCTTTGCTTTTTGTTGCATCTCTACTGTCTAGCTGAGGCCTGGCACACAGTAGGAACTACCTAAATACCTGTAGAATGTGTGTGTGGACAGACGCTTTTGATTTGTTGGTTGGATTTTATATTACAAATATTTCCTCTGTGCCATTGACAAATAGTTTAACTATTCCTATTTTTCTCCCTTTGGTTTTAAGTGTACTTAAATTTTGTTTTTATTTTTAAAATTAAAAAAATTTAAGTAAAAATTTTAGTTATCATACAATTTGTAAATGTTACTTTCCATTTACCCATTACTGCAAATTATTAGTTGTATTCCCCGTGTTGTACACTACATTCTTGAGCTTATCTTAGACCCAGTAGTTTGTAATTTTACTCCCCTACCCCCATATTGCCCCACCCCACTGGTAACCACTGTTTGTTCTATGTATGAGTCTGCTTTATTTAAAAATTCCTTTTGACTGTGCCGGGTCTTCATTGTGCTGCACGTGGGCTTTCTCTAGTTGCAGAGAGCAAGGCTTGCTCTCTGGCTGTGGCGCACGGGCTTCTCATTGCTGTGGTTTCTCTCATTGTGGAGCCGGGCTCTAGGTGCATGCGCTTCAGAGGCTGTGGCACGTGGGCTCGGTTGCCCCATGGTATGTGTGATCTTCTCAGATCAGGGATCAAACCAGTGTCCCTTGCATTGCAAGGCAGATTCTTAACCACTGGACTACCAGGGAAGCTCCTGTGAGTCTGCTTATAAGTGTACTTTTA
Source organism: Oreotragus oreotragus (assembly GCA_006410675.1). Lineage (NCBI taxonomy): Eukaryota > Metazoa > Chordata > Mammalia > Artiodactyla > Bovidae > Oreotragus > Oreotragus oreotragus. Next base: position 207,842 of record SJYX01024052.1, read on the forward strand.
ATCGATCCTGGATAGACCAGGTAGGACACAGTTCAATAGCATGATGTGGGAATGAGATACCTAGATTCTGTTCTCTACTTGTCTCCTTCTCTCTGTGTGGATGCGGAGTCTTACTTGTTAGTATATCCTCAAAAGCAAGGTCACAACCTACGGCCCAACACCTGTTTTTTGTAAGTAAAATGTTCTGGAACCCAGCCTTGCTCATTTATGTACTCATTGTCTGTGGCAGCTTGCATGCCATGACACAGAGTTAAGTAGTTGTGAAAGAATCCATATGGCCCAGAAAGCCTATCTTTACTCTCTGACCCTTCCCAGAAAGGTTGCTGATCGCTATTCATGTACATCCAAGAGATGCTTGGCACATGGTAGGTACATACTGGCAGAGCCTGTGTTCACTGAATGCCTGAAGGACAGATGAAGGGAGTGGTTTATCCATCTGTGGGGGATGGGTGTGTGTGTTTATTCCTAGGGCTGTGGAGAAGGTGAGGTGGTGGGCCCAGTGTTGGCCCTGCCTGTGAGGTCTGCACAAGAATGTAGATTGGCTTAGTGTGATCTGCTGCCTCGACTGGACAATGAGGAGGAATGGCTGGTGGCATCCATTTATTTTGTGATCGAGTATTTCTTGAACTGGGGAAGACTGAGAGCAGGAGGGGACGGGAGAAGATGAGATGGTTGGATGGCATCACTGAGTCAATGGACATGAGTTTGAGCAAACTCTGGGAGATGGTAAAGGACAGGGAAGCCTGGAGTGCTGCAGTTTAGGGGGTCACAAAGAGTCGGACACGACTTAGCAACTGAACAGCAGCAGTTTATTGAGCTGGACAGTTACTGAGCAGCAGCACTGTGACTAGTTGCAGAGAGCATGCTGTTTGCTGGTCACTCTGGGTTACGCGTGTGTTATCTGAAGTGCTCATCACATTCCTGTATAGCTGTAATAGTCCTTTCCCTGAGATGGCAGTGGTTGATCCCAGACATGGATACACATGTCCAAGGCCTTATCATGAGAGGGTGGCAAGGCTGAGTTTCAAACACAGTTCTGTCTCACCTGAGAGCCCATGAGCTCACCACTGAGACCACATTCCCCGACACTTTTAGGACTGCTTGGGAAGTAGATTTCAACAAGCATGGTCCCTGCTCTAAAGGAGGTTGTTATCTAGACAGGATATCTGAAGTGTCTCAGGTTCTTTTTGGTCTGAGGTATCAGGAAGGCTCGTTGCCTTTTCATACTCTTTGTGGGGTTCTCGTAGCAAGAATGGAGTAGTTTGCTGTTGGAAGGACTGATGCTGAAGCTCCAGTACTTTGGCCACCTGATGCGAAGAGCTGACTCACTGGAAAAGACCCTGATGCTGGGAAAAATTGAGGGCAGGAGGAAGAAGGAGACAGAGGATGAGATGGTTGGATGGCATCACCTACTCAATGGACATGAATTTGAGCAAACTCCGGGAGATAGGAAAGGACAGAAGAGCCTGNGAAGCTCCAGTACTTTGGCCACCTGATGCGAAGAGCTGACTCACTGGAAAAGACCCTGATGCTGGGAAAAATTGAGGGCAGGAGGAAGAAGGAGACAGAGGATGAGATGGTTGGATGGCATCACCTACTCAATGGACATGAATTTGAGCAAACTCCGGGAGATAGGAAAGGACAGAAGAGCCTGGGGGCGTGCTGCAGTCCATGGGGTCGCAAAGAGTTGCACGTGACTCAGCGACTGAACAATAGCAAAAACCAGGAAGGCTTCCTGGAGAAGGAGATAAAGATGACGACTGTGACAATCGTAACCTGTAATGTTTATATTTTACCTTGTGCTCTCTCTCATGCAACACATGTTACAGATATTCTCTCTTTTAATCTGAGTAGCCCTGTATGATAGGCAGATACTATAGGGTTGAATTATTTCTCCCCCAGAAGATACACCTAAGTGCTAACCTCTAGTACCAGTGAGCGTGACCTTATTTGGGGATAGGGTCTTTTCAGGTGTCATTAATTTAAGGATCTTCAGATCATCCTGGACTTAGCGTGGGTTCTCAATCCAATGACTGATGTCCTTATGAAAGAAAGAATGAGGGGATTTGATGCACAGAGATGCAGAGGGGAGACCACATGAAGACAAACCAGCAGGTGGAGGAGGGAAGGCAGGGTTGTCCCCAAGGGCTTGTGCAGGGAGCATGGCCCTGTCACCATGGTATTTATGGCTTCCGAAAAAAGGCGAGAAGGAGAAATTGAAGCCACCAGCTCCGAGACAGTCTGTGGTGGCAGCCCCAAGAAACAGATACAGGCCCAATCATCACCCTGCTGGGAAACACTGAGTGGCTGCCCAGAGGACACAGCTGGCGCTGCTGGAGCCGGGACTCAAACCCAGGTCAGCCTGCTTTAGCCGCTGGCTGGGGCTTGAGCCTGATGAGCAGACTCCTGTTGCAGGTAGAGCCCCACTGGCCAGCTCTGCCATCCTCTCTGAGTGAGCATCTGCAGTCATTTCTGAGACACCTCTGAGATGCTCCCGGTCCAGAAGAGAAGGCACCTCTCTGCCCCCCGTGTCCCCATGGAGCTCGCCAGGCCATATGTTCCTGCTGTGCTCATAGCCTCAGCCATGGCCCTCATGCCTGGAACAGGGCCCACGTGGCTTGTGCCAGCTGGGGACAGAGGGCAGCCCGGGAAAATATGGCCTCCGTCCTGATTGGCTCTCTGAGGCGCAGGACACAGAGATGCAGGAGAGGAGGCCTCTGTGCTTGATCTGGAGGTGGGGAGGATGGCGTATGCCTTCTGTGGCCCTTGAGAGAGCAGTGACCTTGTTCTGGTGAGGAGGAGGGACCTGGTGGCTGAACTTTAGTGGGGACTTCGTTTAAAAGTCCCCCACTGCCGCTGCTCCCACGTGGTCCTTGGGAGGAAGGAAGTTAGACTAGACCCCATGGCCTGAAAGACTGAAGGCGTTTCCAGAGAAGGAGCCAGTGGCTGATCGTCTCCCCAGCCCTGCGAAGGCACCTCCTGTCGCAGACAGAGGGCAGAGTGATGCCTGTGGTCTAGACTCAGAGGCGTCGGGTGCACCCAGTCTTGTCATTTCCATCATGGTCAGCGCTGACCTGGCTTTAGGCTGCTCCCGTCTGCCCTGAGCCTGTGTGTTGCCTTCTTTTAAAAAAAAAATTTTTTTTTTGGGGCTGCACGGCATATAGGATCTTAGTTCCCTGACCAGGGATTGAACCTGCTCCCCTCTGCAGTAGAAACGTGGAATCCTAGCCACTGCACCACCAGGGAAGTCCTTGGGCCGCCCTCTGGGGTCCTGGCCTGTGTTCTCTCCCTGTTCGGAGGGAAGAAGTCAAGCTGCCCTGACGGTCTGGCCGGCCAGCCTTCCTTGTGAAGGTGGCTTGCATCCCTGGGTGTGAAGAGCAGGGTGAGGGAGATGCCAGAAGCTCTCCCAGACTCCCCTCCCATCCCCTCTTGGGGAAGAGAAGTAGGTAAAACTCAGCTGCTGATGTTGACAGAATTCATCAGGTCAGCTGTGGAAGCTGAGGGCTGGGAGGGTGGGAGAAAGACAGCTGGGGCTGCCGTTTGGTGGAGCCCTCCATGGGCCAGGCAGTGTGCTGAGAGTTTTAAAAACGTCTGCATGTTTCTATAACTTGAGCTTCACAGCAGCTCCTTGAGAAGCTCTCATATGCTCATTTAACAGATGGGGAAGGAGGCTTGCAGCTTAAGTGGCTGATTCAGGGACTCGCAGCAAGAGGCAGTGCTGTGGCTGAGCCCAGCACCTTTCTGACTCCATGGCCATGCTCCTCAACGTTGCGAGTTGCTGTCATGGAGGGGTAGGCCCAGGGTGGTCCGTGTGGAGACTAAAGGAGGGATAGAAAGACAAGGGGGCCATCTTTACTTGTTTCACAGTGTTAACCAGTCCTGGCCTAGCAGTTAATCAAACTTCTGAGACCTAGTCATGTTATATGCTTCCATTTTAAGGTGACTCTATTGGGCTTCCCAGGTGGCGCTAGCAGTAAAGAACCTGCCTTCCAATGCAGGAAATGTAAGAGACATGGGTTTGATCCCTGGATTGGGAAGAACCTCTGCAGGAGGGCATGGCAACCTACTCCAGTACTCTTGCTTGGAGAATCCCATGGACAGAGGAGCCTGGTGGGCTATAGTCCCTGGGGTTAGAGTCAGACACAACAGAAGCGACTTCACAGGCATGCATGGATGTATCGGGTTGGCCAAAAAAACCCTTTTGGGTTTTCCTATAGGATGGTCTGGAAAACCATGAGTGAACGTTTTGGCTAACCCAATATAATAAGCTGCTTCCCTGGTGGCTCAGAGGTTAAAGTGTCTGCCTACGACACGGGAGACCTGGGTTCTATCCTTGGGTCGGGAAGATCCCCTGGAGAAGGAAATGGCAACCCACTCCAGTACTCTTGCCTTGAGAATTCCATGGACAGAGGAGCCTGGTGGGCTACAGGCCACGGGGTCGCAAAGAGTTGGACACGACTGAGCAACTTCACTTCACTTTCACCCCTGGCCAGTGCTACCTACTCCCTCCCGCTGGCATCTGTCTCCCTGAGCCTCAGCCTCTTCCAGAAGCTCACACTCACATATTAGATACACACACAGACCCTTTCACTACCCAGTTAGGCATATGCACCCAGAAGACTTCACCACTGGGGTAATTGCATTAATGGGCCTTCTGTTGAGTTATGTCCATTCCTGATTTTGGATGTGGTCTAGTGTGTCATACTGCCTCTCTGTGCATTTTCCCCTCCCACAGTGTCCCGCCCTCTCAGTCCTCACCTCTCTGCCCTTAGTGAGTCCGGCTGGGGGGTGGTTGCTCTCTTACGTGGCACATGGAGCGTGATTCACGCACACGATGCTGGTTCTGCCGAGCTGTCCGTCTGGTGAGTTTACTTGGTGTGGGTCTTAGGGAGTTGGTATATGAATATCTTAGAGGGGAAAGAGGGGAATGATGAATGCTGGGAGCGCTCTCCCTTGACATTCTAATTCTTACTCACTAAGTGTTCCAGTGGCAGTATTTAGTCTGATGGTGCAGTCTGTGCTGGGGAATTGGTTTTAGTGTTCTCCCCATTGGGGCTTGTGAATTGATCCAGCATGAAGGTCTGAATTACCTGAGATGAGTTTATTTGGACTCTGGGAAGAGAAGATAGTTTTCAACCCCACTCATCCCACAGCCTTTGACGGTCAGGTCCCGGCCGCCGACTTGTGCGATGGTACCACCAGATGTGTCTTGGCTTATTGAAAGAAAATTACACATTCCAATCAGATGCTGACTTGATGCATGATTTATAGCTATTAAGCCAAAGCAGTGAGTAAAGAGTTTAAAATTGTGGGCTTGTCTTATGTTATTTTTAAGTAGCACCGGTACCCTCCAGGGGGCAAGGCATCCTGCTCAGTAGCATTGGCAGCTTCCTTGGGAAGCAACCAAAGTCTTAAGGGACCTTGTCGCTTGAGCAATGTCTTTCTGAGCATGAAACCCTCCTTTTTGGTTAGTTAAAGCCACAGGAATGCACAAAAATACATTCATATATTACCCAAGATTTTTCCCCCCTTTGCATAAAGATAAATCTGTGTATGTTTGATCTTTCTTGTGTTTGAGGGAGATTAAAATAGATTCATTATGATGAAGCTCCTTTTACATGGTTAGCCTGTCTTTGTTGTGATGAAAAAGCGGAATGAGCTTCCCTGCCAGCGGCTTCAAAACAGTATCCTGACATGATAAGTCTCGGGTGGGGGAGGGCTGACAGGTGCTCCCTGCTCAATGACCACCAGACACTGCCTTGCATAGTAGCACCCCCAGCCTTCCAGGTTAGACTGTGCGGGGAAGGGGTGCTGGACTCTTTCAGGGTGCTGGGAGCAGAGGCTTGCTCAGGGCAGGAGAGCGGGGTGTACCGCCCTGAGCTCGTAGGGGAGGGGAGAGGCTCAGGGAACAGTCTCAGTCGTGCGAAGGCAACCCCCGTGGCTCAGGATGCAGCCGCGGCCTCTGGGCGCTTCAGTGCCTGAGACCACCTTCCTGCTCCTCAGCCACTCTGTCTTCGAGCACCCAGGGCCTGCACTGCAGCTCCCCAGGAGGAGCTGAGTTGCTTCTCCAGCACGTGGTGGCTGGCTGGTCTGTGGAGGAGAGGCTTTGCCTCGGGCACTGGACCCTGATCTGGCCCAGGAGGAGGACTCCATGGTCACGGACACGCTGACCCGTGCACCTGATCCTGGAGCCTGTCTGGCCACTTTGCTCAGGAAGGGGCTGTCTGCATGGGCAGCATCTTAGTCTCCTCTCCGGCTCACCGGGGAGTCTGGCCTCATTTGCATGAAAGGCCTTTGGGTTCATTCCTATTTCCAGCTCAGAAACTGGAGCCATCCGTGCCCGAGACAAATTGCTGCTGTTCCGCTCATCCTTCAGAACTGACTGGATCATCAGCCGGCCAGTCTACATCTTATGGAGCTGGGGTGGCTGTGCCTGTCCTGTATTCCCAGTGCCACTTCGTTCTCCCCTCCCCCTTAGCTGTTTTCTCCTCCCTCCTCCAGCCCCACAGCACGAGGATCTGCCTTGGTCTACCCCAGACTGCGTGTCCATCAGGCAGTGATTCCCATGCAAAACGAAGCTAAGGAAACAGAAGGGAGGAGGTGATTGTCTTGTGCATCTTCCAGCTCTGTCTCCTGAATCTCATTTATTTAATATTGCCTGATTTCTTCTAGACTCCCGCTAATTTCTCTTTGGGACGAGGACTTCCTTTCAGGACTGATCTAGTTAATTTGTGGACTTTGGAATCTGTCCAGCGTTGGGAATGTCAAGGGGTTTCTTCTGGGCCCATTAGAAGAGGATCCTGAATCCTGCTACAGCTGGTGGTCATGTGGAAGCACAAGAAGTAGTCCTGCCCCCACGATTGATCTGTCAGCTTATTTAATTGCTGATGTCTTGCCTTGTTCCAAAAACTTAATTTATTATTCCACGAGTAATACATGTTCCTTGTAGAAAATTAAAAAAAAAAAAGTAACAGGAACAAATTGTTCCTTGATACTTGGAGAGCAAGACATCACACATTAAAATTTTTCCCTAAAGTTAAATCAACTTTAAGCACAACCTGCTGAGACAGATGAGAGACCTGGTGTTAGGCATTGCTCAAGGCTCCTTCCCTTGAGAGAGGCTTGGGAGACTGAGGGCCTGGTCCACACAGGTGCTGCCAGGACCCTGGGACCCAGAGGAGTTAAGCTTCCCCACCCCAACCTGGGAGACCTCTGCTTGCTCATCTCTGTCCAATGCAGCCCCCTTTATGAGACTGTTCCCTGACTCAGTGCTTGAGCTCAGACCAGTATCACTTGCCATCTGGAGATCCTCATACAGATGATGTTCCTCACTGGGCCAAGAAACTGAAAACACAATTCGGAGGAGAGCTTTCAGTTCCTCCCCACCTCATTCTGCAAGCCACACCTAATAACATCTACTCTTCTGTGGAGCACAGAGAATCCAGATCTTTAGAAGTGCAAGCTGGACTCTTCTTCATGGGTTAGGGAAGTGAGGCGCCTTATTGGTGAGAATATTGCAACAAAAACAAAGGGATGAACAAAAAGACACCGATACAGTTCTTGATAACTTATCCTTTTATGAGGGTGCATGCGTGTGTGCCAAGCTGGTTCTGTGCGACCCTACAGACAGTAGCCCACCAGGCTCCTCTGTCCATGAATTCTCCAGGCAAGAATACTGGAGTGGGTTGTCATTTCCTATTCCGGGGGATCTTTCTGACCCAGGAATCAAACCCGTGTCTCTTAGTGTCTTCTGCTTGGCAGGTGGGTTCTTTACCACCAGCGCCACCTGGGGAGTCCACCCCTTTTATGAACAAGTACACACACAGAGGAAGGCTCAAGTCACCCTTGAATCTGTTCCCTGGGATTCACATTTTGTTCACATTTCAGTGTTCCCTGGGGTTAACATTTTGTCATGGACCCAGTATTTTTTCAAGGCACATACAGAGTGGTGCACCAGAAAGGGTGGGGATGGAGATACAGTGTACAGCGGCCTCTAAAAAACAAGAACAGATAGGAAAGGAAAACAAGGGCATGAAAACAGCAGGAATCTGGGGCTTATTTTCCTTGAGGCTTGTTTGCTTCCCCAGCACCAGAAGGGGTTTTATGTGGGGGGGCAAAAAAAAGACTTCCCTTTCCCCAGAGTGTTTGGAAGGGAAACCTGTTTGCATGGTGGGTCAAATTTCCCTTTGAAAAGTTCCTCCCTCCCCCAGTCCCACAGGCATCTGCTGACTGAGGACCTTGTAATTGCTGAACCGCAATTCAAATCAGAGTGTGATTGTGATCAAACCCACCGACTCTCATTACTCCTTAGCCTCTTAGTCAAAACCCTCACAGTGACGGTAGCAAAGGCCAGCACACTGGCCTGTGATTCTTGGCAGGCCTGCTTCGAGTTGAATAAGGGGCAGGAGCTGGAAAGAACAAGCGGGGGAGGGACTCTGCTAGGGGAGGCTGCCTGGCTCTGGCCTGGGGGAAGGGGCGAGGCTGTGTCTGTGCTGCCCTCTTCCTGGGACCAGAAGTCCCCAGGACCCTGGGTTGCTTTCAGGCGGCTATGACTGGGTGGAGTCCCTGGCTCTTATGCTAAGTCCAGCTTGTTCCCAGCCCTGGGAATAGTTAGAGGCAAGTGTGCCCCAAATGGCCTGCTTGGTGTGAGAGCCTGGTGGCTGCTGACTTCCTTTTGCCTCAGATGCCCATGTCACCCATGTACTCAGCTGCTGAGATGGCCAGCGACAGTTTTACTGCAGTCAGCTCTTTTAAGATTGCTTTTGAGTCTCTTGCTGTGCCTCTGAAAGGGCCTGATGCTCCTGGGTGCAGCGAAAGGGAATATTCTTCCAAGCCCCTTTGAAGTAGTGGGCACGGGCTTTGTTCTCTGCAGACGAGTCTTTCCAGAATCAAACTGGATCTCCCCAGCGGGTCGGGCGGAGAGGTTGCTGGAGGTCAAATATAACCTGTGCAAACCTGGAGCATGAGGCTCCCCTTGGCTAATTCCGCTGCTCAGTGTTTGATTGCTGTGGCTGATGTTTTTTTTTGTTGTTTTGTTTTTTTTTAATCTTTATTTTTATCTTAGCAACCAAGATAGGCAGTGGCCTTCTTTCTTAAAGAAGTCCGGGTTCGTTCTTACCAAAACGCAGGACTCTGGATTAAATAACTTATTGTGGTTTTCATTTTGTATTTCATTGAGGTATAAGGCAGAAAAGTGTACACATCTTAAGTATACAGCAAAATAAATGTTTCTCTCTAATATTCCTCTACAGTCTTGTCTAGATTAAGATATAAGAACATTTGCAACGCCTGAAAAGGTTCATGCTGTTCCCATGCTCCCTTACCAAGGGTGACCATCATAGTGACCTTTAGTGACCTTTAATGCCATCGTTAATTTTGAACTTGATATAGAATGAGTTCATCCAGTATGTATTCTTCTGTATCTGTCTTTTACTCATCATGTCTGGGAGATTACCTTGTATCCAGAAGTAGTTCTTTTTCACTGCTGTGTAATATTCCATGAGTTGACTTTATTATCACAATCTAGTATTTTTTGCTGTTGATGGGCATTTGGCTTCTTCACATTTTTTAAACCCTTATTTATTTTTTTATTTTTTGGGGGGCCATGCCACACGACATTTGGAATCTTAGTTCCCCAACCAGAGATCAATCCCATGCTCCCTGCAGTGGAAGCGTGGAATCCTAACTACTGGACCACCAGGGAATGTCCCGTGACATTTTTAAAAGCTGGGCATATAGGCTATCCTTTGATGCTGGTCGTCATTTATTTGAATGATTTTTTTTTTTTTTAATTAGCAGTGGAGCTTTCTTTTCCCCAAGTGCAATTCCACATGGAATGTGTACTGCGGAGCTAGAGTGACTGTGACTGCTTCAATTGGTTGGTGGCTTCGGCTCCACCTCTTCGCCTTCCCTGTCCCTTGGGGTGACTGAGGGTGGGGAGGCTTAGCTGGCTGTTTCAGGACGTGGCCTCTGGAGTTGGACCACCTGCCTGGTTTCCCGTGTTGTACCTCCTCGGACAAGTCACTCAATCTCAGTTTCTTTATGTACAAAATGGAGGTTGAAGAAAGTAGTGCCATCATACAGTTATTGAAAACATTAAGACAGCAAATGCAAAGCAGCGTTGACACTTAGCCAGTGCTTAGCAAGTGGCACGCTGAGTGCTGCTGCCATCCTTGCAGGCGCCTGCATTTCCATCTTGCAGGGTCCTAGTGCTCCCTGGGGCACCATCACAAAGCTATGAATTCATGCCACTGGCAGGATTGCAGCCCTTACCGTCCCTCCAGCCCCACGGAGGCGCATACACCACAGTGCCTTGGAGTGGCTCTGAGGTTCTCCTCCCTGCCGGTGTGTGAGCGCCAGTGAGGCAGGCACGTGGCTCCCTGTGGAGCCTGGCAGAAAGCTGGCCCTGCACCAGGCAGTGGAAATGTACCCCCCAAAGCCCTACCCAGGCTCACCTTTTGCTGTGGACCTGGGCTTTGTGGGACTGCTGTGTTTGCTAAATGAAGCCTGTCTGTCTGGGGCTCTATCCTTGCGGCGGGATGTCCTTGTGGCCTGAATCCAGAAAGATGTTAGGACAGGGAGAATGGAGCCCCGCCTGTCAGGCTTTTATCCCACTTTGGCTTCCAGCCAAATGGGATTTTTGGAGCCAGGCCCAGATGTAGCTGGAAGGATTAGATGTAACTGTTATTACTATTCATAATAGCAGTGTCTTACACTTATTTAGTGTGTGCTGTCTGCATTAGACGTGCTTCACAATGGCCCTGTGAGGTAGGCACCACTGTTACATGTGTTGATACATGCTGATCTGCCCACTGGGTACCTCCTTCTCCAACTAGGATTAAGTCCTACGGGGGAGGGATTTTTTTTTTTTTTCTTTTCTTCACCATTATATTCCCCTGAAACTAAGATAGTGAAGAATCAGTAAATATTTGTTAAAAGAATGAATCATTCTCTTTTAAAGAAGAAGACATGGGAGCTCAGAGAAGTTAGATAACTCAGCCAAGGTCACCCTGTGAGAGCTGAGTATGTGTGATGCTGAGCTTCTGCTGATGACTGTGGCCTGTGCAGGGGGTGGCGGCCCCACTCAGAGGACAGAGGTCCAGGTCTGGGGACCTGAGCTCAGGGTTGGAAGATCTCTCTGGTAATGAACCCAGTGTGTGTCATTGAGGAGGTGTCCTCTGCTACCCAGCTGGGGTCATTCAGGACTCTCACCTGTGGAGGGAGGGGTTGAGGTCTTGGGCGCCCCCATGTGGCCTGACAGAGCAGAAGCTCCGTGGTGGGCCTCAGGCTTGGCCCTTCACATGCTGCAGATGCTGGGGAGGCATTTCTGTCCTGAATCAGTCTAGAGGAAGGCTGACGGGGGCTGGGGGGCAGGGCAGGAAGTGAAAACCACCCTTGTCTGACAGGGACAGCAGTTCAGTTTTGTACTTGTGTGTGCATGCTAAGTTGATTCAGTCATGCCCGACTCTTTGCAACCCTATGGACTGTAACCCACCAGGCTCTTCTGTCCTGGGGGATTCTTCAGGCAGGAATACTGGAGTGGGTTGCCATTTCCTTCTGCAGGGGATCCTCCTGACCCAGGGATCAAACCCAGGTCTCCTGTGTTGGCAGGTGGGTATTTTACCACTAACGCCGCTGGGGAAGCCCAGTTTTGTGCTTAGCTCAAGGCAAAGCAGTTCACACTTGGGAGTTGTCACCCTCTTTGTCTTTAGGCTCTGGGTATTCCCAGTAGCCATCTCTGGACTGGAAGCTCTGCTGAGCATGCCAACCTCAGGGAGGCCTTTCAAGGCATCTCGGTTCCTCTTTTTTTTCCTTTAAATATTCATTTACGTACTTGGCTGTGCCGGATCTTAGCTGTGGCACTTGAAGCCCGTGACCCTCTTCGCTGCCTCTGAGTTCCTCGGTTGCCTGACCAGTTCCTCCTGCATACTGGCAGTGCAGAGTCTTAGCCCTTGGACCACTCAGGACATCGCCATCTTGGTTCTTGAGCACAGTTTAACTCACAGCACAGTTGGCAGCAAGTGATGCCCGTGATGCCCTCGTGCCACACATTGCAGCTGCCCGGAGTTTCTGAGCAATATCCATGTTTGTGAGGAGGCGACTCAAGACGAGATGCTGGCTGGTGAAGGGCTGCTCCCCTTGGGGCCCCTCACCGGCTGCTCGTCGCTCCTGCTCTGTCTGCAGTGAAATGTGCGCTCACCTGTTTGTGGTTCAGCATGTAACTCTGTCGACTCCATAGCTTTCTGTGCTGAGCACTGTTGTTTCCTGGTATTTTACTCTGGGATCCTTACCCACTCATAACTAGTCTCTTACATACGCTCTCTTCCCTTGTTGAGAATTCCTGACACAGACTTAGGCTTTTTTTGGGATGGTTGTGGAACTGACGTCAGTTGGGTGCTGCTTAAAAATGTGTGTTTCCCCTTCTTAGCTGTTTCTCACCCTGGGGTCATTTTTAGCAGGTTTTAAAGATGGTGCCTTGTCAGAATCTTTTCTTTAAAAAGGTGAAAAAATGAAATTGCAGGTGTCTCTGTGGGTTTTTCCCCTTAGCACGCAGGAAGGAATTTATATCCAGTCCTTGGAATGAAGGATGAAGACCGTATTTCTTGGCACGTGTGGTGGGCTGCAGAATGTGGAATTTAATGGATTTAGCAAGCGGGAGACAGGAGAGCATCGGAATTAAGAGCTTGGCTCTGGGTGCCCTGCTTGAGCCCAGGCGGGGCCCGGGCCAAGCTTCTTGATGTCGTTTCCTCATTTTCTAGACCTGCATGGTCCACCGCGGTGAGCATGAGCCAAGTGTGTCTACTGATTGAACTGAGATGCACTGTGAGTGTAGACTATGCAGCAGATTTCAAAGCCTGAAATGAGAGAAAAAAAAAAGTAAAACTGATGCTTTACTTTTTAAAATACTGATGACATGTTGAAATAATATTTTGGATATGTTAGGTTAAATAAAATATTTGCTAAACTTAGTTACACCTATTTCTTTTTACTTTTTAATGTGGCTGCTAGAAAATTTATGTTACTCCATGGCGTATGTGTGTGTTCACATTATATATCTATTGGGCAGAGCTGACCTAGACTGGTAGAGCCCTTCTTCATGAGTTCTTGTGAAGAGTAACTAGGCAAATAGATGAAAGAGCTTAGTTTGGTGCTTGGCCTGTAGCAGGCATTCAGGGAAACTTCGAGGCTGTCACAGTCACCGTGGCCCTCATCTTGTCATCAAGGGTGGGGATCTAAGCTAAAATTTGGAGATGTCTGAATTATGGTTCTAGGTGAACTCTCCTTTCTCCAAAGAGGTTGTATATGATTTAGGGGTTCTCCAGTGATGTAGAGATTTCTACTCCCCTTGCTTCCCATTTGTGTGTGTGTGTGTGTGTGTGTGTTTCCGGCTGTGTGGTGTGACATGTGGAATCTTAGTTCCCTAACCAGGAATGAAACCTGCACCCCCTTCATTGGAAACTTGGAGTCTTAACCACTGGACCACCAGGAAAGTCCCTCCATTTGTGTTTTTAATGGAAGATTGTTTGTGTAATTCATGGTGAACTTGTTACCTAAGGGAATGGCCTCTTGACTCATTGAAAAAGACCCTGATACTGGGAAAGATTGAGGGCAGGAGGAAAAGGGGGTGGCAGATGATGAGGTGCTTGCATGGCACCATCGACTCAATGGACATGAGTTTGAGCAGACTCAGGGAGACAGTGACAGACAGGGAAGCCTGGTGTGCTGCGGTCCACGGGCTCACAGAGAGTCAGACATGGCTTAGGGACTGACCAACAACGCACTCAAAGTGCTGTGTCGAATGCCCCACCCCCGACCCCCACCTCCCCACCAAGGCCTCCTTATTTAGCCAGCTGCTCTGACTGTTGTGAGGAGTGACAAACGCATTTTTACTGAAACCAGTGATAAGAGCTACCCTTTACGAAGTGCTCACCACATGCCCAGCCCTGTGCTGAGTGCTTTCTATACAGGCTAGACCTCCCTGTAGGCGTGGAAGCAAAGCAGGATTGAGGATAAGACTGTACTCAAAGTTCCATAGCCGGCAAGGGAGGCGGCTGAGTCTGGTATCCAGGTCTGCCTGACTGGAAAGTCACTACACTTTTTATTCTGCCTCATTAGCACTCCAAGCAAGTCTCTCTCAATCAGGAAACCCAAAGCGGCTGCAGATTGGGTGTTGCAGGATGTCTGGGAAGCTGGAGAGACCATACATACGTCTGAAGGCACAGGAAGCCTGGAAAACAGCTGAGCATCCTCAGGCCGTGGCTGAGCTGGGTTCAGGAACCAAAGTGAAGGGCAGGGTGGCCAGTGTTGGGTTGTGACCAGGTACGATGACCAGCAGTCAGAGCAGTACAGCCCTGGTCTTGGACTGTCCCTCCCTCCCAGCCAGGTAGGTGTCCTGTGATTCTCCCGTGGCCCTGAAGTCCGTCAGCCAGAGAGGCTTTCCTGAGACCCCGCAGAGGGAGAGGAAAGCTCAGCCCCACCCAAGGCCACAGTATTTCTGGGGGAAATTTCACTACAGCTAGAACTCTAATGACCCCGTTGTTCAGAAAAGGACCTTATCTTTGGTTCAGGCCTGATGCAGATTTACTGGTGACTTTACCGCAGTTAGGTAAATGCCAGGAAACATCCATGTCAGGGAGCTGGGTGTTTCTGTTGCCTCAGGACACTGAGCGGCACATTCTTTAATGAGTGAGTGTCACTGATTGGAGCAGCTGCCTCTCAGGGAAGCCATTCTTCGTGAATAAAAGATTTCTATTTAGTATCCCGGTTATTTCCTCTTTGACCCTCACTCAGTCAAAATATGCAAGGCTCATTCCTCACCTCTTGACATCCATTGCCTGTTAGAGCCTTATTAGCATTTGTTCTCATTGATGTTCATTGCATTTTAAATCCGGCAGGGACGTGATTAAGAGGTGGAAAATCGCCGGACTTGGGTCCGCGTGTGACTGTCGGATCGTGGCATGATGACCAGCTCAGCATTTAATCACATCTCTTGTGTGTTCCATCTCCTTTCATATCCCTGGAGGGAAAAAGTTCAATTCCAAGTCACGCTCTGGTTTGGCAGGGAGAGGGAGGGGCTGGGAGCGGGGCGGAATCTGTTGGTTCTGGGTGTGCGGAGGGGGGCCTGGGAGAAAAATTCTGCCTTCTGGTTCCCTGAGGCACCAGACTCATGCCAAGCACTGCTAGAGCCAGGAGGTCTCAGGGCAGTTCCTTGGTCTAAGTGGTGGCCCCATGAGATCCCAGTTAGTTCCCATGATAATTCTATTGGGTTGGGCCCTCATGACAGGATGGCTGTCCTTTTTTTTTTTTTTTTTAATTTTTAGATTTATTATATTATTTATGTATTTTAACTGGAGGACGATGACTTTACAATATTGTGATGGCTTTTTGCATACATCAGCATGAATCGGCTGCAGGAATACATGTGTCCCCCCCACCCCCGCTCCATCCTGAACCCTCCTCCCAGCCTCCTCCCCACCCCATCCCGGCAGGTTGTCACAGAGTATGAGACACCAGAGAGCTTGCTGCTTCTCTCTCTCTTCCACGTGAGGACATGGTGAGACGCACCCATCTACAAGCCCAGGGGAGTCCTCATGGGGAACCCAGTCACCCCGGTCCCTTGACCTTGGACTTCGGTCTCAGGACTGTGAGCTGGAAATTTCTGTTGTTTCAGCCGCCTCGTCTGCGGTAGTCTGTTGCAGCAGCCTGCGCTTCTAAGGCAGTGGTCCTACTTACGTTTCCTGCTTTGAGGCGCTTGCCCGCGTTGCCTGGTCAGTGCCCCAGGTCAGGCTGGGCGCTGACCTGCTCTGTGGTCTCCCTGCCTCCTCTTTTCCTCTGGGATGTGGCTGAGGATGGTGCCCGTGGGAGTTGTGCTATTTGCACTCTCCTTAAGAGGGCTTCTTGTGGTGCTGTCATTTACCTCTGGGTCAACCGCAGAGTCTGTGCAGAGCAGCCACTGAGAAGATAACCAGCAGAGTGAATGAATGACTGGGGTGAAAGAGTGAATGAATAAATGAGTATGACAGCCTGGGCTGGAAGCCAGCTGAGAAAAGAGACAGATGGAGAGAACCGGGAGTCCCTCATCTCCCTTCACTCAAGCCGTGGGCACCACTTTCCATGAAAAACGGTCCCCAGGGACGCCTCCCCTGCTGCACGTGGTCTCCCCAAGACACCCACCCATCGGTGGCAGGGGGGCATTGCTGTGGTCATCTGGAACAGTCCCAAGTGGTCTCATATTGTTCTGTCCCAGCTCTGCCTCCTTGTCAGCTTGGCTGACACCGTCCCGTGGATGCTCAGACCTCTGCTTCCACCTGAGCCCGGGGCTGGATGGGAAGGAAGGGGTTAAAGCCTGCAAGTGTGAGTCACTGAGTCTGTGGTACAGAGCGGCAGCATCTAGGTCATTCCTCCAACACAAAAGAAGTGCAATACGGCTCGCCCAGCTGCCGCTTGTCGCATGAACCCCGCTGCTCTGTGCAGAAGAACACCAGGCGGGCACCACGCCGTTTTAATAAGATACAGCAAGATTAATAGGGGAGCGGAGCACACGCTCCCAGGAAGCATGCTCTCTTGTGTGCAGGAGCATCAGAGACTGAGGGCCTGGGGGTGGGTAGAGGGGGCAGCTGGGGCAGCAGCCCCACAGGAGGCCGGCCCAGGAAACATGCTGGGAGGAAGGGTAGCCCAGGACAGGGGTCCCAAACCTGGGTCTGGCCTGAGTGTCTCATGCCATGTGGACACCCAGGGTCAGGTGTGGAGTGCCCAGGTGGGACTCCTTTCTTGCGGGGCAGTTTCCCTGATGCCCACTCTAGGTGTCAGGTGCCCATCCTTCACTCCCAGGGGCCCGGGCTCCCCTCCTTTGGGGCACTTTGCACAGGTGCAGTTTTGCCTTAGATGGTAACCCCCTTGCCCCCATTTCTTTGGCTTGTCCATTTTATTCTCCCACTTCACTCGGTCAACTGGGATTCTCTTCTGGTTCATGAGTATGTTCGTGTCTAAAATCAGTTCCCCCAGCCCAGCGTCATCTTCTGGTTCAAAAGTCCATCGTTAGCTAACTGCACTCTGACGGACGGGTTGGTTGGATTGCTTCGAGCTATGGAGCATGTCTTCTGGGGTCAGCTGTCATCCCGATTTAAGCAGTGTTATGAGGAGAGGGTCCTGAGCTAGGGAACAGCCTTTGGGGGAGTTGGGTGGGGTAAACCAGATGGGGACAGGCATAAGGGCCGATAACCCTGCAGTTTCCTGACTGGGGTGGGCTCTTGCCCCTTTGTCTGCAACTCAGTTGTAGCCCTTTTTTCCTGCTTCCAAAGCAGTAGCTTCTCTGCCTCCTGCTGTAGACTTTCAAGGTAGCCAGAGGCTCTTTATCTTTTGTGGTTGTCTTTGTTTTCTTGTTTCCTTTGTGTTGTTGTTACTGAAGTATAGTTGATTTATAATATTGTGTTTCTGGTGTAGAGTGAAGTGATTCAGTTATTTTTATGTACAGGTATATTTCAGATGATTTTTCATTCCAGGTTATTACAAGGTATTGAACATAGTTCTCTGTTCTATACAGTAAAACTGTGTTGCGTATCTCTCTTGTATGTGTAGTGTTTGTATCTGGTAATCCCATACGGATTATCCGGGATAGGATAACCTGTGTCTGTCTGTCCTTCCCTCCCTGCTTCCCCTTTGGTAGCCATAAGTTTGTTTCTATGTCTGTAGCCTGTTTCTGTTTTGTAGATAAGCTCATTTGTGTCAGTTTTTTAGATCCCCCATGGAAGTGATATCCTGTACTATTTGTCACTCTGATATTCTCTAGGTTCATTCATGTTGCTGCAAATGGCAATGTTTTTCCTTTTTATGACTGTTATTCCCTTTTACATACACACTGTGGAGGCCTTACAAATAGTTGCAAAAACAACAACGGGAACGTACGCACCACGCTCTTTGGTCATCTCTTGATGGACACTTGGGTTTTTTCCATGTCTTGGCTATGGCGAATAATGCTGCTAGGAACACTGGGGGCACATGTATCTTTTTGAATTAAATCTTTCATCTTTTTCAGATGTATGCCCAGGAGTAGGTTTGCTGGACCATATGGTAGCTTCATTTTTAGCTTTTTAAGGAACCTCTATTCTGTTTTCCATAGTGACTTCACCAATTTACATTCCCACCAACAGGGTAGGAGGGTTCCCTTTTCTTCTCACCCTCTACAATGTTTACTACTTACAAACTTTTTGATGATGGCCATTCTGACTGGTGTGAGGTGATATCTCATTGTAGTTTTGATTTGCATTTCTCTAATAATTAGCAATGTGGAACTTCTTTTTAGGTGCCTGTTGATCACCTGTATGTCTTCTTTGGAGAAATGTTTATTTAGGTCTTCTGCCCATTTTTGGATTTGAATTTTGTTTTTGGATNTGATGGCCATTCTGACTGGTGTGAGGTGATATCTCATTGTAGTTTTGATTTGCATTTCTCTAATAATTAGCAATGTGGAACTTCTTTTTAGGTGCCTGTTGATCACCTGTATGTCTTCTTTGGAGAAATGTTTATTTAGGTCTTCTGCCCATTTTTGGATTTGAATTTTGTTTTTGGATATCGAGTTGTATGAGCTGTTTATATATTTTGGATATTGACCCCTTGTTGGGTGCATCAATTACAAATGTTTTCTCTAATTCTGTAAGTTGTTTTCTTGTTTTATTGATGGTTTTTTTTCAGTTTAGTTAGGTCCCATTTGTTTGCTTTTGCTTTTATTTCTATTGCCTTGGAAAACTGATCTAAGAAAATGTTGCTATAATTTATGTCTGAGACTGTTTTTCCTGTATTCTCAAGCCATTTTGTCCAGCTTTCTCAACTCCGCTGTTGGAGAGGTTTTCTTTTCTCCTTTATATATTCTTGCCTCCTTTGTCATAGATCAATTGATTGTAGATGTGTGGGTCTATTTCTGAGCTCTCTGTTCTGGTTCATTGGTCTGTATGTCTGGTTTTGTGCCAGTACCACACTGTTTAGATACTGGAACTTTGTAGTATTATCTGAAGTCTGGAAGGGTTATCCCTACAGCTTGTTTATACTTTTTTCTCAAGGTTGATTTGTTCCAGTTCTGTGAAAAAATGTCACAGGTATTTTGGTAGGGATCATATTAAATCTGTAGATTGCTTTGGGTAGTATGGCCTTCTAAAGAATATTAATTCCAATTTCATAGGATATCTTTCCATTTCTTTGAATCATCTTCTATTTCCTTTATCAGTGTTTTATAGTTGTCAGTGTGTAGATCTTTCACCTCCTTGATCAAGTTTATTTTTAAGGTTTTTTAAAGGTAATTTTAAATGAAATTGTTTTGTTTTACCTTCTTTTTAAAAAAATATTTCTTAGGTGGGTTCAGAATGGGGAACTCGTGTACACCCGTGGCAGATTCATGTTGATGTATGGCAAAACTAATACAATATTGTAAAGTAAAAAAAAAATTTTTTTGTTAGTATAAAGAAACCCACGGGAAGGCAATGGCACCCCACCCCAGTACTCTTGCCTGGAAAATCCAATGGACGGAGTAGCCTGGTGGGCTGCAGTCCATGGGGTCGCTAACAGTCGGACAGACTGAGCGACTTCACTTTCACTTTTCTCTTTCATGCATTGGAGAAGGAAATGGCAACCCACTCCAGTATTCTTGCCTGGAGAATCCCAGGGATGGGGGGGAGCCTAGTGGGATGCCGTCTATGGGGTCACACAGAGTTGGACACCACTGAAGTGACGTAGCAGCAGCAGCATAAAGAAACCCAACAGATTTCTGTGTATACATTTTGTATGCTGTTATTTTCCTAATTCATTTGTTAGTTCTAATAGGTTTTTGTGGAATCTTTAGGGTTCTTTATGTAGAGGATCAGTCATCTGCGAATAATGGCAGTTTTACCTCTTCCCTTCCAATTTTGGATTTCTTTTATCTCTTTTCCTTGTCTGATTATTGTGACTGGGACTTCGAATGCTACATTGAATAGAAGTGATGAGTGTGGGCATCCTTGTCTTGTTCCTGAGTTTAGTGGGAAGACTTTCAGGTTTTCACTGTTGAGTATTATGTTGGCTGTGCAGTTGTTGTAAATGGCTTTTATTATGCTGAAATATGTTTCATTTATGCCAACTTTGGTGAGAGTATCATAAGTGTGTATATTTAATTTTATCAAATTAAAGCCTCTGTCATAGGCTTTATCTTAGCATCCCAAGAGCTCAGCAGAGTTCCTGACAGGTAGTTGGTGCTTTGTAGGTATTTGTTCAAACAGTGTGAAAGAGAGGAGAAGATCTATAAAGAGACTGCCAAACATTTTGTGCTGAGAAACTTTGGGTGTGTGGTTTATATAGAATTGCATGAAGGACTGTGGGCCGATAAAAATGGGGAGGAAGAGGAGTTTAACATGGATAGTAATGGTAATGATAGGTCCCATGTGTTGGCACTTCTGACATCTGCTCACCTTATGCCTCTTATGTCATGTTCTTAGGCATATTTCTAGTTAGAGTTACTTATATTTTTCCCATTAAGCTGTAAACTTCTTATGTAAAAGTGTCTCCGTGTGTTTAATCAG
Source organism: Oreotragus oreotragus (assembly GCA_006410675.1). NCBI lineage: Eukaryota > Metazoa > Chordata > Mammalia > Artiodactyla > Bovidae > Oreotragus > Oreotragus oreotragus. The sequence continues at coordinate 228,385 of SJYX01024052.1, forward strand.
GGGCCATGATCCCTTGGAGCGGCTCTAGAAATGCCCAGAGAGTTGATTTCTTTAAAATTCAGCTTTATTTTCTTTCCCAAAGTGTTCCAGTGCTCTTCCTGCTGACTGTTGACCACCGTGTAGGGTGTGATGGTTCAGGGATGTTGGAGGTTTAAGTGGGGGTCCAAGAGAGGCCAGGCTGCTCCTCTGCATCATAGGCTTCTCACCAGTTGTTGCTGATGAGTGACTGTCAGTGGTTCACTTTGAGGAACAAAGAAGAACCTTGGTCCACCTTGGTCCAGGATTTGGCAGAGGGAGACAAACCAAGAAGGCCAGGTACACTTCCTCCCTTGTGTCCACACTGATAGAAAGTCAGAGTAATTCAAATCATTTTATTTCATCACTTTAAACACCACCTCTCCAAGCACAGAATCTCTGCTATTTGACTCATTTGTCACAGCTTGAGCTCTCTTGTGCTCCCCATCTTCCTCGGCCCCCTCCTTTCATTTCTTCCCCTGTCCTTTCTTCCCTCTGTCCTCTGCGCCTCCCCCCACCTCCAGTCCGTTTACTAGGTCTGATATTGCTTTGTTTTGTTTTTCTGCTGGTTGGTTCACACATAGCTGAAGCATCTCTCTCCCTTCCTCTCACCTTTTCTTAGAGACATGCTCCTTCCCCTCTGCGACTTCACTGGAGGTTGGAGATGGGTTCCCAGCCCTAACTGCCCCTAAATAAACTTCTGCTCAATTAAGGAGGTCTCAGCCTGACTCAACGACGTGCCCATCCAAAGGAGCTGAACTATTTCGATAAACAGCTGACTGGTGGTAAATGGCAGTTACTCTTCACTTGATTGTCGTCCCACACAGTGTGGATAGGGGTGGGGCGAAACTTAGCTTTGACTTTCCAGGTTTGGGTAAGGAGTTAGGACATGGGAGTTGTGGTTGAACAGACCTCTGCTTCTAGCCTGGATGTGCCACTCTCTGGTGTGGTGGCCATGGGCTAGTTGTTAACATCTCTGTCTTTCTTTACTTGTCTGAAGAATGAAGATGATATTGCCCATCTCATAGGACTGTCATGAAGATTAAGGGAGATATCATTCTCTATGCTATTTAGCACAACACTTGGTAGTGAGTGTTCAGTAAATGGCAGCTACTTATGGAATGATTATCTAGTTTATAGATCTTGATAAGATGTTATTCCAAATTTTCCATTTTAAAAACATCACATTGTTGGGTTACTCCCATGACATTCTGGACCTATTTAATAAGACTGAAAAATACTATCTTGTCCTTGGAGCACTTTGAGAGTGTTCTTAGAGAGAACTTGGTGAAATTCTTGATTAGTGTACAAAAAACCCAGATCTTTGTTTGCCTTCCCACTCAACTTCTGTGCAAAGAGCTCTTCTGGGGACCTGTCCCCTGTCTCTGCCTCCCGTGGCATCCCTCGGGAGTCTGTGCCATGCTCAGAGCCTTGACTGCTGCCTCTAGGACAGCATATGAGGGTCCCCTTTTCCCCAGTGCTGCCAGGAGTTTTGGGACTGTACTTTTGTGTGTCGTCATGTGTAACTGGCGCTACAGAATATTTAATAAGGTCAACCGTAATACATGTTTGAAAACTGTCTAAGTTGAGTTAGGAAAACAGCTTTGATTGCATGAGTAATATTTAAAGTGCCTGTTAAAAATGCAGTAACTTTTCTGTCAATAATAGAAAACCTTTGGCGCTCTGGAGAGATTTTAAAAGCAAGATCCAGTGGCTCTTGCCTATCTTGGTAAAAGTTCCCTTTAAACAGATGATTCATGTTACGAGAGTGGAATGATTAACATGAATTATGGGGAATTTATTCTAGGAGTTGAATGTCTGATTTATGAATACATTAGGAGGCAGATTATTCTACAATTAGCTTTCTTAAAGGAAGACTTTAGCTTACTATACTATCAAAGACCCTCAAAAAGGAGGTTTGCCCCAATATTGGTGTTACTTTTAAGGGGCTATCTCAGTTGTCCTTTATTTAAAGAGAGAAAACCTGTTTGCAGGGGAGGAAGGCCAGCCACTTATGTCACAGACTCCAGAATTCCTCCCAAACGTGACTTAATTAGGAAGGCTGAGGGATGAACCTTTGAGTCCAGGGCCTTGTGTGGAGGGCTAGGAAGAGGCCAAGATTCATTCGGGTTGGCCAGAGACTCCTTATAAATGAAGGGAAAGGCTGAGGCTTTTTGCTCACCAGCCCAGCACTGCCCCCAAGAGGGTTTCTTAGCAGAGACCTCGGCCGAGCACTGCAGCCAGAGGGAGAGGGGAAGGCTGAGTAGGGGGCAGCAGCTGAGAGTTGGGTCTTCTGCAGAGGCAGCCTATAAGTTTGCATGAGTGTCTGCATCAAAAGCATGACCTGTGCTGAGCACTTGAACACTGAATGGAACCTCTCATGATTTCTCCCTGGGAGGAGCTCCATTCCTTCAGGGACCACAGGTGAGGGGATGGCAGCTGTCATGCAGGGAGAACTACCAGGCAGACTGCATGCATCTAAATCACTGGCCCTGACAGTGCCTCTTGGAAGAAGGCGCTGGTATTAGCCCAGTTTTACAGATGAGGAGACTTAGGGCCATGCAGACCGTGGCAAGTGATGGAGTCATACTTTGAACCTAGCTTTATCCAACTCCAAATCCAGCCTGGTCCTAAGTGTAAAAGTGTTGGATGTGGTCCCAACAATATAGGCGCCAGGAGTGGGGATCGGGGGGAAGGTCAAGATCCTGCCCGTTCTATACTCATCACTGTAGGTGTTAGTTGAGTGAGTGAGTGAATTTGCCCCATTGTCTCTTTGCCAGGTATCATCAGGGCTGTGGGACCTTGGTGTAAAAGTTTTTTATGTCTGCAGTCTTCTGTGTATCCACTCCTCACCCAAGTGCTTTATAAAAATGGTTCTACTTTTCTTTCTTTAAAAAAATTTTTTTTTATTGAAGTATGGTTGATTTACAATATCATCAAAGTTTCAGGTATAAGCGTGGTGATTCAGTTATATATATGTATATTTGCAGAGTCCTTTCCCTTATAGGTTATTACAAAATACTGAGTGTTTCCCTGTGCTGTCCTTGTTGTTATCTATTGTACATGTAGTAGCATATACCCGTTAATCCCGAACTCCTATTTTACCCCTCCCCTACTCCCCTTTCCCTGTTGGTAACCATAAGTTTGTTTTCTATGTCTCCGAGTCTTTCTGTTTTGGAAATAAGTTTATTTATGTCCTTTTTTCTTTTATATTCCACATAAAAACAGTAATGTGTATTTGTCTTTCTCTGTTAGTGTGATAATCTCTGGGTCCATCCATGTTGGTGAAATGGCAATATTTCATTGTTTTTATGGTCAAGCAGTATGGCATTGTATACATGTACCACGACTTCTTACCCACGCATCTGTCTTTGGACATTTAGGTTGTTTCCATGTCTTGACTGGGGCTTCCCTGGTGGCTTAGACTAAAGAAGCTGCCTGTGACACAGGAAACATGGGTTCGATCCCTGGGTTGGGAAGATCCCTTGGAGAAGGGAATGGCAACCGACTCCAGTATTCTGGCCTGGAGAATTCAATAGACAGAGGAACCTGGCAGACTACCGTCCATGGGGTCACAAAGAGTCGGACGCGAATGAGCAACTAACACTTTCACATTCCATGTCCTGACTATGTGGATAGTGCTGCAGTGAACAATGGGGCGCATATGTCTCTCTGAATTGTGATTTCCTCTGGGTGCATGCCTAGGACTGGGATTGCAGGATCATATGGTAGTTCTATTTTTAGTTTTATAAGGAACCTCCATACTGTTCTCCACAGTGGTTGTACCAACTTACATTCCCACCAACAGTGTGGAGGGAATTTCTCCACACCCTCTGCAGCATTTATTGTTTGTAGGCTTTTTGGTAATGGCCATTTTGACCAGAGTGAGATGGTACCTCATTGTTGTTTTGATTTGCCTTTCTCTAATAATTAGTAACGTTGAGCATCTTTTCATGTACGTTTTGACCATCTATCTGTCTTCTTTGGAGAAATATTTATTTAGGTCTTTTGTCCTTTTTTTTTAAATGGAGTTTTTTTTTTTTTTTTTTTTNATTGAATAGAAGTGATGAGTGTGGGCATCCTTGTCTTGTTCCTGAGTTTAGTGGGAAGACTTTCAGGTTTTCACTGTTGAGTATTATGTTGGCTGTGCAGTTGTTGTAAATGGCTTTTATTATGCTGAAATATGTTTCATTTATGCCAACTTTGGTGAGAGTATCATAAGTGTGTATATTTAATTTTATCAAATTAAAGCCTCTGTCATAGGCTTTATCTTAGCATCCCAAGAGCTCAGCAGAGTTCCTGACAGGTAGTTGGTGCTTTGTAGCTATTTGTTCAAACAGTGTGAAAGAGAGGAGAAGATCTATAAAGAGACTGCCAAACATTTTGTGCTGAGAAACTTTGGGTGTGTGGTTTATATAGAATTGCATGAAGGACTGTGGGCCGATAAAAATGGGGAGGAAGAGGAGTTTAACATGGATAGTAATGGTAATGATAGGTCCCATGTGTTGGCACTTCTGACATCTGCTCACCTTATGCCTCTTATGTCATGTTCTTAGGCATATTTCTAGTTAGAGTTACTTATATTTTTCCCATTAAGCTGTAAACTTCTTATGTAAAAGTGTCTCCGTGTGTTTAATCAGGGGCCATGATCCCTTGGAGCGGCTCTAGAAATGCCCAGAGAGTTGATTTCTTTAAAATTCAGCTTTATTTTCTTTCCCAAAGTGTTCCAGTGCTCTTCCTGCTGACTGTTGACCACCGTGTAGGGTGTGATGGTTCAGGGATGTTGGAGGTTTAAGTGGGGGTCCAAGAGAGGCCAGGCTGCTCCTCTGCATCATAGGCTTCTCACCAGTTGTTGCTGATGAGTGACTGTCAGTGGTTCACTTTGAGGAACAAAGAAGAACCTTGGTCCACCTTGGTCCAGGATTTGGCAGAGGGAGACAAACCAAGAAGGCCAGGTACACTTCCTCCCTTGTGTCCACACTGATAGAAAGTCAGAGTAATTCAAATCATTTTATTTCATCACTTTAAACACCACCTCTCCAAGCACAGAATCTCTGCTATTTGACTCATTTGTCACAGCTTGAGCTCTCTTGTGCTCCCCATCTTCCTCGGCCCCCTCCTTTCATTTCTTCCCCTGTCCTTTCTTCCCTCTGTCCTCTGCGCCTCCCCCCACCTCCAGTCCGTTTACTAGGTCTGATATTGCTTTGTTTTGTTTTTCTGCTGGTTGGTTCACACATAGCTGAAGCATCTCTCTCCCTTCCTCTCACCTTTTCTTAGAGACATGCTCCTTCCCCTCTGCGACTTCACTGGAGGTTGGAGATGGGTTCCCAGCCCTAACTGCCCCTAAATAAACTTCTGCTCAATTAAGGAGGTCTCAGCCTGACTCAACGACGTGCCCATCCAAAGGAGCTGAACTATTTCGATAAACAGCTGACTGGTGGTAAATGGCAGTTACTCTTCACTTGATTGTCGTCCCACACAGTGTGGATAGGGGTGGGGTGAAACTCTAGCTTTGACTTTCCAGGTTTGGGTAAGGAGTTAGGACATGGGAGTTGTGGTTGAACAGACCTCTGCTTCTAGCCTGGATGTGCCACTCTCTGGTGTGGTGGCCATGGGCTAGTTGTTAACATCTCTGTCTTTCTTTACTTGTCTGAAGAATGAAGATGATATTGCCCATCTCATAGGATTGTCATGAAGATTAAGGGAGATATCATTCTCTATGCTATTTAGCACAACACTTGGTAGTGAGTGTTCAGTAAATGGCAGCTACTTATGGAATGATTATCTAGTTTATAGATCTTGATAAGATGTTATTCCAAATTTTCCATTTTAAAAACATCACATTGTTGGGTTACTCCCATGACATTCTGGACCTATTTAATAAGACTGAAAAATACTATCTTGTCCTTGGAGCACTTTGAGAGTGTTCTTAGAGAGAACTTGGTGAAATTCTTGATTAGTGTACAAAAAACCCAGATCTTTGTTTGCCTTCCCACTCAACTTCTGTGCAAAGAGCTCTTCTGGGGACCTGTCCCCTGTCTCTGCCTCCCGTGGCATCCCTCGGGAGTCTGTGCCATGCTCAGAGCCTTGACTGCTGCCTCTAGGACAGCATATGAGGGTCCCCTTTTCCCCAGTGCTGCCAGGAGTTTTGGGACTGTACTTTTGTGTGTCGTCATGTGTAACTGGCGCTACAGAATATTTAATAAGGTCAACCGTAATACATGTTTGAAAACTGTCTAAGTTGAGTTAGGAAAACAGCTTTGATTGCATGAGTAATATTTAAAGTGCCTGTTAAAAATGCAGTAACTTTTCTGTCAATAATAGAAAACCTTTGGCGCTCTGGAGAGATTTTAAAAGCAAGATCCAGTGGCTCTTGCCTATCTTGGTAAAAGTTCCCTTTAAACAGATGATTCATGTTACGAGAGTGGAATGATTAACATGAATTATGGGGAATTTATTCTAGGAGTTGAATGTCTGATTTATGAATACATTAGGAGGCAGATTATTCTACAATTAGCTTTCTTAAAGGAAGACTTTAGCTTACTATACTATCAAAGACCCTCAAAAAGGAGGTTTGCCCCAATATTGGTGTTACTTTTAAGGGGCTATCTCAGTTGTCCTTTATTTAAAGAGAGAAAACCTGTTTGCAGGGGAGGAAGGCCAGCCACTTATGTCACAGACTCCAGAATTCCTCCCAAACGTGACTTAATTAGGAAGGCTGAGGGATGAACCTTTGAGTCCAGGGCCTTGTGTGGAGGGCTAGGAAGAGGCCAAGATTCATTCGGGTTGGCCAGAGACTCCTTATAAATGAAGGGAAAGGCTGAGGCTTTTTGCTCACCAGCCCAGCACTGCCCCCAAGAGGGTTTCTTAGCAGAGACCTCGGCCGAGCACTGCAGCCAGAGGGAGAGGGGAAGGCTGAGTAGGGGGCAGCAGCTGAGAGTTGGGTCTTCTGCAGAGGCAGCCTATAAGTTTGCATGAGTGTCTGCATCAAAAGCATGACCTGTGCTGAGCACTTGAACACTGAATGGAACCTCTCATGATTTCTCCCTGGGAGGAGCTCCATTCCTTCAGGGACCACAGGTGAGGGGATGGCAGCTGTCATGCAGGGAGAACTACCAGGCAGACTGCATGCATCTAAATCACTGGCCCTGACAGTGCCTCTTGGAAGAAGGCGCTGGTATTAGCCCAGTTTTACAGATGAGGAGACTTAGGGCCATGCAGACAGTGGCAAGTGATGGAGTCATACTTTGAACCTAGCTTTATCCAACTCCAAATCCAGCCTGGTCCTAAGTGTAAAAGTGTTGGATGTGGTCCCAACAATATAGGCGCCAGGAGTGGGGATCGGGGGGAAGGTCAAGATCCTGCCCGTTCTATACTCATCACTGTAGGTGTTAGTTGAGTGAGTGAGTGAATTTGCCCCATTGTCTCTTTGCCAGGTATCATCAGGGCTGTGGGACCTTGGTGTAAAAGTTTTTTATGTCTGCAGTCTTCTGTGTATCCACTCCTCACCCAAGTGCTTTATAAAAATGGTTCTACTTTTCTTTCTTTAAAAAAATTTTTTTTTATTGAAGTATGGTTGATTTACAATATCATCAAAGTTTCAGGTATAAGCGTGGTGATTCAGTTATATATATGTATATTTGCAGAGTCCTTTCCCTTATAGGTTATTACAAAATACTGAGTGTTTCCCTGTGCTGTCCTTGTTGTTATCTATTGTACATGTAGTAGCATATACCCGTTAATCCCGAACTCCTATTTTACCCCTCCCCTACTCCCCTTTCCCTGTTGGTAACCATAAGTTTGTTTTCTATGTCTCCGAGTCTTTCTGTTTTGGAAATAAGTTTATTTATGTCCTTTTTTCTTTTATATTCCACATAAAAACAGTAATGTGTATTTGTCTTTCTCTGTTAGTGTGATAATCTCTGGGTCCATCCATGTTGGTGAAATGGCAATATTTCATTGTTTTTATGGTCAAGCAGTATGGCATTGTATACATGTACCACGACTTCTTACCCACGCATCTGTCTTTGGACATTTAGGTTGTTTCCATGTCTTGACTGGGGCTTCCCTGGTGGCTTAGACTAAAGAAGCTGCCTGTGACACAGGAAACATGGGTTCGATCCCTGGGTTGGGAAGATCCCTTGGAGAAGGGAATGGCAACCGACTCCAGTATTCTGGCCTGGAGAATTCAATAGACAGAGGAACCTGGCAGACTACCGTCCATGGGGTCACAAAGAGTCGGACGCGAATGAGCAACTAACACTTTCACATTCCATGTCCTGACTATGTGGATAGTGCTGCAGTGAACAATGGGGCGCATATGTCTCTCTGAATTGTGATTTCCTCTGGGTGCATGCCTAGGACTGGGATTGCAGGATCATATGGTAGTTCTATTTTTAGTTTTATAAGGAACCTCCATACTGTTCTCCACAGTGGTTGTACCAACTTACATTCCCACCAACAGTGTGGAGGGAATTTCTCCACACCCTCTGCAGCATTTATTGTTTGTAGGCTTTTTGGTAATGGCCATTTTGACCAGAGTGAGATGGTACCTCATTGTTGTTTTGATTTGCCTTTCTCTAATAATTAGTAACGTTGAGCATCTTTTCATGTACGTTTTGACCATCTATCTGTCTTCTTTGGAGAAATATTTATTTAGGTCTTTTGTCCTTTTTTTTTAAATGGAGTTTTTTTTTTTTTTTTTTTTAGTGGCAAGTGATGGAGTCATACTTTGAACCTAGCTTTGTCCAACTCCAAATCCAGCCTGGTCCTAAGTGTAAAAGTGTTGGATGTGGTCCCAACAATATAGGCGCCAGGAGTGGGGATCGGGGGGAAGGTCAAGATCCTGCCCCTTCTATACTCATCACTGTAGGTGTTAGTTGAGTGAGTGAGTGAATGTGCCCCATTGTCTCTTTGCCAGGTATCATCAGGGCTGTGGGACCTTGGTGTCAAAGTTTTTTATGTCTGCAGTCTTCTGTGTATCCACTCCTCACCCAAGTGCTTTATAAAAATGGTTCTACTTTTCTTTCTTTAAAAAAATTTTTTTTTATTGAAGTATGGTTGATTTACAATATCATCAAAGTTTCAGGTATAAGCGTGGTGATTCAGTTATATATATGTATATTTGCAGAGTCCTTTCCCTTATAGGTTATTACAAAATACTGAGTGTTTCCCTGTGCTGTCCTTGTTGTTATCTATTGTACATGTAGTAGCATATACCCGTTAATCCCGAACTCCTATTTTACCCCTCCCCTACTCCCCTTTCCCTGTTGGTAACCATAAGTTTGTTTTCTATGTCTCCGAGTCTTTCTGTTTCGGAAATAACTTCATTTATGTCCTTTTTTCTTTTATATTCCACATAAAAACAGTAATGTGTATTTGTCTTTCTCTGTTAGTGTGATAATCTCTGGGTCCATCCATGTTGGTGAAATGGCAATATTTCATTGTTTTTATGGTCAAGCAGTATGGCATTGTATACATGTACCACGACTTCTTACCCACGCATCTGTCTTTGGACATTTAGGTTGTTTCCATGTCTTGACTGGGGCTTCCCTGGTGGCTTAGACTAAAGAAGCTGCCTGTGACACAGGAAACATGGGTTCGATCCCTGGGTTGGGAAGATCCCTTGGAGAAGGGAATGGCAACCGACTCCAGTATTCTGGCCTGGAGAATTCAATAGACAGAGGAACCTGGCAGACTACCGTCCATGGGGTCACAAAGAGTCGGACGCGAATGAGCAACTAACACTTTCACATTCCATGTCCTGACTATGTGGATAGTGCTGCAGTGAACAATGGGGCGCATATGTCTCTCTGAACTATGATTTCCTCTGGGTGCATGCCTAGGACTGGGATTGCAGGATCATATGGTAGTTCTATTTTTAGTTTTATAAGGAACCTCCATACTGTTCTCCACAGTGGTTGTACCAACTTACATTCCCACCAACAGTGTGGAGGGAATTTCTCCACACCCTCTGCAGCATTTATTGTTTGTAGGCTTTTTGGTAATGGCCATTTTGACCAGAGTGAGATGGTACCTCATTGTTGTTTTGATTTGCCTTTCTCTAATAATTAGTAACGTTGAGCATCTTTTCATGTACGTTTTGACCATCTATCTGTCTTCTTTGGAGAAATGTTTATTTAGGTCTTTTGTCCTTTTTTTTTAAATGGAGTTTTTTTTTTTTTTTCTTTTTTTCCATTGAGCTGNGTTCTATTTTTAGTTTTATAAGGAACCTCCATACTGTTCTCCACAGTGGTTGTACCAACTTACATTCCCACCAACAGTGTGGAGGGAATTTCTCCACACCCTCTGCAGCATTTATTGTTTGTAGGCTTTTTGGTAATGGCCATTTTGACCAGAGTGAGATGGTACCTCATTGTTGTTTTGATTTGCCTTTCTCTAATAATTAGTAACGTTGAGCATCTTTTCATGTACGTTTTGACCATCTATCTGTCTTCTTTGGAGAAATATTTATTTAGGTCTTTTGTCCTTTTTTTTTAAATGGAGTTTTTTTTTTTTTCTTTTTTTCCATTGAGCTGTATAAGTTGTTTATATATTTTGGAAACTAATCTCTTGTCAGTCACGTCATTTGCAAATATTTTCTCCCAATCTGTAGGTTGTCGTTTTGTGTATGGTTTCCATTGTTGTGCAAAAGCTTTTTAGTTTGATTAGGTCCCATTTGTTTGTTTTCATTTTTACTCTAGGAGGTGGATCCAAAAAGATACTGCTGCGGTTTATGAAAAATGATTCCACTTTTCTTGGGCATTGTGTGAATTCTTCATTCACATCACTTGAGTAGCAATAAACTGAAGTGGCATTAGCTCCTAGAAATGAAATGTACAAGTTTCAGTTTGGAAACTGCAGAGTAGGACTGTGCTATAATCTGAAAAGAGGGTGGGCAATTTGTAATCTTCCTTTAAAAGAACTTACCATGGTGGTAGATTTTATGGATATATGCAGTGCTTGTGCTAAACTCAAGGAAGATGATATTTCAGCCTCCTGTCCAAGGAGTATGTGTAGATGGTTGTTTGTTCATTCATCAGATTCAATTGACTACCTACTCTATGCTAAGCATTGTGGGAAGTGCTTGGGTTTAGTAACGTAGAAGTCAGGCACAGTTACTCCCTTCCCAGAATCCACTGTCCTGGTTGGGAAACAAACCACAAGAAAATAATTATCCACCGTTTGCCTTTAGATGACATATGCTGTGTAGGAAAGACCCTGAGCCACAGCAGAGGAGAGAGAGGTGAGAGTGGGGGGTTAATCTGGGCCTCTGTCAGGGGTGGTGGCCAGGAAGACTTTCCTAAGCAAGTGACAACTGAGTGCTACAGGGTGAACAGGTGCTAACCAGGTAAAGAGAAAGGGGAAGAACACTCCAGGGAAGAGGAGCAGCAGCTTCTTAGAAAGGAGAGCACTGTGGCCAGAGGACAAGGGGGATGTAGGGCAAGGTGGCACTGGGCAAAGGTGAGCTTGAGAGCCCTTGGGCTCAGATAGATGTGGATTTGCCCCTACAAGCTGTGTGACCTTGGGCTGATAACATAGCCTCTCTGGGCTACAGCCCTCTCTTAAAACTGTGGATGAAAACACACTCAGGGTTGCCATACAGAAACAGTCAAAGAATTTGTGTGTTTGGTCCCTGGTCCCTGGCATACTGCAGATGCAGAAAGTGTCACCTTTCTTGCCCATTCCGTTGCCTCTGGCTTTGGGAAGTGGATGAAGCAGCCATAGATGTGTAGATAGTGGTTCAGAATTAGGGAACACGCTTGCAAATCTTTATGTTTAACCCTTGAGTTCTTCCAATTCGGCAGCTTTCCAGGAGGACTTGTGGAGGGTCAGGCTGGGTTGTCACTCACCTACTTGCTGAAGGTTAATAAGGTCAGAGTTTATTCTAGAGTAGGGAGCAGGAGGTGGGTGGCTTAGGGAAATAAGCCAGAGACAGGGGTTGATGGTAGAGCCAGGCTCCTGGAACCTCAGGCCGTTTGAGATGGGTAAACAGAGGCCTTGCTGTGCCCTCACCGCTCACATTAACTGCCATCCACAACCTGCCTCTGGCAGAAGACACCTCCTGGGCTCACTCAGAGGGTGCATTTGTGTATCTCCAGGCTGGTCCCTGGCTCTGCAAGACAGCTGTGCTCCCCATGCTAGTCCTGTTTTCCTGCTGACTTGGTTTATTTCAGAAAGCCTCCGTTTTAATTTCTCTTACTTCCCTTTACGGATCTTATTTCCTATGATCCTGATGTTGTGGATATGATGATGGACAAGATAAACACAGGCCCTCTCCCCCATCTGGTGTCCTAACATCCCTGAGACAGGCAGAATTCCTAACTTGGCTTGCAGGGGAGATGTCTGAGGCTTAGATCATATGCTCAAGGTCACGTAGACCTGAAATTCCCATCCAGGTCTGTCTGACCTCAAGTCCTATGGTCTTCACCATGAAGAAAAACTGTGACACAGTTCAGTGAATTTCTGGCAAGCAATTCCTCAAGCTCTTTGTCTCTTAGCTTCTACCCTCATGACTTACATATGTATGAACCATTATGTAAAAGCCCCAAGTGAGCTCACATCCTAGCAATATCCTTTGTGGAAAGCATGAAACCCTTTTGTAAAGGAATTGGTACATCAGTGTGTGTCTTCACTGTGGGTGTTAGTGTTCCCCGATGCCTCTTTTATTCTTTTGGGACATCCTTGTACTGGGGAGCAGGTGCCAGATCAGTACCTGTGGGGCAGGTGCTCATCTTAAAATTTGAACTTTGGAAGTCAAGGTCTGACTCTCACTCATCCCTGGGTCCCCACATTGAGTATAATGTGGGCATAAGGATGTGCTCAGCATGGCCTCATGGTAAAGAGCTGGCTCTTAGGAGTCACACTGATGTGGAGTTGAGTCAAGAACAACTGCTCTCTGATGCCATGATTTGGGGAAGTGACCTATTTCTCAGAGTCTGTTTCTCCATCCTAGGGTAGTGGGAATGAAATCAGAGGTTTAACATCGCCTGCCATGTGAAGTCAGAGGTTGGCAAACACTAGCCCTTGGCCAAATCTGGTCTGCTGCTTGTTTTTGTGTGTAGAGTCTCATTTGAACACAACAATGTGCATGCTTTTCTCTGTCATCTGTGGCTGCTTTGCAAGACAACCGCAGAGGTAAGCAGTTGTCACGGAGACTCTGTGACCCTCAGAACCAAATATATTTCTTTCTTTTTTTTCCCCTGGCTACACCACATGGCATGAGGGATCCTTGTTCCCCAGCCAGGAATCAAACCTATGCCCCCTGAAGTGGAAGTGTAGAGTCCTCAGCACAGGACCGTCGCGGAAGTCCCCAAATATATTTTCTACCTGGCTTTTTACTGTAGAAGCTTGTGGACCTCTGTGTTAAGCGCTGTACAGATGGTAGCTGTAGTTGTTATGACAATTACTAGCATTACCTGTAAGTTTCAACTACTTCTGCTCCATGAAAAAGTTACCTTCAGAGCATTGACCTTCCTCTGTTCCTTAGAGCTTGGGAGGATCTCTTTAATTACGTGGTGAACAAATTTGTGATTCCTTTAGTCTTGATCTTCATGGTTCTCAAGATTTGGGTCAGCTTCTTTCCCCATTCTTTTCTCCTGGTTTGATGCTTCCTCACAGTTTTTGGTCTGTCCTCAGAGGGGGCCTTGATTCCCTCTCCATCTCTGGATAGCTCTCATTTCTGAACGATTGCAGCCAAAAGAACACAACGGGGAATCCCTCTGTGAAAAGAGGAAGGCTGGCTGCGTGTGAGGCTCCTTCTAACCTGGAGAGGTGTGAGCCCCAAGCTCTGGGCACACATATCTACCAGAGTCTGGGCTTCCCCCACCCTAAGTCTTTCTGGTTTTAGAGGAGACAGTCTCCTAAAATGTGGAGACATTTGGTAATTTTTTCTTAGCAATTTCCTTTTTAAAAATGTAATCTTATTTTGGATCATAAATGTAATACATGCAATTTATGGAAACATGGAAAATGGAGAAAACGGCAACAATCAATCCTAATCTTACCACCCAGAGATAACTGCTATTAGCATTTTTAGCCTATTTCCTTCCAGATCCCTAATCATGTGTAAATGTTTACATAATTGAAATCACATTGTTTATATAATTTTATTTCCTGCATTTTTACTTAGTATGTCATAAGCTTTTCTTCCAGCATTGAATGTTCTTCAAAACCTTAATTCTCATCTTTGCACATATACATAAATCCACTCACCCACCCACTGATCCATGCATGCACCCGTCCATCCATCCAACAGATATTTCCTCAGTGCCCCTTACATCTCAAATCCTGTACTAGGGGCCAGGGATGCGGTGATGAGCACACATAGACCTCGTTACTCCCTTTACAGAGATCAGTCTAACAGGGAGCAGAGAGAGTTAATCATTATAAATTGTCTTAGCTTGGACTGCTGTAACAAAATACCATAGACTGGGTGGGTTAAACAACAGACATTTCTTTCTCATTCTTCTGGAGGCTAGCAGTCTGACAAAAGAGTGCCAGAATGGTTGCGTCTGATAGGACCCTCTTCCTGGCTTACATACGGCTGCCTTCTGACTGTCCCCTGACTCGGAAGAGGGAAGAAGCTCTGATGTCTCCTCCTCTTCATATAAGCACACTGATCTCATCATGTGACCCCACCCTGAGAACTTCCTCTAAACCAGCCCCACCTCCTAACACCATCCAGAGGGATGATGGGGGGTGGGAGGAGGGAGGGGGGGTTCATGTTTGGGAGTTCGTGTACACCCGTGGCGGATTCATGTCAATGTATGCCAAAACCAGTAGAGTACTGTAAAGTAAAATAAAATAAAATAAGATTTTTACTGATCTAAAAGGGAGAATAAACACCACTCAGCCATGTAAGTGTGACAAAAAAAAAAAAAATGAAAAATAAAACAGAGCAAGGAGACAGAGATGCTAAGAGGGAGCTGCCTTTGAGAAAGTGTTGCATTTCATTGTGCTACTCACTAATCTAGTCTTGTCAAACAATTTTGTCAGGATTTTTATGTTTGTTTTATTCTTCTGTTGAAGTGAATTTGCAAGTATCATTTTCAGTATTCTACAATCAAAGTTTATGTATTTTATCAAGATATGGAGCATTTTGTTCCCATCATTAATACTAAGAAAATACCATCCTGACCTATGTAGAGGATACAGGCTTATCCACGTGCCTGTTTAGAACATGCGTCCATTTGCTTTGTTATACACTTAGTCTGTTGCTAACCACCAGGTAGAGAAAAAACTATTAGTTAATTCTCTCATCCCAAAGTGTTACACAATCTCTCAAGTACAGCAAACTTCAATTTCTCTTAATTAAATTTTATTCCATTCCAACACAGAGTCTAGGGTTTGTCTCTGAATTATGTAACAAAGGATTATGATCTTTGGGTATTTAGATAGGAATGTTTTGGGGNAAGAGCTGACTCACTGGAAAAGACCCTGATGCTGGGAAGGATTGAAGGCAGGAGGAGAAGGGGATGACAGAGGATGAGACGGTTGGATGGCATCACTGATGCGATGGACATGAGTTTGAGCAAGCTCCAGGAGTTGGTGATGGACAGGGAAGTCTGGTGTGCTGCAGTTCATGCATACATGCTAAGTTGCTTCAGTCTTGTTCAACTCTGTGCAACCCCGTAGACGGCAGCCCACCAGGTTCCTCTGTCCACAGGATTCTCTAGGCAAGAATACTGGAGTGGGTTTCCATTTCCTTCTCTGGTGCTGCAGTCTAAGGGGTAGCAAAGAGTCGGACACAACTGAGCGACCGAACAACAACAGGTGCAGAAATAAAAGCAGGCAGACTCATTTGTAGATTCTCAGCTTCTTCCCGAGACAGGAGGCAGTGTTCCAGAGAGAAGCCCCTCCACAGACAGGAGCACAGGCTAGAATGGGTAGTATGTGGAGAGGCTCTTGTGCTGTGAAGACCTGGCAGCGCTGTAGAGAAATCTGGCTCCCGTCTGCTTCCTGGTGCCGATGGAGGTGCTCCAGACCCTTGTGGTCCTGATGACCATGCGTTAAGTGTGGAGAAGCCTGTGTGCCTTGTACAAGATGAGTGACGCACGACAGTTTTTGCAAGGTCAAAACTCAGATCATGTGCTCTTCAGAGTTCTGAGCACACACTTGCCATTGCCTCCTGCCTTTTGTCTTGATTCTTGCGTGTGTGTTTTTACATTATTTCCCCTGAGGAAGAACAGAGCGAGAGATGGCTGTTGTGACAAACTGGCTGCAGATTGAATTGTGCACATGTGTGTTTGACAGCTGAGCTGGGCCATAGAGCCATGCATTTACTGAGGGAATAGTGGCACCAATTGCTGTTTTTCTTAGATCCTCCCTGGGCGATTGAAATGGAAGTTGACTCTCTTTGTTTCTTGGACATTCAGGGGATGGAACTGGTCAGGGGGGGCCTGGTGGGTACTTGGTCAGTAATGCATTTGTCACCTCAAGGACCTCTGAAGTGATGAGGTGGATCTGTGAGTTGGAACCCCCTCCCAGCAGTGGACAGGGCAGCCACACGGGTGTGTAAGTGATGTGAAGAGAGTTCAGTGCTACATTAAGCCCATCACAGAAGGGAAGAAAAGTCCACTTCAGGAGGTGTATCAATCTGTGTACTTCTTCTTGGCTTTTTATCTTTATCCAAGTTGGACAATGATAGACAAATGCCAGCTGCATTTTCTCTTTAGTATGGAATGCAGTGTTTTCTAAAGAAAAATAAAAATGAATTTTCATTAACAAAGGCCTGTGAGCAAGACAGAAACTAACAAAATTTGCATTTCCTCCCTTCGTCTGTACAACGTGGGAGTTATCACTACCCTGTGGGGTTTGCTTTGAGATTAAATTAGAGAGCACCCGTCCTGGTGTATCACAGGTACTCAGGAAATGGAAGCTATTATTCCTATTGATATAATAGCTACATTTCATTCAGGGTTCAAAGTGCTTTCTGTGTGCCAACTCTTATCATTGATAGTGTATGCTCTGGATCACCTGTATTTTGGTTTTACGTCCTAGATGGAGCTGAACATGAGAATGGCATGAATGTGCCTTACCTGTCTTGATGATGAAAAATCAGAAAGCTATCTTTCAATCAAATGAGAGTATCTTCTGGATACAGATTTCCAGTTCAACCCTTGGGTTACTGTCTATACACATACTGTAACATCAGCCAAAGTTTCATTCCTAAGAGGGACCCATGCCCCAGTTAGAGGGAGAATGCTTACCTCATATGGACATGATGCTCAAAAGATTGCTCCTAATATAGGCCTTACATTCCTCTGGCTCCCCAGTGGGCTTGATTTATTTAGGCTTCCTTTGAGGCTAACTGGCTGTGATAGACAATTTTTAGCCTTCATCCCAGAAATGATACCTTAAGAAGCTGTCCTCTGTTCTCCCACACTGCAGGCTTTGTGATGCATTCATACCTTCAGTGCCATCTGAAAGAGCCTATTAAATTGGAGTTCAGGGTTTCTAGATTCTTGATTTGGTCGTAGAAGTCTTGAAATTTTATCCAGGAGGCATAGAAAAACCCTTCAAAGTTTTGAATGTTTAATCTATTTGAACACACAGTTTTAGAGAGGGTTTAGCCAAAGAATATCAAACTGTGATATAAACAGTTTATCAAAAACTAGAGACTTTCCCTTGAATACTCAACCACCTGGAGCACTCAAGTTTCAGAGGAGACAGATGAAGAACTGCTGGATGGATACAGTTTCTTATCCTGGTTGGTGGAAAGTTACAGCTGTCTGGAGAGAGATTATTGAGGGAGAGAGCAGGTCTTTGTCTGTCTGTCCATTTGTCTTTTGGATTTGTTGCGTGAAAGTGAACAAGCCAAACGCAGTATGAAGATAAAGGGCCAAAGCGTTATGCTCTGGGTCACCATTATGTCCCTTTCTGTTGAGGGGATCGTGGTCTTGGCCAAAGCTGCCCTGGACATAGCACCTTGTGCTCGGCACACTTGCCAGGCATGAAGGAAGGCAACAAGATATGGGAATATAACTGGGCTTAGTCTGTCATTGCCTTGTGATGGCTCTCATGGACACACAGCATGCAGCCCCAAAGCCCTCCAACCTGCAACTCTCTACGAAGCAGGTCTAATTGGGTTACTTGCTCTCTGCATAAAAAAACCATCAGGATTTTCAGTAACCAGTATATAGTCTTCAGGGGAGAAATAGGGTTTCAGAAGTCCTTGTTGGCAGAGTCCTTTCTTTCACATCTGTATCTCAGGATGGAGTGAGTTTGACAGTGATCTCTTGGTTGCTAGGAAGATCCATAAGTTTCGAATGCAGTGGTATCCTAGAGTCAATATTTTATTCTGGTGAGGGGTGGGCTATTAACAGAGGGTGAGAAGAGGGGCCTGCAAGGGAACCAGTTATTCTGCTGTGAAAGAACGAGAAAAATTCCATCTGCTTCCACCTTCACAAAGCTTCTGTGAGAATCACTCATCACAGATGAAGTGGAAGCACACTGACCTCTTAAAGGAAGAACACACGTACCCCGCCCCGCCCCCCATGCTGCACTTTGAGGCTGCGTCTCACCCTTAAAGTATTCATGTTGTTCACCCACCTGCAGTTCCCTCTGTGTGCTGCAGCTACCTGACTGCAGCCTTTGCACATGTCAGCCCTTCTTCCCAGAATGCCCTTTCTCCTTGTCTGCCTAGAAAACTCCTATTCATCCCTCAAGGCCCATTTTAGGCATCTCCTTCTCTGTGCAGCCATCTTTGACCCTTTCCCCATGGGAGCAGGACGGATCACAGCAGAACTGATCACAGAATCTTTTTGCATCCCCACTGACCTTGAACGTGAATTTGTTGCATACAGTTCTCATCTCCCCAGACTGCGCCTAGAACAAAGTGGACCTCAGATCTAATTTGTTTTGTAGTGCTCTATTTGTGTGAGCATCTTGCTTTTGGTCTGTGAATGTCCTAACAACACGGGATGCATTCTATTCATGTCTGTGCCTTAACAGATAGTATAATACCTGGATCATAGTAATAGACATTCAGTTAAGATTACCCAAATGGATGGATTCGTCATAGTGGTATAAGAGAAGGACTTACTGGTATAGGAAGGCGCACTCAATGAATGGTCCCCTCTTTGGGTTCCACTGTAAGCTCTTATCCCTTTTTTAGGGGAGCTTCGAATATTGAACTGTGGTTGAGTGAAAACTGGTTCTTTGTATCGACTCAAGGGGAAGAGAGAAGTCTCTGCTGATGACCAGGTCAGCAATAGGTGATGCTACCCTTTGTGTTCTTGGGAGACAGGATGGGTTCCTCTGATGCAGGTACCTGAGGCTGTCACAGAGGAGGAGCATGGCAGGGATTTGGGGAGGGAGAGGGACTGGGCAAGTAGCTGCCCTCAGGATGGGCAGCTCTTGGGTGGCTTTAGGTGAGGAGGGTGGGACCCATCTGCTCAGGTTCCTGGTAGATAAAACAGCAGCAGCAACAACCGAAGCAAGGACTCTGCTTACTGACATGATGCTGGGCACATGCCCGCTTCCCTTTTAAATGTCCCCCAAGTTCCCTAAGCATCCAGATGGCAATTTGCAGTGAATAATTTATAATAAGATATCTTATGCATTATGCAAGGTAGGTTTAAATTATGAATTGACCTCACTTGGCAGTGTATCTTAGTTAATAGGTGGACTTGGTAGTGGGGGGTTCAGGCCAAATCGGGCCTGAGTTACCATGAGTGAGATGGAAATGGGGCATCTGGCCTCCTCCAATGGCAGCAGTGAGGCTGAGCAGGAGGGAGGAAGGCTAGAGCTTGGGCTGCTCTGGCTCAGAGGGGCCTCTTCTCTGTGAGTACACAGCTTCCTTCCCATGGGAGGATGAGGGCAGAGTCGAGCTGCTCTACAAGCCTGCTTCCTTCCCGGGGGAGCTCGCTGCCCCCAGGCCATGGTTCATGGGCTGAGCTCCAAAGCCCAGCCTGGATCTGCATGGTCTGCCGTGTTCTAGACTGTCCCTGAGCGAGGCGTCCAGGACCCCACCTGGGGATAGGGTAGGAGTGTGGAGGGTGCTGGGAGCACAGCCCAGAGTGCTTCAGGTTATACTGAGCAGATCAGGTCTTTAAAGCAAACCGGGAGTGAATGAGGAGTGGCAGGAAGCCTGTGACAGTGGCAGCCCACCCCCAGGAGGTCACTGTGGATGTTTCCAGTGTCCAACCCCACCCCAAGCCCTGGGCCAGCATCATCGCTTCACTGGTGCCTCATGACAGCAACTCTAGGAGATGGTGGTGCGCGCGGTCCTCCCAGTTTACTTAGACGGGAACGAAGGTGTAGAGTGAGTCCCTTATCCACGGTGACGCAGCTGATGCCTGGCAGAGCTGGGACCTGAGAGTAGATCACAGAATAGTAAAACGTTCACTAAATGTCTCCTGGGGACTGGCTGCTCCCCTGGATGCTGAGGGGCTGCGGGGACCAGGCAGACAGGGCTCTCTGCTCAGGCAGGATACCTTCTAGTAGCGGAGACAAAAAATAAAGCTGCTGCTGCTAAGTCACTTCAGTCGTGTCCGACTCAGTGCTGTCCATAGACGGCAGCCCACCAGGCTCCCCCATCCCTGGGATTCTCCAGGCAAGGACACTGGAGTGGGTTGCCATTTCCTTCTCTGAAAAATAAAGCTATCAGCGGGCAAATACCGATACCTGTGCTGCTGCCAGGGCCCTTGTTCTAAACATGATGCTGTACTGATGGATGAGATAGTATGTTTAGCAAGTATTGATCGAGAGCCTGTAGTGTGTACAGCTTGGGCACCGCGAGAGACACATGCAGAGGTGATGAGGACTAAGTCCTGCCTCTGAGGATTTCCAGGCTGGGGGTGATAAGGAGAATCAGAGCCCACAGTGAGGGCCAGGGGGAGGTCTTCTTCCAGCAGCCCTTGGTGGGTGTGGAAGGGCAGGGGTTGGGGGACAGGGCTGCATGGCCTGCCTTCTGGGAAGGTCTGGCTGGAGTGAAGGGTCTACGTAGAGGAGTGCAGGAGACTGGACAGGCAGGGGCCAGGGTCCAGGTTTGTGCTCAGTATGGCTAAGGGGGAGGGAGCAGCTGTCAGATTTCCCCCAGTGGTGGGTGGGTTAGAGGCACAAGTTTGGGGTTGGCATTGGGAGGTGGCTGGAGTCAGGGAGGTCTGATTTCAGAACTCCTGAAGATCTGGACAGGAGTGAGGATGCTGGGAGTGGAGAGAAAATGGCTTCAGGAGGCAGCCTCCCTGAGATTTTTTAAAAAATGTGGTTGACTCAGAGAGGAGCCCAAGGGTGCCTTGAACACACATTGAGAAGTCCCCCTGGCAGTGTGGCTTGGAGGGAAGAGGTGGTGCTTAGCTTTGCCTTGTGCTAGAGAGGCCAGCAGGTGTCTGTGGAGGGAGAGGTGGGCAGGAATAAAAGCCTGGAAGGAGATAGGCCACTGTGGAGAAAGACGTGGGGCAGAGAACTGGGGAGGGGCTGCCCCTGCATGCCTCTGCTGGCCTTGTTGTCTAGGAATGGGTTTTAGGTCATGAACTTGTGCTCACTGAGTATGCTGTGTTCTGGGGACCTTTCATTCGTAGGTGGCTATCCTGCCTGCTAGTGGGATCTGGCTGAGTTAGAGCCCTGGTGGACTGAGTAACCTGTGTCTGTTTTAGGGGCTTCCTCTTCTGATCAGGAGCTATCTGGTCAGAGACATCTGTTCTGACGTGTAGTGATAACTCCACCCCTGGGGTGTTCGGTGGCAGGTGTGGGGCCAGCAGTGGGCTCTGTGATCGGGCTGCCTTCTGGTTTACTGGGAAGAAGCCAGTGGGTCTGTTTCTTGTCCTGTATCACTTTCAGGACAGTGTTGGCTAAAGTTCTGCATATTTGTCCTCTGTCAGTCTGTCTGCTCTGACTTGATCAGAACCGCAGTACTACTTGATAAATCCAGAACTATACAGCTCTGTGCCCTATAAATGGCCTTCAGGAGGACTTTGTGCACTTTTTTTTTTTTTTGCATATACAGAAAATATAATAATGTGCATATTTGTGAGGAGAGAAGAGAATGTGGAAATAGGTCATTGCCTTGCCCACCCCCTCCAACTACACACGAAAAACCACCCACTCCACCTTTTCTGTCTTCATTTTGAACTAGAAAAGTTACGTCACTAACATTTACAAGCAATGCCGAGTTCTCCTTGGCTAGTCTGTCAGTGTCCGTATGTGGTGCAACTGTTTTTCTCCAGGGACTTTCTGACTTGAGTGTCTCCCCACTCCCACCTCTCCTTGAGCTACTCCTATGAGTGCTGGGCTTGACACCCTCCCAGCTCTGTGGCAGATGTGGTCTGGTTCTCCCAAGGCTGTCCCTTTAGTGGACGCCACTATCACATGCATAAAAAGATGATTCACAACTTGAAAAATACGGACCATTCCTTTCAAGTCATGTGACTAAGACTGAGCATCTTCAGCCCTCTTGACATTCCATCTACCTTGAGGTGTGGGGCACCATCCTGCATCTAGTTTGTTTTTCTCCTCTACAGTATTTGACTATATTAGGGGTTCGTTAAATATTTAATGTGTGATTAACAGAGGTGTCTTTTTAGATGAAATTTACTTCTCTGTCTTGACAGCTTGACAGAAGAAATCTAATCTATTAAAATATTTACTGGTACAATAATAATAGTAGCAGCTGCCATTCATTGAGGCCTGCAGTATATCAGCTCTCATTGTAGATATCTCTCTTGCCTTTTATCAAACCTTCTCTGCAGTCCAGCAAGGCTGGGTTTCAACTCATGAGGAAGAGAGAGGGCACAGAGGAGTCGAGAGACTTACTTCAGGTTACACAGCCAATAAATTGCAGAGAGGGTTCCAGTGTTGTTCTGTCTGATTCCAGAACCTGAGCCCTTCATGTCCCTGGTGATTGCAAAAGTCCCATGGCCTTTTTCTGGTTATTGGCCTTCAGCTCTTCCAGAGCCTAACTAAGGAAGTTTCTCAGCAGCATGTCTGCCCTGCCTTCAAGAGCAAAGTCTGATGAGAGGCTGAGTTACGACTATTGGTTCCCTGTGGCTATCATACACTGTTGATTTGGACAGGCCCTACTCATATCAGGGTTCTGGAGATTTTCTGATTGAAATGACAAAATTATGTGTCCTCTAAGTGTCTTGAAAGGTACTGCTGTAAAGGGAGCTGGCGCTTGGCATGTTGGGGAACTGTTTTATTTCCATGTACTTCAGCAGTGTGTCTGAGATTACTGCCCTCTGATGTGGTCACCCCATGCAGCTGTCATCGCTCTGTGCTCAGAATACTAAATGTCAGGCCTTTTTGCACAGAGGGTGGCTGGTGGTGACACAGAACTGGGAGGACCTGGAGGGCATGATGCAGGAGCTTCTTCTTCCCAGGAAGTGGAAGATGGATAATTCCAAGCTGGATTCTGGCTCAACTTGCACTCTCCTGTTGGGAGGAGGTGGACAGGTGGATTGAGGAGAACCACTGGATCATGACAATGAGAATATCTTTGTAGAGGATGCTCTCCACCAACCAGCCTATTATCATGACCTCCTAAAGAGAAGCTGCATTGTGTTTCTATGTGATCAGTGTGGAGGCTGAGAACTGAGTGCCTTGCCGCAGCTATAGCATCAGCCATCTGGCCGAGCTCTTTCTATGGCCTGCTGCTCAGGCTGATGTTCTCCTTGCTGTTCTACCTTTCCTGGCCATCCTGTTTCCCTCCCAGCATCCTGCTTCTTTGGCGCTTTGGTCTTTATCCAGATTCTTCTCCATCTGAAGTTACCTCAAGTGCAGTGGTCTTTGGTTGGGTTGGGAATGTCTTTGCGCCTGTGTTCTGGAACAGATGTGGTCACTCACTGAACCTGCTGCTCAGCCCTAGTTGATAACTGGGACCATCTGCATTCAGCTGGGTCCTGATGGAGTCAGCCATCTTGACCTAGAATGAAATGTGTCCTTCATATAGTGCTCATGGGAAGCATGCCTATTGATAAGATAGAAACTCACATCATTGGTGTGAAGATTGATCAAACTTAATGCTATCAGGGTAGTGGTACTTTCATGCTGACACTGATACCAACTTTAATATTTTTTCACTTTTGATTTTTAAAGCAATTTTGATGTTTGACAATGTAAAATGATTCAACTGTGTTTAAACATGTAATTTCATTGTCTAAATAGCTTTTTAAACCAATATATTTATGTAACTTGCATGCATGCATGTATGCATGATTGGTCATGTCTGACTCTTTGAGAACCCATGGACCCAGAGAAACTGCCAGGCTTCTCTGGGTCCATGGAATTTTTCAGGCAAGAATACTGGAGCAGGTTGCCATTTCCTTCACCAGGGGATCTTCCCGACCCAGGGACTGAACCCATGTCTCTTGCATTGGTAGAAAGGTTCTTAACTTAGATGCTATGAATAACAGTAATGCCTGAATAAATTACTCTTAACTCTAATGTACTCAATAGCAATGATGGTCTCATTGTGAGAGCTATTTCTTTTCTCTTTTTTTTAAAATTATTTTTTTGCTTTACAATATTGTATTGGTTTTGCTATACATTGACATGAATCTGCCATAGGTATACATGTGTTCCCCATCCTAAACCCCTCTGTGCCCTCCCTCCCCATCCCATCCCTCTGGGTCATCCCAGTGCACCAGCCCCGAGCACCCTGTATCATGCATCGAACCTGGACTGGTGATTCATTTCACATGTGATAATTTACATATTTCAATGCCATTCTCCCATATCATCCTGCCCTTGCCCTCTCCCACAGAGTCCAAAGGACTGTTCTATACATCTGTGTCTCTTTTGCTGTCTCTCATACAGGGTTATCGTTACCATCTTTCTAAATTCCATATATATGTGTTAGTATACTGTATTGGTGTTTTTCCTTCTGGCTTAGTTCACTCTGTATAATAGGCTCCAGTTTCATCCACCTCATTAGAACTGATTCAAATGTATTCTTTTTAATGGCTGAGTAATACTCCATTGTGTATATGTACCACAGCTTTCTTATCCATTCATCCGCTGATGGACATCTAGGTTGTTTCCATGTCCTGGCTATTATAAACAGTGCTGCAATGAACATTGGGGTACATGTGTCTCTTTCTATTCTGGTTTCCTCGGTGTGTATGCCCAGCAGTGGGATTGCTGGGTCATAAGGCAGTTCTATTTGCAATTTCTTAAGGAATCTCCACACTGTTCTCCATAGTGGCTGTACTAGTTTGCATTCCCACCAACAGTGTAAAAGGGTTCCCTTTTCTCCACACCCTCTCCAGCATTTATTGCTTGCAGACTTTTGGATCGCAGCCATTCTGACTGGTGTGAAGTGGTATCTCATTGTGGTCTTGATTTGCATTTCTCTGATAATGAGTGACGTTGAGCATCTTTTCATGTGTTTGTTAGCCATCCGTATGTCTTCTTTGGAGAAATGTCTATTTAGTTCTTTGGCCCATTTTTTGATTGGGTCGTTTATTTTTCTGGAATTGAGCTGTATAAGTTGCTTGTATATTTTTGAGATTAGTTGTTTGTCAGTTGCTTCATTTGCTATTATTTTCTCCCATTCAGAGGGTTGTCTTTTCACCTTGCTTATAGTTTCCTTTGTTGTGCAGAAGCTTTTAATTTTAATTAGATCCCATTTGTTTATATTTGCTTTTATTTCCAGTATTCTGGGAGGCGGATCATTGAGGATCCTGCTGTGATTTATGTCGGAGAGTGTTTTGCCTATGTTCTCCTCTAGGAGTTTTATAGTTTCTGGTCTTACATTTAGATCTTTAATCCATTTTGAGTTTATTTTTGTGTGTGGTGTTAGAAAGTGATCTAGTTTCATTCTTTTACAAGTGGTTGACCAGTTTTCCCAGCACCACTTGTTAAAGAGATTGTCTTTACTCCATTGTATATTCTTGCCTCCTTTGTCAAAGATAAGGTGTCCATATGTGTGTGGATTTATCTCTGGGCTTTCTATTTTGTTCCATTGATCTATATTTCTGTCTTTGTGCCAGTACCACACTGTCTTGATGACTGTGGCTTTGTAGTAGAGCCTGAAGTCAGGTAAGTTGATTCCTCCAGTTCCATTCTTCTTTCTCAAAATTGCTTTGGCTATTCGAGGTTTTTTGTATTTCCATACAAATCTTGAAATTATTTGTTCTAGTTCTGTGAAAAATACCGCTGGTAGCTTGATAGGGATTGCATTGAATCTGTAGATTGCTTTGGGTAATATATTCATTTTCACTATATTGATTCTTCCAATCCATGAACATGGTATATTTCTCCATCTATTAGTGTCCTCTTTGATTTCTTTCATCAGTGTTTTATAGTTTTCTATATATAGGTCTTTAGTTTCTTTAGGTAGATATATTCCTAAGTATTTTATTCTTTTCGTTGCAATGGTGAATGGAATTGTTTCCTTAATTTCGTTTTCTACTTTCTCATTATTAGTGTATAGGAATGCAAGGGATTTCTGTGTGTTGATTTTATATCCTGCAACTTTACTATATTCATTGATTAGCTCTAGTAATTTTCTGGTGGAGTCTTTAGGGTTTTCTATGTAGAGGATCATGTCATCTGCAAACAGTGAGAGTTTTACTTCTTCTTTTCCAATTTGGATTCCTTTTATTTCTTTTTCTGCTCTGATTGCTGTGGCCAAAACTTCCAGAACTATGTTGAATAGTAGCGGTGAAAGTGGACACCCTTGTCTTGTTCCTGACTTTAGGGGAAATGCTTTCAATTTTTCACCATTGAGGATAATGTTTGCTGTGGGTTTGTCATATATAGCTTTTATTATGTTGAGGTATGTTCCTTTTATGTCTGCTTTCTGGGGGGGTTTATCATAAATGGATGTTGAATTTTGTCAAAGGCTTTCTCTGTATCTATTGAGATAATCACATGGTTTTTATTTTTCAATTTGTTAATGTGTTGTATTACATTGATTGATTTGCGGATATTGAAGAATCCTTGCATCCCTGGGATAAAGCCCACTTGGTCATGATGTATGATCTTTTTGATATGTTGTTGGATTCTGTTTGCTAGAATTTTGTTAAGGATTTTTGCATCTATGTTCATCAGTGATATTGGCCTGTGAAGTGAAGTGAAGTGAAGTGAAGTGAAGTCGCTCAGTCGTGTCCAACTCTTTGCGACCCCATAGACTGGAGCGTTACCAGGCTCCTCTGTCCATGGGATTTTCCAGGCAACAGTACTGGAGTGGATTGCCATTTCCTTCTCCAGGGGATCTTCCCGACCAGGGCTCGAACCCAGGTCTCCCGCATTGTAGACAGACGCTTTACCGTCTGAGCTACCAGGGAAGTCCTGTAGTTTTCTTTTTTTGTGGCATCTTTGTCAGGTTTTGATATTAGGGTGATGGTGGCCTCATAGAATGAGCTTGGAAGTTTACCTTCCTCTGCAGTTTTCTGGAAGAGTTTGAGTAGGATAGGTGTTATTTCTCTAAATTTTTGGTAGAATTCAGCTGTGAAGCCGTCTGGTCCTGGGCTTTGCTTGTTGAAACATTTCTGATGACAGTTTCAATTTCCGTGCTTGTGATGGGTCTGTGATCTGGAGGGATGATGTGGGGTGGGAGGTGGGAGGGGGGTTCATGTTTGGGAGTTCGTGTAAAAAAATAAATAAATAAAAAAAAAAAAAAAAAAGATTTTCTATTTCTTCCTGGTTCAGTTTTGAAAAGTTGTACTTTACTAAGAATTTGTCCATTTCTTCCAAGTTCTCCATTTTATTTGCATATTAGAGAAGGAAATAACCCACTCCAGTGTTCTTGCCTGGAGAATCCCAGGGACGGGGAGCCTGGTGGGCTGCCATCTCTGGGGTCGCACAGAGTCGGACACGACTGAAGCGACAGCAGCAGCAGCTGATAATAGTCTCTTACGATCCTTTGTATTTCTGTGTTGTCTATTGTGATCTCTCCATTTTCATTTCTAATTTTGTTGATTTGATTTTGTGAGAGCTGTTTCTTTTCAAGAAACGTATACTATCCTCTAGTTAGCTGGGAATATGCAGATTTTCTTCAAGTTTTCCCTCTGCCCCCCTTTTGTGGTCTTAACCATTTTAAAAGCCTTATTATTTTTGAGTTAGAACAGGCTTATTCCCTAACTCCCTTTATGCCCAACCCATCCTTCTGAAAGATAATGCCGGTTTATAAAAATAGCTACCAAAGGGCCTCTGGGGAGAGAGAAATGGATGTGTATATTGCTTTTCATAACAAGCCTTGTAGAACTGATTAAGTCATAGAGACCATATAATGGATGATTTATGTGTGCCAGACTCAGTACTAAGTTTTTACCTGGTTATCTCATTTAATCCTTTCTTTTTATTGTGGTAAGACTCTTTCACATGAGATCTATCCTCTTAACAAGTTTTTAAGTGTATATTATTTTTCTTACTTTTAATGACACCTTTTTGTGCTTTTTGTAGAATTCCCACATTTTCATTTTGCAGCTTAAGACTGCTTCCACTGGGACCAGGAGGATAGAAAGGCACAAACCAGACAGAGCCTGCCCTTGAGACCATGCACTGCAGAGGCCGTGGGTGGGTGCTCTGTAGGACACATGTCACTGAGTCCAGCCATTTCCCCTGTCCATCTCCCACCCCTAGGTGCTGACATGACAGGGAGCAATATTAGTGGATCCTCCAGACCAGTTCACCCCCTAGGTGAATACCACACAGTGACACCCATTGGTCCCACATGGTACAAGAGTATTGCTCAGCCAAGCCCCACTTAGACTCCTGCCCATGGAACTGAGAGATAACAGGTGATGTTGCGTCAAGCTGTCGAGTTTGGGGAAGTTAGTTGTGTAGTCATAGATAACTGGGGTTTCCTAATGGAAGCAGTAACTCTTCTTCAGACCTTCTTTTCACTGGACCTTGGCAATGTTGCCCTCTCAGGTCTTTTCCCACCTCCTTGGCAACACCTCCTCCCTCATCTGTCTCTGAAGAGCGCCACTTCTGGGTTCCTGCTTGGTGCCCCTACTCTCTGAAGCACTATAACTCCTCTTGGGGCAATCTCATTCATGTCATGGCTTTAGCCACACCACCCTCACTGAGAACCTGACCTGACCTTATAACATCTGTTTCTGTTTGAACTGATACATGAACATATCCTCTTAACCTATATCTATCATTCAAAATTTTCTCCTGGTCTAAAGACCCGTGCATACCCAGGAAGCTCACCCTCACCCTGCTGAGACCTGGGCTTACCACCTTCCCTTTCTTCCATGGTAGATGGTGAATTGTGTCCCTCAAAAAGGATGCATTGAAATTCTTGCCCTTGGGACCTCAAAATGGGACCTTATGTGGAAATAGGGTCTTACAGAGGTTAAAATCAAGGTAAAATGAGCTCTTAAGCTCTTAATCCAATATGAGTAGGTCTTTATAAAAAGAGCAAATTTCGACACCAAGATAGATATGCATGGGGGGAGATTGTGGGAAGAGACACAGGGAAAATGCCATATGAAGATGAAGGTAAAAGTCGGGGGTGATGGATCTACAGGTCAAGGAATGCCAAAGATGGCCAGCAAACCATAGGAATCTCAGAGAGACCTGGGACAGATTGTCCCTCATATCCCTCGGAAGGCAGCCACCCTGCCAACCCCTTGATCTTGGACCTCCAGAATTGTGAGGCAATGTGTTTCTATTGTTTAAGCCACCTAGTTCATGGGGATTTATTATGGTAGCCCTGGGAAGCTTATATATTCCCTGCGCCGCAGTGTTGTTAGCTTGCTCTTCCTCTTGTAGTCCTTGTCTCAGCAAATGGCTCCTCTATCACTTCACTTGATTAAGTCAGAAACCTGAATTCTCAGCACTAAGAACTGGGCCAGCTTGAAATGAGGCACTCAATAATATCGACTATTTTAATAGATGCCCTCAACTGTTTGCAGGTCTTTTGGCAATTACAGATATTACCCTGAGGATGTGCAGAATTGGAATTAAAAAGATATACAAACCCCAAACCCCTTTTGTATCCTTCCTGTCCCTCTGTACTTCAGATTTCCTGTGAGAAACTATTGATTTCTTCTTTCTGCCATGGGGCAGGTGTATATCGAGAGCCACATGTATGTAAATAAGGTCTCAGCAGCATGCTTGCCTTTCTATTCTTCAGAGAAATACCGATTTTGACTTTGAAGAGTTATCTAAAAGTTCCCTTTTCACCAGTTACTTCTTCCTTGTGTACGACCTGAACTGGTGTGTTGAGTTCTACATTGTGATCTTTGTAAGGGATTGTGCAAGTTGGACTGAGTTCTTTGGAAGGCTCAGGGCGAGGAGGGCAGCTTTCTAGCTGTATTGATCTGCTGCCAGTTATTGAAGTTGTTGCAAATGCTTGCCTCCGTTTTCCCCATTCAGTGATATTGAAATCATTGGTCTGCAGAATTAAGAGTCTGGCTTCCAAAGAGATGTTGCGCTACTTTTCTTTCAATGGTGATTTATACAAGTCCCAGTGCATCATCCTTTCAGATCACCCTTGGCAACGGAGGAGCAATATAATTGTTGCAATTTCACTTTATATTGAAATGACTTCAACACATTTTCTATACCGGCTCTATGTAAATTGTGTGTGTTTTTTTTTTTTTTCTTTTTTTGGGCAAAGAAATTATAGTTGTGTGTGGAAGCCCTAAGCCGGGCACAAAGACATCAAAGTTGGCCATAATCATAAAAAGCACATGCAAATCTTTCACATTAATAATTCACAGTTAAGTACAGGCTCTGTGGCCTCCTGTCTGAGATTGCAGCAAGTAGCAATTTGTTTAGCTTTGGTAAAGGGCACAAAATCACTAAGTTCAGATATTCTATTTTGGTCTTATACTTGCTCTGTGGATTGGATTTGGGTGGAAAGTCAACTTTGTAAGTGGATGCTTACATATCTGTCAGGAAGGTCTGATTTGTAAGGGGCAGTATTAATTTTGTGGACATTGTCCACATCACTGTATGTCTCCAATGAAGCTATTATCTGAACCCCAGACTCCTGAGTGTGTGTCTCCATCCCTTCCATCTTCCGTATTTATTCATTCTGACACAATTTGTTGAGTACCAGCATGTGCTAGGTTTGGGCCTGGAGCTAGGGATATACGGCGAACAAGAGGAACATGACCCTTCCTGGTCCATCGTGGACTATCCATGGTCCACAGCCCAGCAGCAGCAGCAATATCAGTTGGTAGCTGGTTAGACATGCAAGGTTGCAGGCCCCACTCCAGCCTGCTGAATCCATTAACATGGTCTGTGGGTGATTCCTTTTCTGTTTAGAAGAGGAAATACATATTCCATGGGTAATTATAATATGAAAACATTCTGGTATGAAATGCTCACCTGTTCTGCAGTCTGAGAGGGCTGAACAGTCCTACCTGTGCTGGAATGGGAGGGGCTCGGGAAAGGCTTCAGAAGGACCAGAGACTGTTACAGCTGAAATCGTACGGCGACAGGAGCATGAACTAGGCAGAGACTGGGTGGGAGTGTGACAGACAAGTCCAGGGGGTAGCCCTAGAGCTTCGGCTCTGAGGTAGTGGAGTCCAGCCTGCCAGAGGAGCTTGGCGCACAACAGGAGGCTGGGAGGGGAGGTGGTGAACTTTCTGGAGGACTTCAAACTGCAATCTGAATCTTCCCCAGAAAGTCACAAGGAGCCGTTGAGGCGTTTAAGTGAGGTTAGATTTCAAAACGTGGCGGATTATAGAAAGATGACTTCCTCTGCAGTGTGGGGGAGGGATGGATTGGTGTAGGGGAGAGTAGAGTGCTGTCCAGCCAACAGACGATGGGCTTGGACCAGGTGAGACAGTAGAGGGAGGTGAGTGGATGCCTGTGAGGTGTGCCTAGGGGCCAGAACTCGGAGGGTCTGGGCAACCTCTTCAGCCTCTGACCTCCTGTAGACCTGTGTCATGGGGGCTTGGGGAGTCTCCTCCCCTTTTCCCCAGATCATCAGCTTCTCGAAGTCAAGGCCATGGTCTCACACCATTTGGTTTTCTTCATGGTGCTTAGTTCTGAGCCTGGCACTGGTGCTGTGTGGAGTCCTCATCTTGAGCTTTTCCTAAGACCTTGCCTTTCTTCAGTTGCAGACGGTGGTTCTCAAAGAGTTGGCTGGAAGAAGCTGTGTTTCCCTCTTTGCTTCTGTGTAACGTGAATGACAACTCCTGTTTGTGTGGTGCTTTCCTATGTAGACAGCATTTTTGTCACCACTGTCTCATTTGTACCATCACCATCTCCCTTCACTGCCCACCCTGCCTCCCCCGCCGCCA